>CM065727.1:11045283-11072783 GCA_033310375.1 Conus canariensis
AATCATAATAATAATAATAATGAAAAATACAGATAACTGGTTCAACGGTTTTATAAAGTTGACTTTCTGGCTTGGACAAGTGGACTTTCAGCCGCTCCCTCCCCCCCCCCCCAAAGGTCGTCTTATCTTTAAAAAAAAAAAAAAAATCCATGTTGTGGGGGGTTCCCCAAAGGTCGGCTAACCCAAGGGGACGGGACCTGTACACAATGGCGAAAAAGAAAAAAAAAAAAAGAAATCACCTCATCATTTATTGTGTGTTCGCTCCACTAAACATTCATTTGGGGCGGAACAAAATGAACACCAACTGGGAATGTCTCCCTATTTTCCACGCTAGGCTGCGGCCTGACTGGAGTCTGTCAGTCAGTTTTCTGACCTGGTAACAGTGACATCGTCATCGTCAGCCAGAGACGGGCAAAGAGATGAGGGATGCCTCAGTGAAGGTGGGTGGAGGGGAGTGGGGAAGGTGGGGGGGGGGGATGTGGGGTTCAGGGCAGGGATCGGTTTGGGGGGGGGGGGGGAGAGGTATCTATCGGGATAGGATGGTGGGGACTGAGGGGCGTCGGTGGACGTACACATGTGAAGTTGGAGGAAAGCGATGTACAGGCTCAAAAGACTGAACTGAATGACTATTCCAAGAGATAGACCGAGGCCCCACCCCGGCCTATATCATGTCCTCTATACCCCTTGATAGCTGGTACAATCCACTCCCGTAACTGCCCCCCCTCCTCCCCCCCCACTCTGCCATACCACCCCCCCCCCACACACACACACACCCTCCTTACTGTCCAGCTTCAAACTCCGTTCTCTCTTTTTCTTAACGCTACGCACCCCGATTATGATAGTTATGATCGGGTTTCGATCGATGGTCATCGTCGGAAGAAGAAGAAGAAAGATAGGTCTACCTACTATACACGTGTGCGATAGTGCGCGCGCGCGCGCGCGCGCGCGTGTGTGTGTGTGTGTTTGAGGGAGTGTGTGTGTGAGTGTGAGTGAGTGAGTGAGTGAGTGAGTGAGTGAGTGAGTGTGTGTGTGTGTGTGTGTAAGAGAGAGAGAGAGAGAGAGAGAGAGAGAGAGAGAGAGAGAGACAGAGACAGAGATAAAGACACAGGGAGAGAGACAAAGAATGAGAGAGAGAGAGAGAGAGAGAGAGAGAGAGGGAGACAGAGACAGAGACAGAGAGAGACAGACAGAGAGACAGAGAGAAAGACGGCGCACACACGCCAGAGAAAGTGTGTAAGCTTATCACAGTGTGTGTGTGTGCGCGCCCGCACGTGCTTGTATGAATGCATCTATGTGTATACATCTGAACATAATATAATTAGATACGAAAGCGCCCCAAGTGCACGTACACGTGTCCTCTGTGTGTGTGTGTGTGTGTGTGTGTGTGTGTGTGTGTGTGTGTGTGTGTGTGTGTGTGTGGTGTCTGTGTGTCGTCGTCACCCAAGAAGCCCCAGCCTACACACACAAAACACACACACACACACACACACACACACACACAGAGCCAGTGATATGAGCGATGATGATGACATGATGGCGGGCAGATAAAACGTGACGCCGGCAACACCTGCCACACTAACTTGCCCCGTGCAGAGGCCGAGCATCACGCACACAAAGTCACACAGTTTCTCCACCCCCTTCCCTCTCCCTCTTCTTCCTCCCCCCCCCCTCCCCTGCCCCTATCCGCCACCATCTCACCGCACAATACATTATGGAGGGCGGGAGGGAGGGGGGGGGGGCAACCCCAGTCGACATCGTCGACTGACTGACTGTCACAGTTGGTGCAACGAGACGTCCTGCATTGCACGTGGGGGTGTTCTCGCTATCTAGTAATGACATCCACACTACACAGCGCGGCTTTTAAAAACACACTCACACACACACACACAACGCACGCACGCGCGCGCGCGCGCACACACACGCACACATACACACACACCACCACCACCACCACCAATAACAACAACAACTTCGACAAACAAACAAAACCAGTACTAATGTGGTGTGTGTGTGTGTGTGTGTGTGTGTGTGTGTTGTGTGTGTGTGTGTGTGTGTGTGTGTGTGTGTTCAAAGCCGCGCTATGTGGATGTCATTACTGATAGCGTGTGTGGGGTGTGTGTGTGTGTGTGTGTGTGTGTGTGTGTGTGTGTGTGTCGTGCGTGCGTGGCGTGCGTGCGTGCGTGCGTGCGTGCGTGTGTGTGTGTGTGTGTGTGTGTGTGTGTGTGTGTGGTGTGTGCGTGTATGGGGAGTCTGAGTGCACGCGTGTGTGTGTGTGTAAAGCGCTTGTGGCTGTGTGTATCTCTCTTCGTGATCGAGAATGTCGGATTTCACCGTGTTCGGGGAGGTGGGGGGGTGAGGAGGGCGAGGAGACAGAGCAGCAGAGGTGGGATGAGGGGCGGCATTTGGGGGGCGGGGAGGGAGGGGGTGGGGGGATTGGGGAGGGGGTGGGGGGTGTTGGGATACGTGCAACACGAGGAAAATGGACGTTTCCCGTTCTCAAACCCTGCTTTTTAATTACAGCGATCTTCATCTGAGAGCGCACAACAGGCGATAGCTGGATCAATGGACATAGGGAGCGAGATGGGGGGGAGGGGGGGGGAGGGGCAAGCGGTGGCTGGGAGGGAAGGGACGGAGTGTGAGAGAACGATGGGGGGAGAAGCAGTTGATGGGCCAGATAGATTTATTGTTTGCGTCACAAAGTTTCCTATCAGCCACACTCGTGCTAAATCACCAGTAAAAACCGAGGAAACCAGCACCGCCACACCCACGCCGCACCACCAGGCAACACCTGACAGACTGCACAGCGTCCAAAAGTTACAGTGATCAATAATTCGTCATTACCGACGCACGTACGCGCCTCAGAACACACGCACGCACACACCACACACCACACACACACACACACACACACGCACGCACGCACGCACGCACATGCACGCACGCACGCACACACACACAGAATGAGTTTTACTCCCGCATCCGTCTGTTTCCTCTCTAATCTTTGAGCGGATAAAACTAGTACTTAACTGCTGTAAGTCAAATCGATAAGGGGAGGAGAAAAAAAAAAAAAAAAAAAAACAAAAAAAAACCACGGAACAAATGAATGAGAAAAATATGGAATGGACAAATGAAAAAAGAAAAACAAAAACAAAAAAGAATAAATATGAATAATAATAAACAAAAAAAACTGAAAAAATATTAGTAATGACAAACAAACGCGCAACAAACAAAAAAAACAAAAAAAGCGAGGGGGGGGGGGGGGGGGGGGGGGGAAGGGAAGTAAACACACAAGTAAATGAATTATCAATACAGCTAAGCTCCAACAAAACAGCCAACCGAACGAAGACAGCCAGAAAAAGAAAACACACAGACGGACAAAACAGCAAAACAAACGACTGAAGCAAGACAAGAAAAAAACTCCACAAAAGCTTGCCTAAATAGCAAACTACTAAACTGAACAAATCACAGGTGACACTGCCGCCGATACGTAGCCAGATAGACGTAGGGTCTCCTCCAACCCCCTAACCCTACGCTCCGGACGTGGTGTCGTAACTGCAAAGAGACCTGAAAATAATCTGTCGCACGTGTCGCCGTACAACAAACAAGCAAGCAAACAAATCACAAGACCTGGCCTCTATCTTGCTTTGCTTGATGCTCTCAACTTCAACTGATCTTTTCATTTCATGTTCTTTGTAGCCTCGAGTTTTATACAGCCCGGTCGACCGCCTGGGGCCGTATGTATGCAAAAACAAAATAATACATACGCGGCGCGCGCGCGCGCGCGCCCACCACACACACACACACACACACACACACACACACACACACACACACACACACACACACACAACGCTTTTTTAATGTTCAAAAACGGCTTTAAAACTAAGTCTATTTCCAACAACAAAAGAAAAATCTTTGATCAAAGAGGAAACGTACCTCTTTTTAGAAACTCAAAAACCACATGTGATGACCATGGCCGTTGTACAAGTCTTCTTGAAGTCTGCTATAAAGTGCTTATGTTTGTTTTTCTGTAAAATGCAAATCCCAGAGCTGTAAAAGAACATGTTTTATAGTGAGTGGGCCTATCACTTGGTCTGCAAACTGAAGCCTCCTCACTTTTTTTTTTTACAGACACGAGTGTGTATAAAAGAAGTGGCCTATGTGTGACCGGCGTCAAACTATTTCTTCTTCTAAACGGTTGCCAGTGGCAGGTGGCAAAGGCTTTTTAACGTCTGGATGGGGATCTGAAAAAAGTTCTTCTGGTTGAATGTTCTAAGCCAAGTGACTGTGGCAGATAGCAAAGGCTTCTTAAGGTCTGGATGGGGATCTGAAAAAAGTTCATCTGTTTGAATGTTCCAAGTCAAGTGACAGTGGCAGATGGCAAAGGCTTTTTAAGGTTTAGATGGATCTGAAAAAGTTCACCTGTTTGAATGTTCCAAGCCAAGCGACAGGGGCAGATGGCAAAGGCTTTTTAAGGTTCAGATGGATCTGAAAAAGTTCATCTGTTTGAATATTCCAAGCCAAGAGACAGGGGCAGATGGATGGATTTGAAAAAGTTCATCTGTTTGAACGTTCCAAGCCAAGAGACAGGGGCAGTTGGCAAGGGCTTTTTAAGGTTCAGATGGATCTGAAAAAGTTCATCTGTTTGAATGCTCCAAGCCAAGTGACAGTGGCAGATGGCAAAGGCTTTTTAAGGTTTAGATGGATCTGGAAAAAGTTCATCTGTTTGAATGCTCCAAGCCAAGTGACAGTGGCAGATGGCAAAGGCTTTTTAAGGTTCAGATGGATCTGAAAAAGTTCATCTGTTTGAACGTTCCAAGCCAAGTGACAGATGGCAAAGGCTTTTTAAGGTTCAGATGGATCTGAAAAAAGTTCATCTGTTTGAATGTTCCAAGTCCTCTTGCTACAGATCTGTAGACTTTGACGTACGCATGAAGTTCGAGTTTCACATCCAAGTGATGGGTATAGGTAGAATATTCCACACGTGTTCAAAAAAAAAAAAAAAAAAAAAGCCATTACCATACTGATATCGCCATCAATGTGGAAGGGGAGTGTGGGATCGGAGGGGGCGGGTGGGGGTGGGGGGACGGGGGAGGGGGGGGGGGGGGGGGGGGGCAGAAAAGGGGCAGAGGGCTGGGAGAAGAAGATAGGGGCAGGGCAAACTCATGAAGGAACCGCTTTGATGGCATGATGGTCCGGGTCGGGCACCGTGTGTATACTGAGAGAGAGAGAGAGAGAGAGAGAGAGAGAGAGAGAGAGAGAAGAGAGACAGAAGAGAGAGAGAAGAGAGAGGAAGAAGAGGGAGGAGAGTGAGAAAGATTATGTATTAATTATAGACCATGGCCACTTATGCAGAGGTGGTAATCGGACATGGACAAATAACAGATACATTAGGAGACATCCAAATATAGCATAAACTGTTAACAACAAAACAACAACAACAACAAAGATGCGTAGTGGGGGAATTAAGAAGAACCTTGGGTTGCTATGACAAACCATCATGTCGGAACTGTGCCTGGGTTGCTATGACAAACCATCATGTCAGGAACTGTGCCGGGGTTGCTATGACAAACCTTTATGTCAGGAACTGTGCTGGGGTTGCTATGACAACATCATGTCAGGAACTGTGCCTGGGGTTGCTATGACAAACCTTATGTCAGGAACTGTGCTGGGTTGCTATGACAAACCATCATGTCTGGAACTGTGCCTGGTGTTGCTATGACAAAACCATCATGTCAGGAACTGTGCCTGGTTGCTATGACAAACCTTATGTCAGAACTAGCTGGGTTGCTATGACAAACCATCATGTCAGGAACTGTGGCCTGGGGTTGCTATGACAAACCATCATGTCAGGAACTGTGCCTGGGTTGCTATGACAAACATCATGTCAGGAACTGTGCCTGGGGTTGCTATGACAAACCATCATGTCAGGAACTGTGCCTGGGTTGCTATGACAAACCATCATGTCCGAACTGTGCCTGGGGTTGCTATGACAAACCTTTATGTCACGAACTGTGCCTGGGTTGCTATGACAAACTATCATGTCAGGAACTGTGCCTGGGTTGCTATGACAAACCTTTATGTCAGGAACTGTGCCTGGGGTTGCTATGACAAACATCATGTCAGGAACTGTGCCTGGGTTGCTATGACAAACCTATATGTCAGGAACTGTGCCTGGGGTTGCTATGACAAACTATCATGTCAGGAACTGTGCCTGGGGTTGCTATGACAAACTATCATGTCAGGAACTGTGCCTGGGGTTGCTATGACAAACATCATGTCAGGAACTGTGCCTGGGGTTGCTATGACAAACTTCATGTCAGGAACTGTGCCTGGGGTTGCTATGACAAACCATCATGTCAGGAACTGTGCCTGGGTTGCTATGACAAACCGTCATGTCAGGAACTGTGCCTGGGATTGCTATGACAAACCATCATGTTTCATGTCATGGAAATCGTGCAGCATAACATATGTGGCGTGTCTGAACAGATGAACACAAGATGACTGGTTTATCGCCAGTAGGATGGGCAGCTGCATCGGACGACAACAAATACAATCTGGTCGATGGCGTTGTATGAGCAACGAGGCGTTTTGCGAGGGTGCCAGCCTCATTGTTGTTGTTGTTTGGAACAACACGGGGGAGGTGTCTAAATGTACACTGAAGGTGATGACTGGCCTCTGTTAGGCTCAGCAATCCTCCAGGTGAGATAAGGTGAACAGAAATGGAAAGAGAGGGGGAAATGATGAACATTAATTCATTCAAAGACTTGTCCTGAGAACATCTACCAGCACGTCATGGATATGACCCGGACACCAACTCAGAAATATTACCAGCACCATGAGTAACTTGTAAAATATTCATCCTGCTTTTCTATCTCCGCCTGACAACGCATAACCCATACATCATCACCGTCAGTTATGTCATTCTCCAGCACAGCTGGGCCGTTTTCACTGTCCAAAATACATTACCCTCGTAGAAAGGAACATTGGAGTAAACTTATCAAGGCTCTCTATCTGAACCACAAAATGTCGATTCATGGCTAGGATCTTCCACTGAAGAACAGCTACTGTAGGAACGGTGACCTTTCTTCTCCTCACTATTCCAGTATTTCTGGCTGTAATCATAGTTACCCTTTTTTCCCATCCTGTAAAGCCCTTTCTTCAGGTGCGGTGGTGTCGGTCTTCGTCTAACGTCTCCTGGAGACTGAACTCCTCGCCGATGAAAACCTACGACTCTCGGAGTTTCCGGGACTTCAGTATGTTCCCCTTCTGTTTGTCAAGATCACGCCTTGCAGTGGAGGGGATGGTCTGCCTTGCTTCTGCCCTCCTGTTAAGTCAGTATACCTCGCTGCACGTGATACTGTCTGCAAGGTCTCGGTTGTCGACGATCGGTTCTCGGAGTATTCAGTCCTCCACGTCGTCCATCTTCTGGTCACATTCCACCAGCTTCTTTGCACAGGTCGTAAGTTGGTCACAGTTCCTTTAATGTAGCTCGTTCATTTCCCCTTTTCGTCTCTTTCAGTTCCTTTGGCAATACTCAAAAACTACTGTCGCTGACAAGGATATTCTTCTTCAGTTCACTGTGCTTTGCATTCAATGGGTCTGCAATATTGATTCAAAATGAGGTGACCGAAGGCGGAAATTTAGACAAATTTTGAAAAAAAAAAAAATTTCGGTGGTTCCGCAAGACAATATGGACAAACATAATTATTACAGAACAAAAGACGACGCGTTTAGACCTCCTAGGTCTTCTTCACGTAAAAACAAAGATTCAGGACAAGGAAATCGAAGAACGAGCAATCACCAATCTTCATATATTCGGCGCTGATTTTTTGTCGTGCTCACAACATCAGTGAAGGCGAGACACAAGTGTTGGGGAGAACACGAAAGGGGGATAGATTGAATCATTCGAGTGTTGAAAGGTAACTGCCACTTGTTCCTTACCTGTTCTGGTGAACCGTGACGGCCACGTATCGCTCTTAGCATGTGGAGGACTGGGTCCTGGTTTACTCTCAGTATTCCCATTGCTCTGGTGTAAACTGCCCCCCAACAAGAAATGAGAAGTTCAAAGGTCACTGTGTATTTTCCGTCCAGTGTAGTCATAATGGCGACACGCACAGCTAATTCCTTTTTTTTTTTTTTTTTTTTTTGGGGGGGGGGGGGGGTGTCCTTCTGGTCATGCAACGATGTACATGAATACAAGGCAGCCGCAAACACACGGAAAATCCGCTGCTTCTTCAGGTACAATACCACATCAAACTGACTGTCAAACACACGGAAAATCCCTTGCTTCTTCAGGTTCAATACCACATCAAACTGACTGTCAAACACACGGAAAATCCCTTGCTTCTTCAGGTTCAATACCACATCAAACTGACTGTCAAACACACGGAAAATCCGTTGCTACTTAAGATACAATACCACATCAAACTGACTGTCAAACACACGGAAAATCCGTTGCTTTTAAGGTACAATACCACATCAAACATCGTCGCATTCCGCGGTGCACCACGATGGTAAACACAGGTGCAGCAAGTGTCCATGCAAGAACAGCGGGTCAACACAAACACACACACACACACACACACACACACACACAGAGAGAGACAGAGAGAGAGAGAGAGAGAGAGAGAGAGAGAGAGAGAGAGAGAGAGAGAGAGAGACTGAAGACAGACAGAAGAGAGAGAGAGAGAGAGAGAGATTTTGATTTGATTTATGATTTATTGCTACAAAGCGGTACAACTTCATAAGCAAGACGGCGCGATGAACAATAACACAACAAAACAATTAAACAAGACAGCGCGGAAAGTCCGACATGGAAACCATGGCAAACAATTTTTTTGTTCCCCTGTTGGCATCTGTCCCACAGTAACCGGGCCGTCATACGAGTCTCGTGAACACAGGCTGTCACCCCTGGTTGAACTGGATCAGGTTGTGCAGCGTCTCCATCTCCCGTGCCGCACGTGCTTGGATCTCGGCGTGTTGTGTACTGATAACACGTTTCCGTTTACGGAGACTGGAAAGTTTTGCACGTTCTTCTGTCAGCATGTTTTTGTCGTCCTGCTTCACATACCAGAACACACATTTGCTGTCACCAGAGATTGCCGCACAAGTAAATTCCAGGACTAGATCGTCTGATTCGCACATCAGCACATCAGTGTCGGTCGATCACTGGACTGTCACTTTTCGGAAGGATTTATTTCTGTCCTTGTCCCTCAATCGTCTTTGTACAGACCTGTCTGTGAGGGTAGCGACATAGCTTTTGACGACACTGGTGCTGAAACTACCAACAGAACTGTCTATCATCGGCTCGATGTCCGTCTCAAGTTGTGGAATGGTGGAACTGTCACAGTCAATTATGCCTTAAGTTTCGTTGGACACGTTCAGCTGACACACATCAGACGGCGCTTCGTTCTCGTCTTGGTCGCTGTCATTCTGGTTCGGCCGTGTTGACACAACGTGCTCTTGTGTATGTGGCATTTCCGACTGTGTGTCAGGTAAGAACGGCGCATCCAGTGGCCGTACCGTGTCGAGGTCATGATCCTGCTTCTTATTTGCCTGATTCAGTTGCTGTCTGGCCCTTTCCCGGTCACGTCGAATCTGACTGGGTGGTTTTCTTCGGTAATATTGCACCCTTGTATTCCGATTCAGGACAGGGTCCGCCATGTTTGTTGACACTGGCGAGTTGGCAGGCTTGAGGCGTAACACAACCACTGTGCTGTCTCCTTCTCCCGCCACTGTCCAGCTGCTCACCGTGTTGTCCGTCAGCAGGGCACTCAGGGTCTTCTCCACAGTCGCTGGCAGTCCAGGAACTGGCATGTTGACGATGAAATCAGCGAATTTACTACAGCTCTTCCGATGTACGCCCTTTCGCTACGCTTCCCTTCACACACACTGAGAGAGAGAGAGAGAGAAGAGAGAGAGAGAGAGAGAGAGAGAGAGAGAGAGAGTTGGTTCGGATGAGGAATTTGCACAGGCCCTCGATGCCAGGCGCTTGAAACTCAACTTGCCACGAGCAAAGGAAACTAAAGACTGGGAGAAACTGGATGCAATAATCGTCAAAGACTCGATGCACTGATAGGCAAAAGCACCCTGGAACACAAACTAGCCACGTATGGGGACATTGTGTATGCCACATGTAGAGACGCCTATGGAGCAAAACTACTCAAAGAGAAAACACCTCCAAAGAAATTCAGACGCCAAGAAGAGATGGACAAGATCAGGGTCCAAAAGAAAAACCTCAAGAAGCAAATGAAGACCGCACTGCCAGCTGAAAAACAAGGCTTGAAAAAAACTCTGGAAAGACCTAAAGCAAAACACAGCGCCCTCAGCAAAGCGGAATCTGCGAGGAAGAGGAAGAGCAAAAAGAAGAAGACCAAGAGCGCTTCTCAGAGACCCCTTCCAGTTTGCCAGAACACTGTTTGAGCAGCCAAAATCTGGGACCCTAAGTGTGGACAAAGGAGTTCTTGAGCAGCATCTGAGGAAAACATACTCTGACTCACAGAGCAAAGCACCACTCGACATTCAAGGTCTGGTGTGGCCAACCAACCCTGAGGAACAGTTCAATGACAAGCCTCCAACGTTGGCGGAAATCAAGAAGGTGGTCGACAAAGCCAGAGCCAAATCATCACCAGGGCCAAACGGAATACCTTACCAGCTGTACAAGAAATGTCCCATGGTGCTGGAGTGGCTCCACAGGCTGCTGCGATCAGCTTGGAGAAACCAGAAGATCAGCGACCAGCGGATGACGGCAGATGGTGTGTACGTCCCCAAAGAGCAAAAACCAAGTGACATCAGCCAGTTCAGGCCAATATCGCTGCTGAACGTCGAAGGGAAAATCTTCTCTGTCATGGCAGCAAGGCTGACCAAGTACCTCATGGAAAACAAGTACTTGGATGTGTCAGTCCAGAAAGTTGGCATCCTAGGCGTGGCTGGCTATGTAGAACACGCCACAATGATCTGGGACGCAATCCAAAGAGCAAAAACAGAAAAGAGAGACCTGGACGTAGTGTGGCTTGATCTGGCAAACGCATATGGATCTGTACCCCATGAGATGGTACAGTTGGCTCTTGAGATGTACCATGTGCCGAAGAACATCCACGACATGCTCAAGAAGTACTTCAATGGCTTCTCAATGCGGTTCTCTACCAAGGAGTACACAACAGATTGGATCAACTTGGAAGTGGGCATTGCAATGGGCTGTGCAATTTCCCCAATACTGTTCATGTTGGCAATGGAAGTCATCTTGAAAGCAGCAACAAGCAACGCAAAACAAACAGACCATGGCGATGGATACAAGATGCCTCCTCTCAAGGCCTTCATGGATGACACTACAGTGATTTCATCCAGAGAAGACGAGACACGTCATGTGCTGCAGAGGCTGGACGACATAGTTGCCTCGTCCAGAATGACGTTCAAGCCAAAGAAATCACGGAGTCTCTCACTGAGGAAAGGAAAAGTGGCCGAATCTGTGGTCTTCAGTGTTGCCAACCAGGCCATTCCAATAGTCACAGAAGAGCCAGTCAAGAGCCTTGGAAGATGGTATGATGATATGCTGAAAGACACACAAAGAGCAAAAGAAACCAAACAGATATCGGAAGAAGGCTTGGAGACCACTGACCAGTGTGGGCTCCCTGGCAAATACAAGGTCTGGTGTCTGCAGTTCATGCTGATACCAAAGCTCCTATGGCCTCTGATGATATACGACATCTGCACCAGCATAGTGGAGGCAATGGAAGCCAAAATCAACAAGTTCACAAGGAAATGGTTTGGTGTCCCACCCTGTCTCACTGACATAGCGCTGTACTGTTGCCAAGCAAAGCTGAAACTACCACTGAAATCCATCCTGGAGGAATACAAAGCAGGGAAGATCAGACTTCAAAGCATGCTGGAGGACTCAGGAGACAAGGTGGTAGAAGCAATCAAGCCCCAGCTGAAGACAGGCAGAAAATGGAAAGTTCAAGAGGCGATGGATTCTGCAAAAGAAAGTCTCAAGATCAGAGAAATAACAGGACACACACAGACCAACAGACAAGGACTGGGGGTGACCAAAACTGAATGGTGGTCAAAGGCCAAAGGAAAAGCCAAAAGAGATATGATGATTCAGGAGATGAGAAAAGAAGAAGACCAAAAAAGACTCCAAAAAGCAGTCCAGCAGAACCAGCAAGGGCAATGGACACCGTGGGAGAATGCACTCCAAAGAAGTCTCACTTGGAATGACATTTGGCACATAGCCCCTCTCAGGATCAGCTTCATTCTCAGATCTGCATATGACCTTCTGCCCTCAAATGCAAACCTGGTGAAGTGGGCAAAAACAGACGATTCTGCATGCACCCTCTGCCATGAAAAACAAACAGTGGAGCATGTCCTAAGCTCATGTAAAGTAGCCCTGGCTCAAGGAAGGTACACATGGAGGCACAACCAAGTGCTCAAAGAGATTGTACAAGTAGTCTGGGCTAGTACCAACACCACAAAAGGGAAAATCAGGACTCCAAAAGCACCCGCAACATTCTTCACGGCAGGAGGCAGCAAATTATGGCCAAGAACAACAGTGCCACTCGGAACATGCAGGCAGAGTCTGCTGGACGGGGCAGATGACTGGGAATGCACTGCAGACCTCCCAGAATGGAAGTCACCCAGAGATCATCAGCAAGAGTGGCATGAGACCGGACATAGTAGCCCACTCTCAGTCAACCAAGCAGCTGATCATGATCGAGTTCACGGTGCCATATGAGAACAGAATGGAGGCAGCTCAAATCTACAAGACTGAAAAGTATGCTGATCTGGCAAACAGCCTGAGGACAGAAGGTTATCAGGTCAAAGTCCTCACTGCAGAAACTGGAGCTAGGGGGTTTGTAGGAACGTCTGCATACAGCCTCATGAAACAACTCTCAGTTGCAGGGAGGGAAAAAAACCAGAGCCCTGAAAGCAATGGCAGAAGCGACAGAGAGGTGTTCAAGCTGGATCTGGTCAAGGAGGAACAAAAGTGAACTTCATAAGGTTTAACTTTCCTACAAAAATATCAGGTGTCTCAGTGGCTCAGTGGTTAGAGTGCGAGTCATTAAGTGGAAAATGAGCATGTCCAGAGGGTCATGGGTTCGAATCCCAGCCATGGCTCGTCCCAAGATGGGGAAAAAAGGGGGCAGCAGAGGGTCATCCGGAGTCATGAACCGGGTGTGGCCCAACACCCCTAGAGTGTCAGGAGATAAGGGCCGAAACACTTGCTTGAAGGGGGCTTCTCTCCTGAGGACTCTCTGCTGCCACGCTCTCACAGGTTTCTTTCTACTAAGAGAGAGAGCATTTGTCCAATATTATACGATAATTTACTTTTTAAAAAAAAGGCAACAGTTCTATTGGGGGTGAGAGAGCGAGAGGCTGAAGTTCCGCTTGAAGGGTGATCACCCAAACACGTATGAACAAGACAAAGCACAATCAAAGTCGTTGTGACGGTTATAAACAAAATGAAAACAATGGTGTTCTCATACCCGGAACAACTTCAACCCAGCAGCTCTATACACAGTTTTAAACACTATCATAGTAAATGTATCAGTATTTTTGTACTTATACATTTAGCCATTCGAACGATTTGTACAAAAAGCGAGCATTTTTTAACAACATACGAAAAGCGAGAACGAGAGGGGCTGAAAAGAGAGAAAGACAGAGAGAGAGAGAGAGAGAGAGAAGAGAGAAGAGAGAGAGACAGAGAGAGAGAGAGAGAGAGAAGAGGAAGGAGAAGGGAGGGAAGGAAGCCAGACAGAGAGAGAGAGAGAGAGACAGAGAGAGAAAGATACAGCGAGAGAGAGAGACAGTGAGAGAGAGCATTTGTCCAATATCATGCGATTATTTACTTAACAAAGGCAACACTTCTGTTGGGGGTGACAGAGCGAGAGGCTGAAGTTCTGTTTGAAGGGGTGATCACCTAAACACGTATGGACAAGACAAAGCACAATATCACAGTCGTTGTGGTGGTTATACCAAAATGAAACAATGGTGTTCTTATACCCAGGGACAAGACAAAGCACAATATCACAGTCGTTGTGGTGGTTATACTAAAATGAAACAATGATGTTCTTATACCCAGGGACAACTTCAATCCGGCAGCTCTATACAATATTTTTTTCAAACACAGCTGTAGTAAATATATTCGTATGTTTTACGTATACGTTCAGCCATTCGGACGATCTGTACAGAAAGAAAGCAGTTTTAACAATATACGAAAAGCGAGAACTAAGAGGGGTGAGAGAGAGAGAGAGAGAGAGAGAGAGAGAGAGAGAGAGAGAGAGAGAGAGGGATAGGGAGGGAGAGAGAGACAGACAGACAGACAGAGGAGGTGAAGAAACAGAAACAGAAAGACAGACAGAGAGAGAAAGAAAGAGGGAGAGGGAGAGACGGACAGAGAGAGAGAGAGGGTGAGACAGACACAAAGACAGAGAGAGAAGGTGCAAAGAGAGAGAGAGAGAGAGAGAGAGAGAGAGAGAGAGAGAGAGAGAAGAAGAAGAAGACAGACAGACAGAAGACATCAGATAAAGTATGAGACAGAAATCAGCTTAAAGGAAGAGATTAGCAAAGGCAAGACCAACAGAAATGAGGAAACCCCATTAAATCCTCAAACCGCTCTCAAAACCTACCTCTTCAAACACACACACACACACACACACACACACACACACACACACACACACACACACACACACACACACATCCTGTTTAATACCATCCTCTCCAACCTCCTCTCCATCACACATTCAGTAATCGTAGTCTCTATCATCCCGCTTGCGTTTACTCTGTGTGTGTGTGTGTGTGTGTGTGTGTGTGTGTGTGTGTGTGTGTGTGGTGTGTGTGTGTGTGTGTGGTGAGTGAGAGAGAGAGAGAGAGAGAGAGAGAGAGAGTGTGTGTTATATGCGCGCGCGCGCGCGTGTGTGTGTATGTGTGTGTGTGTGTGTGTGCGTGTGTGTGTGTGTGTGTGTGTGTGTGTGTGTGTGTGTGTGCGAGCGTGCGCGCGCGCGCCTGCGCACGTGTGTGTATGGACTGTGTGTGTCGGTGTCTAAATGTGCAGATGATGATATGAATTTGACGTGAATGTGAATATTATTAGTGATTCCGTCGGGTCGTGTGCATGTGCAGTCTGTCTTGTCAATATTTTAAGCTGTCCTGTGTTAAACGCTGCGAGAACCTTACGCTCGGCCGGTTTTAGCGCTACAATCAAATTCATTTATTACCATTACTTTTTTTTTTCTTTCTTATCTTTATCACTAGAGTTATTGTTAAAATGGGTTCGTGCGTGGCCTGCAGGCCACTCTTAATGTCATTCCCTGCGGACATCAAGATACAGGTAAAGGATCTACACACATAGAGTTCAACGTTTTTCTTTCTTTCACCCCCCCCTCCCCCCCCCCTCCCCCACCCCTTTTTTCCCCCCTTCAACGCACTGTGCCGTTTCGTCACTTAAGACTTCCTTTAAAAAAAGTCTTCGTAGAAAAAACAAACCACTAGTCCTACAAACAATCCCATGGAATTTGACCGGGATCCGCCCAAAATGTGTCAGAGGAATTTTTATCAGTGTAGACACAGACAGACAGAACAGACAGACAAACACCACCGAACAGATACAAAAAAAAAAAAAAAAAAAAAAACCCAAACCGCCCAATCCGCCGCGGTGCGGGCTTGTGCCTATGGCAGAGAATAAGAGAAAGTGAACACAAAGTACAAGGAACCCCCCCCCCCCCCCCCCCCTCCCCTCTTCCTCCCAGCAAAGCTGCGAGACCGACAAGAACCGGTCAGACATGTCACCGTAGCCGCTCAGAGACGGTCACAGACCGAAGGTACCGGCCACTCACCTGGACTGTCAGCGAAAAGGTACAGGTATAGGTATATGAGGTACAGGTCCATGACAAAAAAAAAACCCAAAAAAACCCAACGACTCTAGTCTGTGAGGGTGCCGACCGAGTGCCGCCGCTCTCCTGGTCAGTAAGCACAGCAAGTACAGGTCCATGACAAAAAAAACAAACTCTGTCTCAATACACACATGTGTGAGGGGTGTGACCGAGTGCCGCCGCTCTCCTGGTCAGTCAGCACAGCAAGTACAGGCCCATGACAAACAAAAACAAACTCTGTCTCAATACACCCATGTGTGAGGGGTGTGACCGATGGTGGCGAGTGGTGGTGGGTGGGGGCTGGGGTAACGGGGACGTGATGGGATGGAAGTTAATTAAGCGAAGGGGGCTGACACGTATTATGTGGGGGGCGCCTTATCTACAAGAGTTCTACACGCATTAACTCCCACTCTGCTCAGTTCACCGCGATGTTTATCTACATTATACACCAGCTCAGATAGATACATGAAACACACTGCAAGAGCACGCCAGGCACAGCTAAGTTATCACTCCCCACCCACCTCCTCTCTAATAACACACATACACACACGCGCGCACGCGTGCGCGCGCGCACACACACACACACACACACACACGCGCGCGCGCGCGCGCGCACGCACATACCATTGCGACTCAAACGCACATGCATTAAGTATTTTTTGTTTTTTTTTAAATAGGGAATTCACTCTGACAAGACGACAGCCCAAATTTGGCCCCTTGCGATCGTCTGGGCCACGAACAACATGATTTTTTTTTTTTTTTTTTTTTTTAGATATTGGAAAGTGATTAATGATTCTTTATGTTAATGGCAAAACGTGGTGTGAAGCAAGGACGCGCGCCGTAGCACACAAGAAGAGAGAGAGAGAGGAGGAGAAAGGAAGAGGAGATGGGAGAGAGAGAGGAGAGAAGAGAAGAAGAGATGAGAGAGAAAAAAGAGAGAAGGCACAGAGAGACGAGAGAAGAGAGAAAGAGACAGAGGAAGGACAGTGAAAAAGGGTAGGCCAAAGACGGAAGAAAGAGAAACACGACACAGACAAGACAGAGAACAGACAGGAGAACGACTCGGAAAACTGAGAAGAGAAAGAAGAGGATTACCTAGCCAGTGAGGTCAGCCGGAGAAACGGACGTATCACAGTTTGTTTGTTACACACAGACAAAGACTGACGAGCAAGGACAGAGAACTAACACAGCACACTAGATCAAAGACGAGAGGAGGAGAACAGAAAGCGGAGGAGGGCACACAGAAACGGAGTCGAAGGGAGGAGTAACCGGGCACCCCACGGAACAAGACTGGAGAAAGAAGGAGGTGTTAATAGCACAGCATGGTATTATGATATTAGATAGGGAATTAACTGGACAAGCGAGAAAGGCTTGGAGTGGGACGAACACAGGATTTTTTTTTTTATTTTTTTTTTACACATGGAAATGACTGATGACAGAAGGCAAGGTTGAACAGGGCACACAGGAAAGATGGAGAGAAAGAGAAGGAGTAATAGGAACAGGAAAAGACTGGAGAGAAGAAGGAGTTAATAGGCACAAGGAAAGGCTGGAGAGAAAGAGAGGAGTTAAGGCACACAGGAAAAGATGGAGAGAAGAAGAGGAGTTACAGGCACACAGAAAGACTGAGAGAAACAGAAGAGGAGTTAATAGACACAGGAAAGCACTGGAGAGAAAGAAGAAGCAAATAGGCACCTGCACGCTGGAAGAAACAACGAGTTAATGGCACACAGGATAAGATCTGTTAATGAAGGAGTTACAGGCCCAGGAAAGACTGAGAGAAAGGAGAAAGGCCACAGGAAAGACTGAAGAAAGAAGGAGTAGGCAACAGGAAAAGACTGAGAGAAGAAGGAGTAAGCACACGGAAAGACTGGGAGGAAGGAGTTATAGCACAAGGAAAGCTGGAGAAAAGAGAAAGGCCGAAAACTGACAGAAGAGGAGTTAATAGCACACAGAAGATGAAGGAAGGAACAGGCACACAGGAAAAGACGGAGAGAAAGGAGTTAAAGGACCAGAAAGACGGAGAGAAGAAGGATAGGACACAGGACAGACTGGAGAGAAAGAGCGATAAGGCACACAAGAAACGACATGGATGGAAAGAAGGGTTATTGGCACCAGGAAAGACGGTGGACAGAATGGTTATACAGGCACACAGAAACAGACTGGAGAGAAGACAGACAGGATTAATAGGCCACCACAGGAAAGACTGAGAGAAAAGAAGGAGGAGTTAATAGGCACACAGGAAAAGACGGAGAGAAAGAAGGAGTTAATAGGCACACAGGAAAAGACTGGAGAGAAAGAAGGAGATTAATAGGCACACAGGAAAAGCTGGACGAGAAAGAAGAGAGTTAATAGGCACACAGGAAAAGACTGGAGAGAAAGAAGGAGGAGTTAATAGGCCACACAGGAAAAGACTGGAGAGAAAGAAGGGGGTTAATAGGCACACAGGAAAAGACTGGAGAGAAAGAAGGAGTTAATAGGCCACAGGAAAAGACTGGAGAGAAAGAAGAGGAGTTAATAGGCACACAGGAAAAGACTGAGAGAAAGAAGGAGTTAATAGGCACACAGGAAAAGACTGGAGAGAAAGAAGGAGTTAATAAGGCACACAGGAAAAGACTGGAGAGAAAGAAGGAGTTAATAGGCACACAGGAAAAGACTGGAGAGAAAAGAAGGAGTTAATAGGCACACAGGAAAAGACTGGAGAGAAAGAAGGAGTTAATAGGCACACAGGAAAAGACTGGAGAGAAAGAAGAGAGTTAATAGGCACACAGGAAAAGACTGGAGAGAAAGAAGGAGTTAATAGGCACACAGGAAAAGACTGGAGAGAAAGAAGGAGTTAAAGGCACACAGGAAAAACTGGAGAGAAAGAAGGAGTTAATAGGCACACAGGAAAAGACTGGAGAGAAAGAAGGAGTTAATAGGACACAGGAAAAGACTGGAGAGAAAGAAAGGAGTTAATAGGCACACAGGAAAAGACTGGAGAGAAAGAAGGAGTTAATAGGCACACAGGAAAAGACTGGAGAGAAAGAAGGAGTTAATAGGCACACAGGAAAAGACTGGAGAGAAAGAAGAGGAGTTAATAGGCACACAGGAAAAGACTGGAGAGAAAGAAGGAGGAGTTAATAGGACACACAGGAAAAGACTGGAGAGAAAGAAGGAGTTAATAGGCACACAGGAAAAGACTGGAGAGAAGAAGGAGGAGTTAATAGGCACACAGGAAAAGACTGGAGAGAAAGAAGGAGTTAATAGGCACACAGGAAAAGACTGGAGAGAAAGAAGAGGAGTTAAAGGCACACAGGAAAAGACGGAGAGAAAGAAGGGAGTTAATAGGCACACAGGAAAAGACTGGAGAGAAAGAAGAGGAGTTAATAGGCACACAAGGAAAAGACTGGAGAGAAAGAAGAGGAGTTAATAGGCACACAGGAAAAACTGGAGAGAAAGAAGGAGTTAATAGGCACACAGGAAAAGACTGGAGAGAAAGAAGAGGAGTTAATAGGCACACAGGAAAAGACTGGAGAGAAAGAAGGAGTTAATAGGCACACAGGAAAAGACTGAGAGAGAAAGAAGGAGTTAATAGGCACACAGAAAAGACTGGAGAGAAAGAAGGAGTTAATAGGCACACAGGAAAAGACTGGAGAGAAAGAAGGGGAGTTAATAGGCACACAGGAAAAACTGGAGAGAAAGAAGGAGTTAATAGGCACACAGGAAAAGACTGGAGAGAAAGAAGGAGAGTTATAGGCACACAGGAAAAGACTGAGAGAAAGAAGGAGTTAATAGGCACACAGGAAAAGACTGGAGAGAAAGAAAGGAGTTAAAGGAACACAAGGAAAAGACTGAGAGAAAGAGGAGTTAATAGGCACACAAGGAAAAGATGACAGGAAGAGAGGAAGAAAGGAGGAGGTTAATAGGCACACAGGAAAAGACTGGAGAGAAAGAAGGAGTTAATAGGCACACAAAAGGAAAAAGGGACATAGAAGAAAGGAAGAAGGAGTTAATAGGCACACAGGAAAAACTGGAGAGAAAGAAGGGGAGTTAATAGGCACACAGGAAAAGACTGGAGAGAAAGAAGGAGTTAATAGGCACACAAGAAAAAGACTGGAGAGAAAGAGGAGTTAATAGGCACACAAGAAAAAGACTGGAGGAAAGAAGGGTTAATAGGCACACAAGGAAAGACTGGAAGAAAGAAGGGTTAATAGGCACACAGAAAAACTGAGAGAAAGAAGGTGTTAATAGGCACACAAGAAAAACTGAGAGAAAGAAGGAGTTAATAGGCACACAAGAAAAAAACTTGAGAGAAAGAAGGAGTTAATAGGCACACAAGAAAAGACTGAAGAGAAAGAAGGAGTTAATAGGCACACAAGAAAAGACTGAGAGAAAGAAGGAGTTAATAGGCACACAAGAAAAACTGAGAGAAAGAAGGAGTTAATAGGCACACAAGAAAAGACTGAGAGAAAGAAGGAGTTAATAGGCACACAAGAAAAACTGAAGAGAAAGGAGGAGTTAATAGGCACACAAGAAAAGACTGAGAGAAAGAAGGAGTTAATAGGCACACAAGAAAAACTGAAGAGAAAGAAGGAGTTAATAGGCACACAAGAAAAGACTGAGAGAAAGAAGGAGTTAATAGGCACACAAGAAAAACTGAAGAGAAAGAAGGAGTTAATAGGCACACAAGAAAAGACTGAGAGAAAGAAGGAGTTAATAGGCACACAAGAAAAACTGAGAGAAAGAAGGAGTTAATAGGCACACAAGAAAAGACTGAGAGAAAGAAGGAGTTAATAGGCACACAAGAAAAACTAAAGAGAGAAAAAGGAGTTAATAGGCACACAAGAAAAACTGAGAGAAAGAAGGAGTTAATAGGCACACAAGAAAGACTGAGAGAAAGAAGGAGTTAATAGGCACACAAGAAAAGACTGAGAGAAAGAAGGAGTTAATAGGCACACAAGAAAAGACTGAGAGAAAGAAGGAGTTAATAGGCACACAAAAAGAATAAAGGACTGGAGAAAGAAGGAGTTATAGGCAACAGGAAAAGACTGAGAGAAAGAAGGAGTTAATAGGCACACAGAAAAGACTGGAGAGAAAGAAGGAGTTAATAGCACACAAGAAAAGACTGGAGAAAGAAGAGTTAATAAGCCACAAGAAAAGCTGAGAGAAAGAAGGAGTTGACAGAACAGAAGATAGAAAGAAGAAGGAGTAAGCACACAGAAGAAAAGACTGGAGAGAAAGAAGGAGTTAATAGGCACTACAAAGAAGAAAAGACTGGAGAGAAAGAAGAAGGAGTTAATAGGCTTACAGTTACAAGAAGAAAAGACTGGAGAGAAAGAAGGAGTTAATAGGCATACAAGAAGAAAAGACTGGAGAGAAAGAAGGAGTTAATAGGCACACGAAAGAAAAAGACTGGAAAGAAGAAGGAGTTAATAGGCACACAGAAGAAAAGACTGGAAAGAAGAAGGAGTTAATAGGCACACGAGAAGAAAAGACTGGAAAGAAGAAGGAGTTAATAGGCACACGAGAAGAAAAGACTGGAAAGAAGAAGGAGTTAATAGGCACACAAGAAGAAAAGACTGGAGAGAAGAAGAAGGAGTTAATAGGCACACAAGAAGAAAAGACTGGAGAGAAAGAAGAAGGAGTTAATAGGCACACAAGAAGAAAAGACTGGAGAGAAAGAAGAATGAGTTAATAGGCACACAAGAAGAAAAGACTGGAGAGAAAGAAGAAGAAGTTAATAGGCACACGAGAAGAAAAGACTGGAGAGAAAGAAGAAGGAGTTAATAGGCACGCAAGAAGAAAAGACTGGAGAGAAAGAAGAAGGAGTTAATAGGCACACAAGAAGAAAAGACTGGAGAGAAAGAAGAAGGAGTAACAGGCACACAACAAGAAAAGACTGGAGGAAAAGAAGGAGTTAATAGGCACACGAGAAGAAAAGACTGGAGAGAAGAATGAGGAAAAGAGCGACTAGGCTGCTTGATAAACAGACTGAAGAGAGGGGGGAACACCCAGACTGTTTTATACAAAAGATTAAGAAGAAGAAGTCGAAGGCGGAGACAAGCGACTAGACTATCTGACCAAAAAAAAAAAAAAAAGACCGAAGAGAAGAAGGATGAAGAGAACATCTTGCCAGTTTCGATAAAAAGAAGAAAAAAAAAGATTGCAGAGGAGAAGAAGTAGAAAGATCACTGTGAAGAAGGGGACAGGATTGAGGGGGTTGCCCGGAAAGAGTGGAGGCCAGGGGGGTAAAGAGAAGAGGTGTGTGTGTGTGTGTGTGTGTGTGTGTGTGTGTGTGTGTGTGTGTGTGTGTTGTGTGTGTGAGTGTGTGTGTGTGTTGTGTGTGTGTGTGTGTGTGTGTGCGTGTGTGTGTGTGTATGTGTGTGTGTGTGTGTGTGAGCGTGTGTGTGTGTGTGTGTGTGTGTTGTGTGTGTGTGTGTGTGTGTTGTGTGTGTGTGTGTGTGTGTGTGTGTGTGTGGTGTGTGTGTGTGTGTGTGGTGTGTGTTGTGTGTGTGTGTGTGTGTGTGTGTGTGTGTGTGTGTGTGGTGTGTGTGGTGGTGTGGTGTGGGGTGGTGTGTGTGTGTGTGTGGGGGGTGTGTGTGCTGTGATGCGTGGGGGTGGTGTGATGTAGTGTAGAGAGAGAGAGAGAGAGAGAGAGAGAGAGAGAGAGAGAGAGAGAGAGAGGAGAGAGAGATCTTAATGAGCGAAAGCACACACACACACACACACACACACACACACACACACACACACACACACATCTCAACACTACTTGCCCTCAATGATACTCAACTGTGCGCGTATGCGCGCGCGCGCGCGCGCGCGCGCGCACACACACACACACATTCACAGATGCACGTCTACAGTTCCACAAGCACCGCACTAAGACAGAGAGAGAGAGAGAGAGAGAGAGAGAGAGAGAGAGAGAGAGAGAGAGAGAGAGGAGAGAGACTGGGACACAGAGACAGCGCATTCATGTATACAGTCGTGAAGATCTGTTCGTCTTACTATGTAGCACGATCTCGAGAAACGATGTGATCTTCACGTGGGGATGGAGATTATCAGCTGGTGCGGACAGTAACAATCCACACGGTCAAAAGTTATTTTCAAACTGCAGTGAAGTGTAAGTCCTTCTACAACCTTTCTCAAGAAACATTCATTTTTCAATCCGACTTCAAAATTAATGTACTCCTGCTACGACTTCCGCAAAACGTGACCGTGCAGTAACACTACCAGAGAAAATGGAAAGGGCGCTTTCCACTGTCTCTGGTACTACCTCTCTGCTAAGCTTGTCCGGTATGTTGACGTGTACGTTGGGCTCTGTTCAGCACTACCCTACGATTTCCCTACACACCGTCAGTCTGCGAACAACGTATCAGAGCGGTTGACAGAATACAAGTCTCACCATCCAAGACATCAACGATGGTCAGATGACGCTTGAACTAAGACATGTGACAATATGACGTAAAAACGGGTGCAAGTGTGATCTCTTTATCTAATGCAGGTATGGCCAGTCACTGTCAAATTCTGCTGGCCAACGCATGTATTGACCTAGCTCAAGTTGCCAGTATTTCTCTTTAACACCGCTTGAATGTGGAGGCGACCACGCGACAGTCTGTCTTCGTTACATTCACTGGGATCGCACCGTGATAGCACAGAAGATTGAAGAGCAGGGCGCAAGCATGTGCACATGCACGTGTGTGTTGGGGAGTGGGAGTGGGAGTGGGCAGGGTGGAAGAGGAAAACGCGGAGGGGGTGCAGGGGGTGGAGAAGGGAGGGGGGAGAGTCATTATGGATCCTTTATCTCCCTGCTCGAGAGGATATAATGACCAACAATCTGCCAAACCATTGGACCTTTAAGCCCCCAAACCTATAACCACGCCAAGATCTAAGAGTTAACTTCCCATCAAACCTCAGTTCACTTCAAAGAGTTTCGGAGAATACATTAGTGTTAAAAGCCTTCCATATGACTCCAGCAACTTCATCACGATATTGGCCAATGACCGCAATGACCGATCATCAGTGTCCATTGATTTTTCTCCCCTAGCGATTTGTCTTTGTCAGACGAATTATTCCACGCCGCTTCCCCCCGCCATACAGCCTCGCCCTGTCGCAGGAGATTAGAGCCTCTGATCGATGCTGAGGTCCTCGGTCAGCCCACACACCACAGGTGACCCTGCCCTGCTGCCGAGAGTCCATTATAGATGAGTTTTCACGTGGGGGGAGGGGGGAGGGATGCGCCTGTTCTGGTTCAACTTTCGCAAGACGTATCTGCTAATCCATGGACTAACTGACAAAACAACAATAACTGTGAAGTCACGGGATCAGACCAAAAGCAGTGCTCCTCTCGAGTGGAGACAGTTTAAAAACAAAGAACAAGAAAAACTATGGTTATCGGTTAACATTTTTTTGGAGTGAGTATTCTGTTCTAACCATCCGAGAAAAAAACAAACAAACAAATGAAGTGTTCAGCTCGAAGAGGAAGTCTTTATTTTGGGCGCCAAAAACGAGCAACTCGAGTGCCAGTTAAGACAGCAATATAGTAGTACAGTCACATTACTGAAAGTAAAATGTCACTTTCTTTGATAGGAAAATATTCATTAGCGAGCCAAATCAATCTCATCGAAAACAAAAACCAATACAACTGACTAGGTCAAGTGATTTTTGCGACTCGCAGCGCGAAGATCAAAGCAAAACAGGGGGAAGAAACAACATGAAAATGACTGCTACGCGAATATCACGGGATAATTAGTTCATACACGAGGACAGACTCTTCGCCCCATTGATCAGATCCTTCATCCTGTAGATTGTAACTTCCTGATCCTAGCGTACGAGGGCAGGAATCCTGGAATTCACAGTCGATTTGACAGGGCTGGGAGGTGACCGTCTGTAACTGACATGCTGGGCTCCGGGCCTTCAACACATCTTGGGTCCTGCAGGCTTGGCGATAACCCGGGCAATCCCCCCCCCCCACCCCTCCCCCCACCTGGAGGCGTCAAGAGTCTGTGTATGGATACTGAAGACTTTGATGATGGCACAGGATTTACCAACGGTGCAGCAGGTTAGCTGGGCCGGAGCAGAAAGAAGACAGACCGACTGCCTCAGAGGAACTGGCTGAAGCAGGACGTTTAGCTGTGGTGCCGGGTCTGGTGCCTTACCCTTCTATGAAGTTCGGAGGTTAGATCACCACGCCATCGGTTCCAGCTCCACAGGATCGGTCGGCCTCTACTGCGGACAACCATGGCTCTGCTCCACTTTGTCTTGAAAAGGCTGACTGGTTGCATAGCACCTCTCAGCTCAGGTCAGGTGTAAATAAGGTTTTGCACGTGGGTAGAAGGTTGCTAGTGCGTCTGTTTAAGAACGCTTAGATGGACTGGTTCCGGCGCTTTGGCGTGGTGTGTTTCTGATGTCAAACAGGGATAAACTCTGTGTCCATCTGTATTTTTTTTCAGGGGAAGGTTTTGGCAGTTTTGACTGCTGATTCTGGTTTTCGGTGTTGCAAGGACCGAAATTCTCAAGTTCAAAGTTCAAATTTGACTGCCAAGTTCTTTAATTTTCCAGAGAAACGTCTTGAGGCGATAACATTTACGCTTGCCCTCTGGTTAGTCTGGCAGACGACAGTCTTGCCTCCGGTGGTCATCTCCGCCTAGATGAGGTCATCTGTCTTCCTTCCTCTGCAGATAGAAGATGCTGATCTTGTCTGTCTGATTTCTTGACGGTGTGGGGGTCACGTTTTTTTTCTTTTTCGTTTTTGTGTTCTTTCTTTTTTGCTGGCATCTCAGAGCAAAGGGATTTTCCTTTTTATTTCGCAGACCCCCCCCCCCCCCCAAAAAAAAAAAAAAAAAAAAAAAAAAAAAAAAAAAAAAAAGAGGTCTAAACACTAAACATGCAGGCTATGTCCGCGGAGAGACATAGTGGGCCTAAGTAGATAAATCATCATCTTTCACAACACCGAGCTAACATGGAACACTCGTCGTTACAGCTGCTCTGCATTTACTGAGGAAAGGTGGAAAGTCGACATCTGTTTATTACGGTTGACGTTTCCTTGTAGACCGAGCCCTCATCTGTCTAATCTGTATTAATAATGCCATCTTCCAGCATCGAGTCCCTAATCTGTATTAACAATGCCATCTTCCAGCATCGAGTCCCTAATCTGTATTAACAATGCCATCTTCCAGCATCGAGTCCCTAATCTGTATTAACAATGCCATCTTCCAGCAGCGAGTCCCTAATCTGTATTAACAATGCCATCTTCCAGCATCGAGTCCCTAATCTGTATTAACAATGCCATCTTCCAGCATCGAGTCCCTAATCTGTATTAACAATGCCATCTTCCAGCATCGAGTCCCTAATCTGTATTAACAATGCCATCTTCCAGCATCGAGTCCCTAATCTGTATTAACAATGCCATCTTCCAGCATCGAGTCCCTAATCTGTATTAACAATGCCATCTTCCAGCAGCGAGTCCCTAATCTGTATTAACAATGCCATCTTCCAGCAGCGAGTCCCTAATCTGTATTAACAATGCCATCTTCCAGCATCGAGTCCCTAATCTGTATTAACAATGCCATCTTCCAGCATCGAGTCCCTAGTCTGTATCAAAATGCCATCTTTGAGCAGCGAGTCCCGTATGTGGTCGCAGATACTGCATGTTTTGATAAGGGTAGCAACACAACCTTCTAACAAAGGGTTCTTCTCTCTTAGATCTCCTTGGCTAAGATGTACCTTTCACTGGTTTCGTTTGAAATGACCTTCAAACATTTTGCCTTTGAAATGACCTTCAAACATTTTGCCCATGAAATGACCTTCAAACACTACGCCGATGAAAAAAACCTTCAAACGCACCGATGTTTTCTACTGTCTTCCTCAAATTCTTTCCACTGCAGACAAGGAGTCCCTCCGGCTCGAGAGAAAGGAGGAAAAGGGTTTTTTGTTGTTGAAGTCTTCCGTTTCATTATTCAGCCTCGCAACAGTGCTGTAGTTTTCTCCAACATTTACTTGAACAGCTTCCACTGAGGACTCCCTTTCTTCACAGTCAGCCGTTGTGGAAGAATAAATCTTCGCAGTATTTTCATGAACATGATAGTCCAACTTCAGCAATGGCAGGCAGGAAATGTTATGAAGACTATCAGGCATTTCAGAGTACCTGTAGTTCAGCGTCGCGCTTCACCCTGGAAATCAGCTCAGCATGCAGGAACGCACGTTCCATGCGATGGATTTTGGGGCTGATGAAGAGGCTGTACTCACAGCTTCTGTGGTATCTAGCAACAAAAAAGCGTCTACCTACCGACTTAAAAAAATTTTTTTTTAGTTTAACCATATCATCATCATCTTAACATTCAAGAGCACAGTTAAACACAATGAAGAAGAAGAAGAAGAAGAAGAAGAAGAAGAAGAAGTAGAAGAAGAAAGTTACCATAAAAAAAAAAAAAAAAACTATTTTGGCGCCGTGAGGTTAGAGACGGCATTACTTCCCCTGAACGTGTAACACTCAACATGAGCGTCTTAAGACCGCAAAGTGGTACAACCTACCCATTAATGTAACACTGTTGACTGTTGACAATTCAGTTAAGGCAGCAGCCTGCAGCTCAAGTCATGCGATGTTGTTGTTGACAGACCAGCCGACCGTGAAGGCCGCGTCGAGGACTG
>CM065727.1:11077783-11079284 GCA_033310375.1 Conus canariensis
AGCAGTCAATGGGAATGTGTTTAGAACATCTGTGAGGACAAGCTGCGTAAAAACACAGCAGGGGCAACTCCCTCCTCAGATCTGGAATCATCAGTATTTAAAAAAAAAAAAAAAATCTTCTGAAGTATGGAAATTTAGAACATAGCTCGTCGAAAAAGAATTTACACACCACGGAGTTAGTGGTATCTTTGCATTACGAGGCTGAATCAAACCGGATCTCCGGAGTGAGGTAGCCTAAAGTCCATGGTGGGTCATCAGGAAACTTGGACAAATCACACACCCTTCCAAGGTCTATATCCGCATTGTTCAAACAGAGAAGAATGCGAATTCCCAAGGACAGAAAGAAACTGGGGTGGTCATCGAATGTCTTGTGGAACTTCGGGTCAGAAACGAAGTCTTAAACAAGGGTTTGGGAGTTCTGAAAATAGATTCAAACAGTAGTTCAAGGTCAGTTTCAGTCGACGATAAGAGACGGATGCTTCTGCTTCAGCAAACAGGCTGTAAACAGGGATGGTGCGGAATGTACCCAGACTGGGCTGAAGCCCTTGATGGTGGATGGGATCTAGAGTTTTCAGTAGGAAGCTCTGGCAGAGCAGTGGACTACACGCCCAAAGTCCAGTTTGGATCGGATCACAGCCCTGCAAAGATGGAAAGGAGTGTTCTCATCAGCGCTCCAATCCGTATGTGCCACAACTCTCAGAACGTTCACTGCTTTCTGACATGAAGTTTTTTTTTGGTATTGGCTGTGACTTTAGTTCAATTTTGGATAACACACACACACACACACACACACACACACACACACACACACACACACACACTCAGAAATTTGGCTACTTTCACATCTGGAGTGTTGCATTTGTACGGACGGATTTCAGGTAAAACCCTTTTGAATGGCAAAGGACTTAAGAGCTGATATGGATTACTCCTCTTCAATCCATTCCACCACCAGCCATGAAGCCATGACTCCCGTCTGTTTACTACTTTCCGTGTCAGAGTCGCTGTCGATTTCCGATTCGTGGGATATTCTCAACGAATTTGTTTGTAGCCTACTTTTGTTCTTTCTACGGGGTGGGATGGGAATGCGGGCTTTTTTTTTTTTTGCGAAAAAGCCATTTTCGTTTTTTTTTTTTTTTTTTTTTTTTTTTTAAATTTGATCCGTCCGTTACCATGGAGTCCAACAAAGGATCCAGGGCCAAGGTACCACAGCCATGATCTCTTCCTGGCTTCGGGAGGGATATACGACAATGAGAAGCCCACCAACCCTGTTCCCCCGATCATGTCCAACTCCCTGGGACAGAGAGCCCAGCACTACAAGGGGTTACCTTGGCAAGCCGGGAAACTGCTTGTCTTGACCCAGCCCCATGCCGACTGATACTCATGGACCAGCGTGTACATCCTGTCTAGAAGAGGTCAGAGCCAAAGCGATGTGTTGAGAGCACCTGCCCTCTCAATCACCAGGATCTCATTCCCCTCCACCACAGGTTGCACCGCACGGCAA
>CM065727.1:11079384-11086884 GCA_033310375.1 Conus canariensis
TTTTTACCCATCGCTAAGCTTGTCCGGTATTTTGGGAGTGTACGTTGGGCTCTTTTCGCACTACCCACGATTTCCTACACCCGTCAGTCTGCGAACAACGTATCAGGGGGTTTGACAGAATACAATTTCTCACCTAAAAGCTCAACGTGGTCAGATGCGCTTGAACAAAGACATGGACAATTGAGTAAAAAGGGTGCAAGTGTGATTCTTTATCTAACAGGTAGGGCCAAAGCCCACTGAAATTTGGGGCCAAGCATGTATTGCCCTAGCTAAGTTGCCAGTATTTTCTTTTTAACACCGCTTGTGTGGAGGCGACCACGCGACATCTGTTTTCGTTACTTCACGGGTCGCACCGGATGCACGAAGATTGAAGGCGGGCGCAAGCATGGCCATGCAGTGTGGTAGGGAGTGGGGTGGGGGGGCGGGGTGAAGGGAAAAACGCGGGGGGGTGCAGGGGGGGAGGGGGAGGGGGGAGATCATTATGGATCCTTTATCTCCGCCGAGAGGTTTAAAAATGCCCAACAATTCCCCCAAAACCCTTGGACCTTTAAGCCCCAAAACCTATCCCCACCCCAAAGTCAAGAGTTAATTTTTCCCCTAAAACCCTCAGTTCACTTAAAAGGGTTTTTCGGAGAATCTTAGTGTTAAAAACCTTCCCATATGCCTCCAGCACTTCATCCGTTTTGGGCCAATGACCGCAAAAACCCCGTCCAGTGTCCATTGATTTTTCTCCCTGCGTTTGTCTTTGCCCAGACAAAATTATTCCACGCCGCTTCCCCCGCCCCAGCCTGCCTGTCGCGGAAATTCACCCTCTGATCATTTTTTGGGTCCTCGGTCAGCCCACCCACAGGGATGCCCTGCTCCGGAGTCCTTTATAGATGGTTTTCACGGGGGGGGGGGGGGGGGAGCGCCTGTTCTGGTTCAACTTTCGCAAGCGTATCTCTAATCCATGGCTAACTGACAAAACAAAATAACTGTGAAGTCAGGGTCGACCAAAAGCAGGTTTCGAGTTTAGCAGTTTAAAACAAGAACCCGAAAAACTACGGTTACGGTTAAATTTTTTTGGTGAGTTTCTGTTTAACCTCGAGAAAAAAACAAAAAAAAAGAAGTGTTCAGCTCGAAGAGGAAGTCTTTATTTTGGGCGCCAAAAACGAGCAACTCGAGTGCCAGTTAAGACAGCAATATAGTAGTACAGTCACATTACTGAAAGTAAAATGTCACTTTCTGATAGGAAAATATTCATTAGCGAGCCAAATCAATCTCACCGAAAACAAAAACCAATACAACTGACTAGGTCAAGTGATTTTTGCGACTCGCAGCGCGAAGATCAAAGCAAAACAGGGGGAAGAAACAACATGAAAATGACTGCTACGCGAATATCACGGGATAATTAGTTCATACACGAGGACAGACTCTTCGCCCCATTGATCAGATCCTTCATCCTGTAGATTGTAACTTCCTGATCCTAGCGTACGAGGGCAGAATCCTGGAATTTCACAGTCGATTTGACAGGGCTGGGAGGTGACCGTCTGTAACTGACAATGCTGGGCTCCGGGCCTTCAACACATCTTGGGTCCTGCAGGCTTGGCGATAACCGGGCAATCCCCCCCCCCCACCCCCCCCCCCCCCCCCCCCCACCTGGAGGCGTCAAGAGTCTGTGTATGGATACTGAAGACTTTGATGATGGCACAGGATTTACCAACGTGCAGCAGGTTAGCTGGGCCGGAGCAGAAAGAAGACAGACCGACTGCCTCAGAGGAACTGGCTGCAAGCAGGACGTTTAGCTGTGGTGCCGGGTCTGGTGCCTTACCCTTCTATGAAGTTCGGACGTTAGATCACCCACGCCATCGGTTCCAGCTCCACAGGATCGGTCGGCCTCTACTGCGGACAACCATGGCTCTGCTCCACTTTGTCTTGAAAAGGCTGACTGGTTGCATAGCACCTCTCAGCTCAGGTCAGGTGTAAATAAGGTTTTGCACGTGGGTAGGTTGCTAGTGCGTCTGTTTAAAAACGCTTAGATGGACTGGTTCCGGCGCTTTGGCGTGGTGTGTTTCGATGTCAAACAGGGATAAACTCTGTGTCCATCTGTATTTTTTTCAGGGGAAGGTTTTGGCAGTTTTGACTGCTGATTCTGGTTTTCGGTGTTGCAAGGACCGAAATTCTCAAGTTCAAAGTTCAAATTTGACTGCCAAGTTCTTTAATTTTCCAGAGAAACGTCTTGAGGCGATAACATTTACGCTTGCCCTCTGGTTAGTCTGGCAGACGACAGTCTTGCCTCCGGTGGTCATCTCCGCCTAGATGAGGTCATCTGTCTTCCTTCCTCTGCAGATAGAAGATGCTGATCTTGTCTGTCTGATTTCTTGACGGTGTGGGGGTCACGTTTTTTTTCTTTTTCGTTTTTGTGTTCTTTTTTTTTTTGCTGGCATCTCAGAGCAAAGGGATTTTCCTTTTTATTTCGCAGACCCCCCCCCCCCCCCCCCCCCCCCCCAAAAAAAAAAAAAAAGAAAAAAAAAAAAAAAAAAAAAAAAAAGGTCTAAACACTAAACATGCAGGCTATGTCCGCGGAGAGACATAGTGGGCCTAAGCAGATAAATCATCATCTTTCACAACACCGAGCTAACATGGAACACTCGTCGTTACAGCTGCTCTGCATTTACTGAGGAAAGGTGGAAAGTCGACATCTGTTTATTACGGTTGACGTTTCCTTGTAGACCGAGCCCTCATCTGTCTAATCTGTATTAATAATGCCATCTTCCAGCATCGAGTCCCTAATCTGTATTAACAATGCCATCTTCCAGCATCGAGTCCCTAATCTGTATTAACAATGGCCATCTTCCAGCATCGAGTCCCTAATCTGTATTAACAATGCCATCTTCCAGCATCGAGTCCCTAATCTGTATTAACAATGCCATCTTCCAGCATCGAGTCCCTAATCTGTATTAACATGCCATCTTCCAGCATCGAGTCCCTAATCTGTATTAACAATGCCATCTTCCAGCAGCGAGTCCCTAATCTGTATTAACAATGCCATCTTCCAGCAGCGAGTCCCTAATCTGTATTAACAATGCCATCTTCCAGCAAGCGAGTCCCTAATCTGTATTAACAATGCCATCTTCCAGCATCGAGTCCTAGTCTGTATCAAAATGCCATCTTTGAGCAGCGAGTCCCGTATGTGGTCGCAGATACTGCATGTTTTGATAAGGGTAGCAAAAACAACCTTTAACAAAGGGTTCTTCTACTCTTAGATTTCCTTGGCTAAGATGTATACGTAACCTTTCACTGGTTTCGTTTGAAATGACCTTCAAACATTTTGCCTTTGAAATGACCTTCAAACATTTTGCCCATGAAATGACCTTCAAACACTACGCCGATGAAAAAAAACCTTCAAACGCACGATGTTTACTACTGTCTTCCTCAAATTCTTTCCACTGCAGACAAGGAGTCCCTCCGGCCCGAGAGAAAGGAGGAAAAGGGTTTTTTTGTTGTTGAAGTCTTCCGTTTCATTATTCAGCCTCGCAACAGTGCTGTAGTTTTTCTCCAACATTTACTTGAACAGCTTCCACTGAGGACTCCCTTTCTTCACAGTCAGCCGTTGTGGAAGAATAAATCTTCGCAGTATTTTCATGAACATGATAGTCCAACTTCAGCAATGGCAGGCAGAAAATGTTATGAAGACTATCAGGCATTTCAGAGTACCTGTAGTTCAGCGTCGCGCTTCACCCTGGAAATCAGCTCAGCATGCAGGAACGCACGTTCCATGCGATGGATTTTGGGGCTGATGAAGAGGCTGTACTCACAGCTTCTGTGGTATCTAGCAACAAAAAAGCGTCTACCTACCGACTTAAAAAAAAAATTTTTTAGTTTAACATATCATCATCATCTTAACATTCAAGAGCACAGTTAAACACAATGAAGAAGAAGAAGAAGAAGAAGAAGAAGAAGAGAAGAAGAAGAAGAAGGAGAAGGAGAAGAAGTAGAAGAAGAAAGTTACCATAAAAAAAAAAAAAAAAAAAAAATATTTTGGCGCCGTGAGGTTAGAGACGGCATTACTTCCCCTGAACGTGTAACACTCAACATGAGCGTCTTAAGACCGCAAAGTGGTACAACCTACCCATTAAGGTAACACTGTTGACTGTTGACAATTCAGTTAAGGCAGCAGCCTGCAGCTCAAGTCATGCAATGTTGTTGTTGACAGACCAGCCGACCGTGAAGGCCGCGTCGAGGACTGCCGAATGCAATTATGTGTGAAAACTACAACTGTGCCCGGTAGACACGGTGGTTCGGTCAGGCCATGAGTGTGTGTGTGTGTGTGTGGGGGGGGGGGGGGGGGGGGGGGGGGGGGAGAAGAGGGGAGGGGGGGGGGGGGTCAGTGACTGACGTCCACAATAAGGTCGTCAGACAGCACCTTGTCTGGAAAGAGAGAGCAAGATACTACTCTAAGAATAAGCCTGTTGCTGGAATCTATAAGCTCCAACATCCACAAAGTCCTCGCCATTGTACGCGGTGTAGTTCTTGAAAGGAGGTACATAGAAGAGGGTCTCGACAGAGTAATTACCTGATCAACTGGAAACCATTGCCGTAGTCTAATCTCAATTCAATTATGCCGACTAAGAAAAACTGCATTTCCTGATTCATTCAGACTTAACGGTCGAGGGTGTGTGCGTTGTGCGCACGAGCGAGCGCGCGCTCATACGTGTGTGTGTGTGTGTGTGTTGTGTGTGTGTGTGTGTGTGTGTGTGTGTGTGTGCGCGCGCGCGCGCGCGCGCGCATTCGCTCGTGCCTGGATCTGCATATGTACAAGTTCACAGTGCGTGCGTGTGCGTGCGTGTGCATGCGTGCGTGCGTGCGTGCTGCGTGCGTGCGTGCGCGCGCGTGTGTGTATGTGTGTGTGTGTGCCCGCGCATTGTGCTTGCATGCCGTAAACGTACATTTGCGACTTGTATATATCACAGTTTTGATACTTTCGGACTATCTATGTTATCCCCTGAGCACTGAGCCCCAATTTACAGTCTGTCGGCGGGGTTGAGTGAGAAAGCCTGACTGTCGGAGTGATCAGAGCTCCAGTCACAGCTCCTCCGCCCTCAGCCTCTGTCATCAGTAGCAGTTGCAGCATCAATCCACGGCACAGCGCTGTCTCGGAGTATCAGCGTGACACAGAAAGAGAGACAGAGAGAGAGAGAGACAGAGAGCGAGAGAGAGAGAGAGAGAGAGAGAGAGAGAGAGAGAGAGAGAGAGAGAGAGAAGGACAGAGAGAGAGAGAGAGAGAGAGAGAGAGGAGAGAGAGAGAGAGAGAGGAGAATGATGTGGATAGTGTCTAGAGCTGTGCCACAGGGATGTATGTGGACAGTAGGTTGATGATCTCCATCCCATTTGAGCTCAGGACTCGGCTCTTCCCAAGCTACATGGAGATGGCGACACTGATATGCACGTGCGCACGCGCACGCATGCACGTACAAGACACACACACACACACCACACACACACACACACACACACACACCACACACACACTCTCTCTCTCTCTCACACACCACACACACACACACACTCTCTCTCTCTCACACACACACACACACACACACACACAACACACACACCACACCCACACACACACACACACACACGCACACACTCTGATACTATGCCTCCTGAGCTCGATGACATACACACAGAGGGAAGTAAAAGTAGTGTGGATGAAGTACAAGGAAATGAGGACTGGAGGAATTGGCCAGGTTTGTTGTATGTGTATGAATGGTTACGTTCCGTGACACGACTCAGACTCCGCTTATGTGAACACACTTCAAGAGAGAGAGAGAGAGAGAGAGAGAGAGAGAGAGAGAGAGAGAGAGAGAGAGAGTTACCATTGTGCGAAAGAAAAATGTAGTGAATGCGGAATAAGCATGCGTGTGCGACAGCAGTCTGTCTTGTAAAAAAAAAAAAAAAAAAAAAATCCCAAAAAGATAAATAAAATAAACAGTGAAACTGAAAGAAGAAGAAGAAGACGGAGAATGGGAACAGTAAAAAAAAAAAAAAAAAAAAAAATCCCAAAAAGATAAATAAAATAAACAGTGAAACTGAAAGAAGAAGAAGAAGACGGAGAATGGGAACAGTAAAAAAAAAAAAAAAAAAAAAAAAAAAAAAAAAAAACAACAAAGCAAGAACCAACAAAACAAAAAAGCAATTAAAAAAAAAAAAAAGAAAAGAGAAAAAAGGGAGAAAGAACGCGACTCACAAAGATGTTTAAATCGTATTAGAGCCCAGCCGATCACACATGCAGGGCTCCTTCAAGGAGATTAGCAAAGAGGAGGAAAATTTTAAAAAAAGAAAAAAAAAGAAAAAAGAAAAGAAAATAACAAGGAAACGAAAAAAAAGAAAAAGAAAAAGAAAAGAACAGAGGAAACAGAAAGAAGGAAGATACAAAAGAAGAAGGAAGGGACAACAGAAGAAAGAAAGAACAACAGAACGGCAGCAGCAGTGGAGCACAGGAACACGCGGGCCCTGGCCTACGCTGGGAGGACCGGGGGGTGGGGGTGGGGGGATGGGGGTGAGGGGGGGGTTAAATCCCATCAGAGGCACCCAAGTTTTGGAATTCCACCCCCCCCCCCCCCCCCCCCCCCAGGCCACTATCTAAGGTAAGTCAAGTCAAGTCAAAATTTTATTTCCAGATGGAACAATGAATAAGCAGAGAAACTGCTTTTTAACATCATGCCATCATAACAAAACAAAGAAACTTGAATAATAAAATAATGAAAACGAAGAAATACAAAGAGGGAAAATCAGCGGAAAAGGGCGAGGGAGGTGGTGGGGGTGAAATCTGAGGGGGATGAGGAGGGGAGAGGAAATAGGAGGAGGGAGGGGGTAGGATGGAGGCGTGGGGGTGGAGGGAGAGGGAGTACAAAAAAGAATTCAAGCCTATCATAGTTATCATATCAAGGAAGTAACAAGAGAGAGAGAGAGAGAAGAGAGAGAGAGAGAGAGAGAGAGAGAGAGAGTTACGTTATGTACAATATCAATACATTGTCTACAAAGCATACACACGCATAAACAGACATGTACATAGGCATAAACATATACACAAGGATGCATCATGTAAAATCACTGAAGAGTTATTTCAAGGGAATTTGAGAAAATATTGATTGCTAAATATCCATGAGATGCTTTTTCAGATTTTTCTTAAACTGATTTTTGTTCTTTATGTTTTTCAAAGTGATTGGTAGCTTGTTCCATACATTTCCACCGGAGTACAAAAGACTAGATTTATAAAGATTATTTCTTGGTCTAGGAAAGGATAATTAATGACTATGTCTATAACTGTTAGTTGTAAGCATATCAGTTTGTAACATTATGCATGCATACTGCCTTATTGAACAAAAGTCTGTTGTAGAAGGTTAACATATTAAGTTCTTTATAGTCTTCTTTTGTTAGGGTGCTTGATTTTAGTAATACTAATTTTAATGCTCTTTTATACATTCGATGAATAATTTTCAAGTTGGTTTCACT
>CM065727.1:11091884-11129384 GCA_033310375.1 Conus canariensis
TAAAAGGAATGGATTGTGTGCAAATGGCACAATGAGCGTAAAAGGAACGGCCTGTGTGCAAATGGCACAATTATCTTCACCTTTGAAAACATAACGAGTGTAAAAGGAATGGCATGTGTGCAAAAGCACAATGAGTGTAAAACGAATGGCCTGTGTGCAAAAAGCACAATGAGTATAAAACGAATGGCCTGTGTGCAAACGGCACAACGAGTGTAAAAGAATGGCCTGAGTGCAAACGGCACAACGAGTGTAAAAGAATGGCCTGTGTGCAAACGGCACAACGAGTGTAAAAGAATGGCTTGTGTGCAAAAGGCACAATGAGTGTAAAAGGAATGGCCTGTGTGCAAAAGGCACAATGAGTGTAAAAGGAATGGCCTGTGTGCAAACGGCACAATGAGTGTAAAAGGAACGGCCTGTGTGCAAAAGGCGCAATGAGTGTAAAAGGAGTGGACCGTGTGCAAACGGCACAATGAGTGTAAAAGGAGTGGACTGTGTGCAAACGGCACAACAAGTGTAAAAGAAGTGGACTGTGTGCAAACGGCACAAGACAGTTTCTTCTTTACAGCCGCCTCTAGAATAATTATGGCAAACAGTTTTTTTTCTTCCCTGGTTTGGACGGATTTGGAAGATCTGTTATCCGTCTGCGAGTTTCATTCCTCATGCCAGAGGTCTTTAATATAAGCTTGAGCTTAGGGTTTCAGATCGGTGTGAAGGATAGACGATCAGCTCAACTCTTTCCTTGTGGCACTCTTGGCAAGTTGATCAACCACCTCATTGCGTCGAATGCCCACATCAACGGGAACACAAGCAAAAACCATGCTGTATCCATCAGATTTCACACAGGCGTAGGCTATAGTTCAGACAATTTCGGCAGTTAAGGGTGTTGGAGGTTATGGCCGCAAATGGCCTCCAAAGCAAAAAGAGAGTCCGGCAAAAGGAGAAAATCTTAATGTTTTGATTTAGAAACCATTTGAAGAGTCAGGACCAAGGCTGTCTTCTACTCAGCAGGGCAGGCGGTGCAGTCAATGGGAATGTGTTTAGAACATCTGTGAGAAGGACAAGCTGCGTAAAAACACAGCAGGGGCAACTCCCTCAGATCTGGAATCATCAGTATTTAAAAAAAAAAAAAGAAAAGAAAAAAAAAAAAAAGAAAAAGAAGAAAAAAAATCTTCTGAAGTATGGAAATTTAGAACATAGCTCGCGAAAAAGAATTTACACACCACGGAGTTAGTGGTATCTTTGCATTACAAGGCTGAATCAAACCGGATCTCCGGAGTGAGGTAGCCTAAAGTCCATGGTGGGTCATCAGGAAACTTGGACAAATCACACACCCTTCCAAGGTCTATATCCGCATTGTTCAAACAGAGAAGAATGCGAATTCCCAAGGACAGAAAGAAACTGGGGTGGTCATCGAATGTCTTGTGGAACTTCGGGTCAGAAACGAAATCTTAAACAAGGGTTTGGGAGTTCTGAAAATAGATTCAAACAGTAGTTCAAGGTCAGTTTCAGTCGACGATAAGAGACGGATGCTTCTGCTTCAGCAAACAGGCTGTAAACAGGGATGGTGCGGAATGCACCCAGACTGGGCTGAAGCCCTTGATGGTGGATGGGATCTAGAGTTTTCAGTAGGAAGCTCTGGCAGAGCAGTGGACTACACGCCCAAAGTCCAGTTTGGATCGGATCACAGCCCTGCAAAGATGGAAAGGAGTGTTCTCATCAGCGCTCCAATCCGTATGTGCCACAACTCTCAGAACGTTCACTGCTTTCTGACATGAAGTTTTTTTTTGGTATTGGCTGTGACTTTAGTTCAATATTGGATAAACCTCACACACACACACACACACACACACACACACACACACACACACACACACACACCACACACAGAAATTTGGCTACTTTCACATCTGGAGTGTTGCATTTGTACGGACGGATTTCAGGTAAAACCCTTTTGAATGGCAAAAGGACTTAAGAGCTGATATGGATTACCCCTCTTCAATCCATTCCACCACCAGCCATGAAGCCATGACTCCCGTCTGTTTACTACTTTCCGTGTCAGAGTCGCTGTCGATTTCCGATTCGTGGGATATTCTCAACGAATTTGTTTGTAGCCTACTTTTGTTCTTTCTACGGGGTGGGATGGGAATGCGGGCTTTTTTTTTTTTGCGAAAAAGCCATTTTCGGTTTTTTTTTTTTTTTTTTTTTTTTTAAATTTGATCCGTCCGTTACCATGGACTCCAACAAAGGATCCAGGGCCAAGATACCACAGCCATGATCTCTTCCAGGCTTCGGGAGGGATATACGACAATGAGAAGCCCACCAACCCTGTTCCCCCGATCATGTCCAACTCCCTGGGACAGAGAGCCCAGCACTACAAGGGGTTACCTTGGCAAGCCGGGAAACTGCTTGTCTTGACCCAGCCCCATGCCGACTGATACTCATGGACCAGCGTGTACATCCTGTCTAGAAGAGGTCAGAGCCAAAGCGATGTGTTGAGAGCACCTGCCCTCTCAATCACCAGGATCTCATTCCCCTCCACCACAGGTTGCACCGCACGGCAAACGCGGGAGACCACAAGAAGACCGCAGAGAAAAGAAAAATGCGGAAAAGAAGGCTTGAAGGGGAGAGGACGATAGATAAGATCCATTAAGAAAGGCAGAAAATAGAATAGGAAAAAGGCGGGTTACTATTTGTCAGGGCCCTCACCCTTAATCTTTCTGACATGAAAGACCCTACCAGGGGCATCAACACCTATCAGGTTGTGCTTAGGCCAGTCATCAACTTGGCTAGACACACCTAGAAGCGTTTACAAAAATCTAGCCTTCCATTCAAGTTTTGATGCCCACGTCAGCAGAGACTATGGGATCACTGGACCGTGCAAGCTCTCTGACCATGCAAGGTTGCAACCCTCAGAGGGGTCTTCAGCCAATATTCCAAAGGAAAGGTCTATTCATCTTTATCTGGATAAAAGAACCACGATAAGCATTGTAACTTCTGGGTTTTGAATGTCACAACAACAAGTCATGCGCCAACTGAAAATAAAAGGTTGCTCATACACATATACACACTCTCTCTCTTTCACACACACACACACACACACACACATGCATGCGCACGCGCGCACACACACACACAAACACACACCAGAGACACCCTCCTCTTTCTATTTCTTACCGAGTGTCAATATTGTGTGGAGAAAAATGGAGACTGGATGCTCTCCTTTAAAACATATCACACACACACACACACACACACACACACACCAGAGACACCTTTCTCTTTCTCTTTCTTACCAAGTGTCAATATTGTGGGGAGAAAAATGGAGACTGGATGCTCTCCTTTAAAACATCCTCAGTTTTAGTAATATCTACAGCTGCCGCCTAACAGTTTAGTTCACCCTTTCCTGATAAATTTAACCGTCTATGAAACAACTTTCTTACTAACATCACTGCTGCATAAAAAAGTACTTAAAGACTTGGCGTGCGTGTGTGTGTGTGTGTGTGCATGTGTGCGCGCACATGCGCATGCATGTATGTGGATGCAATGCATACATGCATGCACATGTCTGTGCAATGAAAAGTGAAGTTCACTGTCCCAGTTCATTTCATGATCAACTGGTTTGCTTGCTAGTTGCTTGAAGAGAATTTCAAAGTAAATTTACTTTGAATAATTCTTTTTATGAAACTGAATTACAAAATAAATCTGTTCCAACAGTTGTCAAGCTGAGAAAATTTGTGAGAAAATGTCAATGGATTATAAGGTAAGGAGTTTTCCTTTGAATGCAACTTTTCTGAATTCTTGAAGCTTTTTTCCCCTTCAATTATCCTAAAATACCACTTTTACAATAATCTACACAAAACTACACATTCATTTTTCATCACAAGTTTGCTTGAACTAGAGATAAATGTGTGAATCTGATGTGGTATGAGTAGTACAAAAGTTTGCATTGCAGCTCCCCCCAGTCATGCTTCAAATTGATAATCTGATGACCTGACTTCATTCCATGTGTCTGTCTGTTTGTAGTTCTCACTCTATCCAACTGTTTCCTTATTAGTGAGTTTTGATTTATCTACCACCATTACCTGTCTCCCCCCCCCCTCCCCCCCTTTCTTTCCCCTTGTGGTTTTGTTATATATTCTCTTTCTTTTTTTTTAATGTTAAAATCTGTTACGAGAGTTCTTGCAGCTGGTGATTCATGGTTCATGGCAATGCACTGTGACAATACTAGCAGCAGGTGGTCAGTCAGACTGGACACACAGCAAGAATAACAGCAACAGTCATTCTAAAACTACCTGTGAACAAAATTTTACAGAGAACTCTCTGCTATGTTTCAGAGCACACATTCAGCCCTTCTTATGCCTTGCACATCACACATAGTAAACCAGTGACAGTCGACTGCCTTTGCTTATCTGAAGGAAAAACAGCCAACCGACGCCTCTCTTCAACTTTTTTCAAGCGTTCAGGAAGTGTGTTCTGCTTGAAATACAGTGCTAAATTATCAGCTGTGCTCAAGTTGATCTTGTTTTTAACAACAAAAAGGTGAAGTTCAGAGATCAGCATGCAGATATGTTGATTTTGTTGCTGACATTCCCAGAAATGGCATAAATGGTGTGACAGGGGAGAAGGGTTTGATAGGGAAGGCAGATCCACTACCCAAATTAAAAAAAAAAAAAAAAACACATAAAAAACTATTTAACTTTTCCTTAAGTTTTTTTTTTTTTTCCTTTTTACTTTTACTACACACTCCTGATATACTGGCTGCCCATAACCCATATAACTTACATTGGCTTTATTGTATTGTTTCTTCAGAATTTATTGTCTTCCAATATTAGGGGTCATACAAGACCCATATTTGAATAAGAGTCCTCAAGAGTTTATACTTTTTAACAGATTACATGGGTCTCCACTACCCACACACAATCCACTGCTGATTCTAATTACTGCTCTTTCATGTTTGGGTCCTCCATGAGTCGCATCACCAGAAGTATGTAGTAGCAGCAGAAGTATGATACCACTGATTATTTCTTTCTCTTTTAATGCACATAGTCCAAGATCAGATGACAGCTGAACAGGTTTTTGACTGAAAGCCCAAAATTTCACTTGGGAAATTTTGAATACATGTGAGTATATGTGTGCGTGTATACGTTTGTGTGTTGGAGCCTTTACACCTGTGCAAATTTAAGTGGGCTCTTTGTTTAAGTGAGTTTAAAAAAACAAAAACAAAAAAAAAACATCAACTCAACAGTATATGATTTATCTATTTCACATATCAAAACGAACATAAACAGTACAAATTCATTTCCTGTGTATCTATCTATCTTTTTTTTTCTGTATCCTGTGCTCATATGCCAATTTTATCCATTTATTAATTTTTCTGTCACCCTGTTTGAGAATGTATGTACTTGCAAACGAAAAGGGAACAATATTACAAGAATGCAAACCTACAATGTCTAGAATTCAAACAACTTCTAAATCTCGCCAGGCTCTGGCAACGTATTTTCCTATGTGTGAGGGGGGGGGGGGGGGGGGGGGGGGGGGTTGGGACGGAGGGGAAGCTACGCAGTACTGCCAGCGTTGTTGTGGTACTTGCGAAATCTTAAATCAATAACCCAATTTCTAAGTGATATCAAATTAAAAAAAAAAAAATCATCAAAACAATAAAACAGAACAGTGTGAAGGATAGCACTGTTCCATTCTGACCGCAGGTGGAAGTAACAGTTGTGCTGGGATATCAATGATAAATACTTTGAACCAGACCTGTGCCGTCACTTTGTGTTTCGCTTTGTTTTTGTGTCGTCTGCTACACAAACACTTTCCACTCTAGAACGCCGAAGAAGTAACAAATCAAATTCAAAGGAGAGGGTCTGAAGCTATACAAGAAAAGATACAAGATACGTCCACTCTTACCTTGACAAAACAAAAGAAACCGGAGGCAAACTTTATCTGGAACACACACCCGTCCAGCTATTTGATTTCGTGCACAGCACTGAACTCCATGTCCTCATGGCACATCGCAACAACCAATCAGACCGAGGTTTAGCAGGGGACGTAAGCCAATTCATGGAATATGTTGTCCCCCTACCCACTCAAATCAGAGTGAGGCCGCAGATTACACATTGGCGGCAGCCACTCTAAAAGGTGTGTCAGGTCAGTTCACATATCGCTGCGGAGAGGACGGCGGGGGTGGGGGTCAAGGATACGCTCTTATCTGAATGTCAATCAGTAAAAACAAATGATGAACTGCGGAGTCACTGGGAAGTTCTCAACGAAAGTCTGTCCAAGCAAAATACGGATCTCCGTGATTCTCATCGCTGTCAGTTAAGGATTTAATATTTATATTCTAACGTCGTCTTTTTCCTCCCATGTCTCCCTCCACCACAACCCCCCGCCCCCCTTTCCTCCTCTCAACCCACTTCCCCCGCACAGTCAGGGACTGGAACAGTCTAGTAGCAGACGCCGTCCTGTCCCCAGCCTTGGCACCTTTTCTTCAAAGGTGTCAAGTCCACAATAGACCCCCCCCCCCCCCCCCCTTTTTTTTTTCTCTTCCTTCTGCGCACTCCCGAAAAACGCCAATAATGGTCAAAATGTTGACCGTGGGTGTATACGGAAGAAGAAGAAGAAGAACATCAGCCTCAGTGCTCATCCACACTTTATTTTCCTCCCTTGTTTACTTTCGTTATTTGGTTTTGTCGTCTGCATGAAGGAGACCAGCAAGTCACGGTTTCATACTTAAATGTCTGTTCTGGATCTGGATTAATACGTCGCTAAACATCCAAGGAAATTTGCCAAATGGAACTGTCTGAAAAGCACATCTATAAATGTCAACTAACTTCTGTTTTTTTTTGTGTGTAAACTTTCTTGAAATGCTTTTTAAGCACAATTCATTTTCATAAAAAATAACATGAGTTTCTGGATGCAAGTCTTTATGAGCGAACATTGAAAAATGGTAAGACCAAACACTGGATAGGTACAAGCACATGCCACATTCCATATCATTTTGCATTCCATGATTCCTTCATAAACTGGCGGCCAGAAGAGCTCAGTTGGTAGAGCGCCGGACTCATAATCCAAGGGTTGCGGGTTCGTAAACTCCACCGGGCCGTTTCGGTACAGGGGGATTTTTCCCTCGGAGTTAACATTAGTTCTGACCCCATTTCCCATACAGTCCTTCGAATGAGACTATATAAACCGAGGTTGTATTCATCAAGCGGCTCGGTACTTCATCATTTGAAGTCTTTTCTTTCTCTCTCTCTCTCTTTTTTTAACCTTCACTTGCTGTCATTATACTTTGAAACAAAGTCGACCCAACTATTTAAATGCCACCGGTAGATCCTGGACAGAGCTTGTTGGATCTCTCTGAATGACTTTCCTACCGTACTTGCTTTCATGTTCTTGCCACCTGTTGTGGTTCTGTTAAAGCTTGATGAAGGACCAGCCTCTGACTCTCCAACTACATGCATACTGTTCCCCCTTTTACCAGCCTGCAGGTCTGGAATCCACTCATACTAGTTCGTCTTCCTCCCCTTTACAATGTCCTATAAACTACACATTCCAGTGTAGTTCCCCATTTTTCAGTCTTATCCTTTTCAAACAAATACCCCTATTTGTGTACAATCTTGTTCTTGTTGGTGTTTGGAGGTGGACGGAAGGGGGAGGTGGGTGGAAAAAGGAGGGGTGGGGGGGAAGAAGGAATGGGGCTTAGGAGGAAGGTGATATGTAAAAAGATACTGAATGCAGGGACAAGGAAATTTGCCAAATGGAACCGTCTGAAAAGTACATCTATAAATGTCAACTAACTTCTGTTTTTTTTGTGTGTAAACTTTCTTGAAATGCTTTTTAAGCACAATTTATTTTCATAAAAAATAACATGAGCTTCTGGATGCAAGTCTTTATGAGTGAACATTGAAAAATGGTAAGACCAAACACTGGATAGGTACAAACACATGCCACATTCCATATCATTTTGCATTCCATGATTCCTTCATAAACTGGAGGCCGGAAGAGCTCAGTTGGTAGAGCGCCGGACTCATAATCCAAGGGTTGCGGGTTCGAAACTCCACCGGGCCGTTTCGGTACAGGGGGATTTTTCCCTCGGAGTTAACATTAGTTCTGACTCCATTTCCCATACAGTCCTTTGAATGAGACTATATAAACCGAGGTTCCGTGTGTGAACGCACGCGCAACATCTTGCACACACATAAAATCCCATCACCAACTTTTGAAAGAGAAGGCCAGTTTGGCCGTTGGTATGGATGACACTTACACATAGCATGCACCTTCCCCGAAGACGGAGTATGGCTGCCTTAATGGCAGGATAAAAAAACGGTCATGCACACAAAACTTCATTCCATTTGTTGGGTAGATGGGATTAATACTTGCCTGTCCATATAGGGAGTGTCCGCAGGAGTATCAGCCTGCGTACGCAGAAGAAGAAGAATTCATAAACCAAAGTATAAGTACCTTGGACAGGATAGAAATTCATATTGTGTTAACAGTTTGTAGGTCACTGTAAATACTCCTCTATAAACAAGAATTAATGTTGTGCCTGTCAAGCTTTAACCATAACCATTGATAGCCCATACCAACCTTTTCTAAATTTCCTACAGCCTCCAACTTACAGTGCTAGAAAACTTGTATCACTTGAACACTTTGAAGAAAATTATTTTCCTAAGAACAAGGTATCCAAGTCATACCACATTTTTGCACGTAGACATCAGATAGTAGTTTTGTCTGTCTGTTGTTGTCCATGACTGGCCACTGTGGTCCCTTGCCTGCACTCTGAGAATCCAAACATCGCTTCAGTCGTAGACGCCAACACACCAAAGCTTGGTCTTTGAATTTGAGTAAATAAGTGTTTGCTTGTTCTTCATTATTGTTATCCTCAATGTTGTTTATCTTGCCTGAAAAACCTAAGAGGTTGAAACGCGTCGTGTTTTGTCTGTCTAATTTGTTTGTCCATGTTAACTGGCGGAGTTACTTTAAATTCCTTTTAAAATTTGTTGCGATTTTTGCCTGCAGTCACCTCACTTTGAAACTAACCTTGGTCACTTAAGTTGAAATCGATCTGAAACACATTTGTATAGTCTCAACTGATGTCCGAATCATCAATGTTGAGTTAGCAGTGCGTGGGTGGCTCAGTTGTTCATTAACATGTTGAATGTATGTATTCTTTCACTTATTGTATTACAAGTCACACTCTATACAAGGTAAAAAAAAAGAAAATTGGGGGGGGGGGGGAAGGTGGGGAGGAGGGGCTAATTTTGAAGCATGCTGCAAATTGTGCCCTCTGGAGCTAATGCGATTGGCTCAAAATGCTGTGTGTTGATGCACAACCCTGTGTCAATAACCTTTATGAAAACCAAAGTAGAATCCCCTTGACAGACAGATCAGGGGTTACTAGGAAATGATGGATATGGGTAGATCATTAGTTCAAAGGTTCTGGTAATTTCAAATATTTCCTCCATTACACCATCTGTAGTGTGTCTGCAGATTCATTGCAACAGAATTCACAATGTGACTTGAATCTGCAAAAATCTATTCCTCGAAGACGTAATTCATTTAGTATTTCATTTAAAAGTCTCTCCGTACATTGGACTCCAATTTTTAAAGCTGTATAGTTATGTATTTTGAACAAACACAAAATATGTTAACTCAATTTTCACTCATAAAGTTAGTACCGTAAGAATTATACGCAATTCTCAGTAAAGACGCCTGCAAAATTCCTTTCCATCAAAAACAGTTACTGATGTTCAGTGAGGAACAGTAAATCCAGCTGCTGCATTCGATTCTAAAACCATGCCCTTTTTTTAAAGACTGCCTCCACTCTGAGGATAAAATGTCAATACTGTCATCTCTCTTCACGACAGTTACACCTAGTCAATATCAAATTCAGTTTGAATGTGTCTCGTTCTGAGATATATTCAACATTGCTGAAATAATTGAAATACCTTGTCAGCATTACATTTCATGTGTGTGTGTGTGTGTGTGTGTGTGTGTGTGTGTAACCATAACTACTGAATGTGCAATCTCCATGTAACAATGACTTTTGTGCATGAAAAAAAAAGTATAATGACGGCTGATCAACATCTGTAAAGAACTGAACATGTGAACCACACCAGATTCATGGAAATTTCATAATCACAGATGTTTCTTCTCTGTTTGTTTTTGTTATATGTTTATATGCAAAGGTCAAGGTCGTTCTGGACTTTTTTGGGGGTCTCCTCTTTTGTGCCGTCTTGGTAGCATTCCTCTCATACCATTTTTTTTTTTTTTTTGGCTGTCCCATCTTCTGTGCCACCTCAGTGACACTGCATCCATACCGCTCATTCTGACCCCCTGTCCACAGCCACAGCCTGGCTCGTCCCGCCACTGGCAATCCACTCCTCTCATACCACTAATTCCGATTTAAAAAACAGCCCGGCTCTTCCTGTCACAGTCTCAGCACTTGCAGTCCGCAGGAAACTCTCGGTGCCAGTGTGTCATAAGATAACTCGCACTCACAGAAGAGGCATGGTGCTGTAGTCAGAGTCACTTCAGTGGAGTTCAATGGTGCCCGTTTTTATCTGCTGGACACCCCATACCAACCCCCTAAACTGGCGACAATAGTTCCTCAGTCGAAAGCCCCATGTTTAAAGTCCATCCAACTGACGCCTCCATAGACTTGGCCGTAAACTCACCACAGGCATCAATATGGATAGGAAACCACAAAAGCAAGGCCTAAACAATCACAGAAATTGAGACTTTCCTAAAAAATTATCAGTGAGAGGGATAAGTTAAGGTGTTTTCAGAAGTATGAATACATAGCATGACCATGATCTACCTTTCAAGTTGGAATGTATTGCAATGTCAACCCGGACCGAAAGAAACAGACACCTGCCATGTTGGTCAAATTTAGTTGTTTATAGCTCAGATGATGACGGAGGCCATGATCAGGGCTGCAGAGTTAATCAAGGAAATTTGAACAACACTGAAAACACATCAATTAATTTCATTGTGGGTTTTAGCATCATCTGGAACTCTGAGAAAAATTCCACAAACAGAAACTAAAGGATGATTTCAACCATACTAACCTTAAAGAACTCGGAATAAAACACACACACACACATACACAACCAACCAACCAACCAAAATGCCTCAATGACCTGATCACTGTTTGAGAGGGCGAGTCTTTAGCAACAATCGCATGTCTCAAGCACAAAAGCTTTAAAAGTGTGTGTAGGTCAAGTTTCCACAAAGTAACTGACTGAACTAAAATGTACTCCTGCGTGATCTTTTGGTAGCATGTTTGCTTTCGTCAACATAATTTTCTCATGACGGTTACAGTGAACTGCGCTCATCAGTCAAGGGGGGACTATACTGAGTCATCTGTATCCTAAGATACCCTAGGAAAACTACTTTTGGCGCAAAGAAAGAATGTCCACTGGCTACGTTTCTTAACTTCCTTTTCAACTGTTGACTCAAATCTTTCATGTACTTCATAAAATCTTAGTTTATTCAAACAATCTGGATTTAGTCACAAGTAAAACTTTATTCAGGCATATGTTTTGTTAAGAGATTATAATTGCCGATTGATGGTTTATGCACTGTTTTGCAACTGGCCATGCTGCAGATCTTGTACCCACATGCACACACACATGCGTTTGTGCATTCACTCATATACAAAACAAAAAGTGAAGCAGTCAACCAATCTGATGAGCAAACAGAAAGAGGAAGAGAAAAATAAAAGAGAAAGAGACACAAACATGAGAGAGACACAGACAGAAAAATACAAAGGCAGACATACAGTCATTAACACGTACATATATACAGAGACATAAATGCAAAAGGGGGTGAGGCAAGCAGATAGATTAATAAACCCTTTGCCTAATTTGACTTGGTGAGGCAGGCAGATAGATTAAACCCTTTGCCTAATTTGACTTAACTGTAATTTTCGAACCCTTTCAGTTTGGCATACCGTCTATAATCCGTAACACTCTCAAGTTTTTATTTGGGCAAACTGAATACTCAGTCCAATTCTCTTAAAAATCATATACGAAAATTATCCCTGACCAGCATGTGTTTCCGGTTTCCCATCTTTCCCCATGCTCACTGAACCACGGATATATTCGCGGTTGGGAGTGAACGGCTTAGCAGGTAACAGAAAGACTCCCCACAAACGACCTTCCGCCTTTCTCAACCAACGATCTTATGTTTACCAACTTTTAAGACTTTAATACAAAAATCTGGAGACAGAACAATAGATGAAAATGAAGAAAATCAGTCAATAACGTTGAGCATATCATCTTGTATTGTTGTATGAAAAGCAGAAAATCTTCTGTCACTCTGCAGTTCCATTTATCTCCCTTTAGTTTTAAATGTGCATGACTGGCTTACTGGCTCATGGCTAGCAATTTTGTTCAAAGTCACGGAAATGTTCCAGGAGAAGGAAAATTTAACCATTGGAAGAAAAGGCGAAGGTTATACAGGGAAGTGGTTTGTGGTGAGACTGCAATTTCAGTGGAAACATACTTTCAACGTAGAACAGAATGAGATCCAAAACATCGTTCAAGAGCAAAACCACCAAAAAACGTTCAATTCTGACTGTCAAGTTGCAAACTCATTATCCAAGAATTGCGGTGAGTGAAATTTCTACAGTATGAATACAGGGAACTGACATAAAGGATGTTTGGGACTGGTTTTGCTACGTGAGAAGCTGATGAAACATATCTAATTACCTGTCAGCAGAAAAAAGATTCGGGCACAATGACTTCATTATATTAAATGTATAATGCCTTTCCTCTTCCCCAGCTCCAGTTAAATCAAGTCCTCTCCATTTTACAACTTTTCTGAATGAATATTTCTGAGATCATAAATGAGGGGCACTATTGTATCAGTAGTTGATGCACATGCTTGGTGAATAGGCCAGAATACAATATTAGTTCTATAAAACAAAACAGTGACATGAAAAATGAAAGTTAAAAAAAAAAGACCTGGTGTTAAGAACTAAGCCCATCACTTCGATTTGAGTGTATGAGCATTGGCATTCCACTGCCCACACATAACCGCTTCAGATCATTTTTCTTTTCTCCGGATCATTGTTATGACTAGGAATCTGACCAAAAAAAGACAGGCATTTCATATTTCTCTGGCACTCTTGAATAAATATAATTTGATATTTTTCGCTGTCCTTAATTCATCATTCTTTAATTCAATGGGCAATGCACATGTAGAAAGTGCTGCACGCAGGTCTTATCTCTGTCATAAAAGTTTCTGTTTCATCAAGGAGGTATCACTGTCTGCAGACTAGTCCATATACCTGCACCACATCTGCTAAGTTTTGAGACCACACCGCACATGATTTAAAGCTGATGAATACACAAATTAATGACTAAGATGAGAGAATTTAAGAAGCAGGTCTTGTGGCTGTATCATATAAACTCCTGCACTGCACTCTTAACTCTGATGTGAGCGAAAATACTAAAATGTTCACAAGAAATCATACACAGATGTACAGATACTCAAATAAAGAAAGAGTAAAAAAGAAACAACATACAAAAAAATAAGTCTCTCCATGTTTATTATTTCAAATGCACTACAACAAAAACAAAATACAGCTTCCTTTTTTTTTGTTTTTCCTAGAGCTAAAATCAAAACTGTGTAACACAGATATTCAGACATCAGTCTCATTCACACATGAACTAAAGGTGGCATTGGTCTGTCCGCCATGAATTAGCATTAAACAGCCTGCTTGATAACATTAGTGTAATTCTTGATCTTGGAGGCCATGGACATATCCACATACTTGTCCCCGATGGAGACCACCATACCTCCGATCAGAGAGGGATCCACCTGTTTAAAACAAACAGAAAACATCACACTGATCAGAAGACTGGCACTGAAATATTCGTGTCTGTCCAACTGATAGGTCACCTTGTACTTCTCTCTTATGCTGTCTGTCAATTATTTCATCAAGTCCAGACAAATCTGATTATCTGTCGGTAAGTTATGACAATACTCCAATGTGTGCCCTACCTCATCTGTTGTGCCCTAGTGTACATTTTTGTGACAACTTTCCAAAAGGCAGTAACACAATGGGAAACAGCAATGTAACAAGCTTCAATTTTGGTACGGGATGTAACAGTGTTTTATAGCCTATGTAATAAGCCATAGGGCCACAATGTGTAAGAAATCCAGCTAAATACAGAAGTAAAAGAGTTATGACAAGGGGCTCCATAAAAAGATAACTTTGCAGGTACCTGACCTGCACACTAATTCAACGTGCCAATCAGGTCTGGAATGTCCAACATTGTCTGCGTCACTAAATGCATAGATGTCTGTTTGTCCACGTCTCCGAGTATGTGTGTGTCTGTGAATGTGTTTGTGTGCCTGTTTGTGTGCATGGGTGCATGCATGCTGTGTATGCATGTGTGTATGTGCTTGTGTGTTGATGTGCAAGCGCCAGGGCATTATGTGTTAGGAACATATCTGGACTGGAAGCTCTTAAATGTGAAACTTTTAAAAGCATTCAATCACTAGCCTACTTCTCAAGGTTTGACACTTTTTCTCTTCCTCTGCCAAAACTGGCTTGTCAAAGTTCTTGTCTACCCTCACAGACACACACACACACACACAACACATACACACGCAGATGTTATATGCAAGTTTAACACGAGGCATGAGACAGACAGACATCACCAACCTCTGTGGCCAGCTGCAGTGTTTCTCCTTTCTTCAGAAATCCCTGCAGTGCTGCCTTCAGTTCAGTCATTGATGCATTGTCCAGGGCCTAACAACATGAACATACTGCTCCTTGAGCCAGCTGTACCAAAAGACCACTATAAGTGATGCACAACAATTTGACAATAACTTCATTCTTACTGGTTCACACAGATTACATGTGAATAGGAGACAAAATCTGTCAGTAAACGTAGATTTTAATCAGCTCAAGTGTAACGATATATATCTGTTTGTAGTTTACATGTTCAACCACAATAAACAAATAATAAATTGGACCGAAATCATTTTCTTCACTCCAAGTACATTACCCATAAAATCATGTCATATACTTTCATTCCACCCTTTCAATTATACCTGGTCAACATCATTTCTGAACACACAAAATGACTATTGCAGATGCATTTATGTAAGGGAGATAACCTGGAAGCAGAAAATGAACTTTCAGACGATGCTTATAAACGAAGTGCTGAAATTGGACAAGTCAACTTGCACAGATTTTGATTAACAGGTCTGTAGGTCAGTGTGTCTAATGGACTTCTGAACTGACTTTCAAGTGTGTTCTTTCAGTTTTTAGGAAGACAAGGACACACACCTGTATGTGTTTTAACGGAAGCCCTGCGAACGCTCACCTTGGCTGTCTTCACCGTGCAGACCACCTCGCCCCTGTGTGCGCTCATCAGCTGGGAAAAAGTGGACAGGACCCCACCAATCTTGGCAATGCGTCCATTGTCAGCCATAGCCGCTAAGCACAAGAATAATGCATGTATCAGATGTCACAAATCGTACACAAACCAATCACTATTCATAACAAATAGTTGCCTACCACCTACGTATGGTCATAAACAAAAATACATATTAAATCTGTTGTCAACCTGAAATTCAAAGACCACCTACCAAATGTACATCCCCCCCAATCCCCCCCCCCCCCCCCCCCAATTTAAATCAGTATTCTTTTCTTACTGAACTAATTCTTCACACATGTATTCCATGCAGTATACCACCATGCCTCACACTAATCAATTTACCAGACCTTACAAGGTTTTACTGTAACAAAAAGAAACCAAAGAAAGACTGACGGGTGAGACAAAGGTGGGGAGTAAAGAAGGAATGGTGGAGGGCAGAACAGAGAAAGAGACAGTGAAAGAGAGAACTGGAATACTCACTGACGAGATTGACAGTCAAGTCAGAAAATTTCTGCTTCTTCAGAGCCTCTTCTAGCACAGCTGAAATAAAAACAGAAGGTGCAGGACATGTTAATCAAAGTGGCTTTACAAAGTCCCAAATAAAACTGATGAATGCAAACAACCGCATTTAAAGGACTTCCAAACACTGTTCACAGAAGTAACAATAAGACTGATAACTTCAAAGAACTACGCTGGACCAATTTAAATAACATCTGATTCACACACACACAAACATCACTTTTCTTCAACTGAAAATTCAACCCCTTTCATGGGCACTGGAACCTTTTTTTTAGATTTCACTGAAACTGATCTTTTCTTTTTTCTTTTTTTGTCTGAAAAATTTCCAACATCCCAGTAGATAAAAAAGGTTAAAAGATACCATGCATATTCAGGCACATCCATACAGGCAACAGATGACTATTACACTGAACAAATAGCACGAAGGAAAATAGTATTTCAAGGAAGCCATGCACACATGTTAGAATGAATGGCCAGAGAGCAGCCATTGTAAATGTGAGACCACGCAGTATCAAGCTCTGAAACGACAGCAACTGCCCCACGGTCTGTCACTTTCTGCTAATTTTGTGTATCACACACTGACCATACTTTTTACCATCTCCTCCTTTGTATTTTCAGCTGTGAAGTTTTTGTGCACATATGTGAGTGTGAGACAAAGTACTGGAGGGAAGGGTGACAGAGGAGAAGGATTTTCGAAGACCACCATCTAGAAGTCCTAAACTACAGCCACCTCTCACAATAACCTGTTAACACCGGTAATTGCGAACCATGCTTCACCTTTCTTTTCCACACGCTTTAGGGAGGGATTGGCCACAAACTCTGCCAGTTTCTTGTCTTTCTGCAGCAAACCCTGAAACAGGCAGAAATGTGATGGAAGCACAATGAAACAGGCGTGTTTTCACAGATGTATTTCACCTGGAATCTTTCCGCTTAAAAACACAAAACAAAATAGATGACAATGAACGATATCTTGTGCTGCAAAGACCCAATACCAGTTGAGCTAAGCTGATATCAATGACCCATCAAAATGAAGTACATTTTTTCTTTTTAATATCTGGCACTATGACACACTAAGTTTTAGGACAGTTTTTGACTCTCATGTTCATCTATGAACAATAGAATGGTACACAAGAAATGGAAGGAAGCAATAACAAGGATACAATTCACAGCAAGGCCAGACTTAAAACCCTGACATTAAGCATCTCTTAACACTTAAGTGGCTGCTAATTCAATCTGAAGAGGGGCAAACGCTACCAAACATGTGTAAACCTGTAACTATTACGCTGACCTTATTTAAAACAATTATTAACCTTGTATTGCTTGTATTGATGATTTGAAGATTTTAAACAAAAAAGGGAGGAAAATTACAAAAAACACACAATGAACACTTCCGTTGTACACCTTCAAATGTAATGCTAGAGTGCTGACATCAAAGACAAAATATCAACTTTGGCAGGTCTACAACCAAAATGTTGTTATGTACATCCCCCCCCCCCCCCCCCCCTCCCTGTTTTCCCTCTTTTTACTGTACAAAAAACTCTTCAGATCATCAACACAAGATTTGTGTGTGTATCATTCTATCAACCTAAATTCTGATCCAATTTTCTGGTGGCTTTCTTTGGTAAGTGCGGCACAGCCCCTACCTGGAAAGACTTCATTTCCTTCTCCACAGCATCCAGCTTGTTCTGTTTGGAAGCGGCAGAGTAGAGAGCTGTGGCATAGCGGCCTTCGATGCCAAACACCTGGATGGGGGTCTGAAATAGCAAAGCACATGTTTCTATAGCATGTCTTTTTTGTACTCTGTTGTACACATGACAACTGACACATCCTAACAAGAACTGTCTCCTGTAACACATTTCTTTTTTTTAATTTTGAAAATACCCATCCTCTTCTTATTCTTTTGTATTGATAAGTTGCAACTCATGTGTTCACTTAAAGAAAAAAAATCTTTTACATAAGTGACCATATACACCTCTGGCAATATGCTCTTGAATGAGGTATCTGAAGCATAGTGTAAATATATCATGGAAAAACAAAACAAAACAAAACAAAAACCCTACCACTTGAGAGCAGTGCATGTTACCTACTTGTGGCATCTATCAGAACAAGATGATTAGAAAATTCACAAATGTTTGTCCAAATATGACATCCATAAACAATATTTAGCACATTCTTGGAAACTAAGCAAAATGCAAACACAAAAAAAGGCAGAAAAGAAAGAGACTGTCTGACAAGGAAGGTGATCATGAGACCCTTTGCCGAAGGCATGGATCACCTGCTACATGTTTACCTTCATGTGTCTTGAAAATGAGTTTCTGTTTTCCAACTAGTATGTTACATCAAGTAAATTGGTACAAACAGCAAGTGAAAAATCCAAACTATAGATGATTAACTTTTTTTTTCCAACTCAGCTGGACGTTTTTAACGTCAAATACTATGCACCATTTTGAACTTTCTTTCAGATTCAAATTGCTGTAGAATAGCAGCTGTCTATTAACACATTTTTTGTGTAATGCAATACCTAATATTTCATGCACATTATGTATGTGTGTGCACGCACGCGTTTATATAGATGTATGTGTGTGTGTGTGTGTTGTGTGTGTATCACAGTGTATGTTTGTATGTGAAGACTTACGTTAACAAGCTTTCCATGCTGGACAGCGGATGTTCCAAACTGCCGCACCTGACAAAGAAAGATAAATCAATAAATTAATCATGCTACTCTTTACCACATAACAATCATTTACAGACTCAAGGGTGAGAGATCATGAATGCTGTATAAGCAAAAACAAAACCTTGTTAAAAAAAAAAGAAAAAAAAAAAAAGAAAGAAAACAACGGCTTTCAAAATTTTCATACATTTTATGTTAATAAGCAGTTTATAAAACCAAAGCAGTACAGTAGTCACTTACAAGATTTTCTACAGGGTGGTATAAAAAAAAACAAACATGAAAATATCGCAGTAATTCAATCCAGCATCTGGTTAGCCTCATTCACCTCTCTCTGGGAACTCATTGTCAAAAGTCACAGGCAAATCTTTTTGCTTTCACAAACTGTTACCAATCAACCTTTTCCTTTTTTTTTTTTTTGTCTATGGATATGATAATTCTTACCAACCAGCACATAAATCACCATGTACTAACACTGAAATATAAATTCCAAAAGTTAGTCTATCTTGTTAGCGTTGTACCTTATAAACATCGGCATCATCTTCTAGACAGATACTGACTAATGGTGAGATGCATATTTTCCTATTATTAGCAACTGCCTTGCGTAAGGATAAACAATGAGTCTGACAGATCATTTATGAATGCTGTAAACTAAACAGGTCCGTAAATGCTAGAGTTAAATTTTATTCTGAACACTTGTTTTGCTTCATTTATTGGTAAAGTCCTACTTTAACGTATAACCTATCCATTCAGAAATTTCTCCTCCACTTGAAAAAAACTACCATGATTACAATTTGCAGCCAATTATATTGGACCCTTTCATGTGTGTCAGTATCAAATGCTTTTTATGACCCTAAACAAGTAGTGAGTTTATGTCTTCCTTCACTTATGTCACACAAGATGTCATTTTATGAAATCCACGTTCAACATTCACATACCAATCATGATCAGTCCAATGAGTTGCAATAGCAATTGTATCTCTCAATACACTTTTCTAAAACTAATAAAATGCATGTCATATTCATAGACCTGTTTATACTTTCCTGGGTCCTCTTTCGCTCAATTCTTAATCAAAACAGATACTTCAAATGTTTACCACAAGTTCCAAGCTGAGCTAAAACTTCGTTCTCTGGTGACCTATGAAACAGTGGCCATGCAAAAACGGACAATCATCTCTTATATCCTTCAGAACTTTAGGTAGTATTAGACCTTGACCTTAACCATAAGACTTATTCTACATTATTGAGGTTCAACGGGTTTAATTTGTTCTTAACAGCAGAGGAGTTGCTCTCACCTCAGTTTGACATATTCTGTTAGAATAACGCATTCACCTATGATCTGTACGTTGCCACATCTTTGTTTTTCAGCTTCCTTGCGCTGAACTCTGTGAAGTGATCTGAAGCGATCAAAGCTAAGTGAATTTTCGCTGTTTTATTCGTTTATGTCTCACCCGATGAAGACCTAAGAGGTCGAAACGCATTGTGTTTCGTCTTGTGACTCTGTCCACATTCTCTGGGCGGTTCGCTAACAATTATCTAAGACATCTTTGTGGGTAAAAGCATTTGGAGAACAGGGTTTCACTTGTTTCATAAATTAAGGACTGTCTTGCCATCCTCAAGATTCTGCATTTTCAGTGCGCAAACTCCTGTACTTACTTTCAATCTATCTTGGACATACTTCTAAAATCTTTTGGGATTATCTTTGACTTCTTAAGCAGTTTGCTTTTCACATTCTATTTATTTTACCAACTTGGTATATATTTATTTCTCTCTTGCATTATGCATACTTTCTACTAGATCATGTGGATCACAGGCTTCAGTAAAGAAATATACTATGGTTTCTCATTAATTCCCTATGTACACAAAATGATGGTTCAATCAGTTGTGTACAAGAAAGTGTGGATTGTCATCTGGATACTGGATACCTGCTGCAAGTTAATGTTATTATCATTAATAACTTTTACTGCAATGCTGCGGTATACAACGCATCATCAACAGTCTATGATCAGTTACATTCATGTGCTGGTTTTCTTTATAACTGCTCAGGCGAATTGCTGCCTTCCTCCTTTCTACCATCCATATACTGACCACAATCAATGACTGTTTTGGCTTCCACAGCTTGTTGACTGTATGTGGCAAGAAACTGGCACATCTCATTATCTGTACTGAGTTCTCCAACAGATCATAGCCAACTGACTGGAACTGGAGCAGCATTGGCACTGTGGTGCTGGATGATTTTTTCTGTGCAGCTCTTCATACTCACTAGGTTGTGCTGTAATTGGTAAAGTATGGATAACCTGGCTCTTTACTGTCGTTTCTGAAGACGGGTCCATTTCAGCTGCTCCATCATTGCTGCAACACTTTATACATTTCTGTATCATCTCAGTGCTGTCAGCCTTGTTGCTCATTCTTGTACTGCCTCATTTCAATCATTGCCATGCTGCTGATGGAGTCTCAGACTGTAAAACTATTTCAGTTTTGGATGCACACTTTTTCCCTGATAGTCTGGGAACTTATCTTTAAATTTCTTCTGGAAAAAAGCCCAGCACCTTGTCCAGCAATGACTTCAAAATGCTTCTATCAGCTGTGATCTTTACAGATGGTGACTCAAGATATTTTTTCCCAGTCCATTGTTTCTAGGTTGTGGCTTAGGTGTTTCACAGGAGCTTTGTCGAATGTCCTACATCTGGATACAGGTAAGGCGGTGCATTTACCAGGTTGGAACACCATGTCCCTAGCTCTTCTCCCAGTCATCAAGGTGATGGAGGTCCTCTCGTCAAGCTATTGATGGTCCTCCTATTCCCTGGGCATTGCAAGTTCATCTACTCTTGTACGTGATGTACACGGCGCTGTCATCTGCGAAAAACCAAAAAAAACCCGAGTTGTTGATGATCCGAACGGCAATCTCCATCTCAAATCTGGAAAAGCATTGACGGTTTCTGCAAGTCTTAATGACCTTGTTGTCTCATGCAGAGGTATACCGACTGCAAATCTTAGCTTAGAAACGGCAGTCACGGTGGCAGTGAGGAGTCAATGTCAACCGTAGCAGACGCACCCGGCAACCATCTTTGGATTTTCATAATCAAGTATGACGTTTGTCGTTTTTTGCCATGTCCAGCACATACGTAAAATGTGTATTTGCACCAACAGACCCATTAAAGGACCAAACAGAAAAGCAAGAAATGAATGCAACTAGGATAAATTCTTACCAATTGTGTGAATCTGAAACTCGCCATGATTGCCGAAGGACACCGGAAGCACTCTGTAAACATCAAAACTTACAAAAGTAGAATTCTCAGCAAAATAAGACAGCAGCCTTTTAATGCATTACTGCAAAGCAAACATCATCAAATGGTTTCAAAAGACTTTTGAGAATTTATTTCTTAAACTTTTTATGTGATTGATATTGACAAATCACGAAAGATTCTTGTTATGCAAAAAGTGCGATTGTAACTTCCGGCAGTAGTTGGCCGTGATCATCATCATGCCGAGTTACGAACTGTCCTTGATCGTGAAAACTTTACAGAGGGTACGTTTCCGCAAAACTGGTTTGTTTCAATGCACACACTAACAGCATTACCCCTTCTCTTGAGTCAATATTCAGTTTTACGTTATCATTATCCTCACCACACACACACACACACACACACACACACGCACATCAACACACACACATTCTTGTGCACACACACTCTCAGTATCTCTCACTCTCTCTCAAACACAAGCACACACATCACATTAATTAATGACATTTCAAAGAAGTCGCATTCCGGATGCCATCTTGTAGTGGTAACCACAACACCACTGAACAGAGATGACAAGCAATATTTTTGGAACCCACAATGCAAATGTTCATTCAAAGTTGTAAAGATTTGTGGAAGTTGCATACAAAGAGAGTGTGTTCTATGGCAAGAGAGTGTGTTCTATAGAAGGGGTGTAAAAAGCCTGAGTAGGCTAAGTTGTTTTAATACAACGCCCCAAATCCTGATCCTGGCAAAAACAAACAAAGTAAACACGAAAATCCAGACAGACAAAACCATGTGGGTGGGGATTCCAGTTTTTAAGCCTTTACCCATGACATTTTGCTGAAATCTACATCAAAAAGCTCAAATCCTTTAAGTTGAATAGCCAGCTGTGTCCTGTTCCACCTAACCGGGCGTTTTTGTGTCTACTAGCCTGAAGTGGCCCAGGTGTTGCGTCGCAGCTGTGTCACCATTCTGGAGAAAGGGGGCATTATTAGGCAGATGGAGAACCTAGGCCAGAAGACTCTGCCCTACAAAATGTCGAGCCACGGCCAGCGCCACACAACTGGCAGGTTGGTTCTTGAAATATGATCACTGTTAGAGAGTATGAGTAAGAAAGTCCATGACTTGTAAACAACACATGCACGCACGCACACACGTGCAAGCAAGCACACATGCACACACACTCACACACACATACGCTCACATGCAGCACACACACACTCAGACAAGCTATCTCTCTCTCTCTCTCTCACACACACACACATGTACACACACACACGCACACACACACACACACACAAAACATTTCTTCTTTGAGAAAAACCTGTGTACATCTGTACTTTTTGATCAAGCAGGTATCAGTTTAGAAATCGTTGATGTACAAAATAGTAATCCACCTTTTCCACTGTTGGAACAAAATGAAGTTGATTTTGAATTTGATCAAGAAAGATTGAAGACAGTTTTGAAAAATGTCATTACAGCTATAAGATCATACATGTTGAATACCCATCCTAATCATCTAAAAACATACACAGATGGTTCACCGCTTAATAACAAACAAGCAGACACCACCTTCATAACACCAGCATTCAAATCTGAAAAAATTATACCACCTAGGCAAAAATTGATCAGTTTCTACGGCAACAGCTGGTAGTGATTCTTGTGGTTTTAAATTGTATAGTCCACTGTCCTTTTTCATTCTTTCCAATTCTGTTATGTGTGGATTCTAAATCCATGTTATAAGTGGTAGGTGATTTAAAGATTCAGCAAAGATCACAGATGATAACAGAGATACATGTGAATGTGTGTGTGTGTGTGTGTGTGTGTGTGTGTGTGTGTGTGTGTGTGTGTGTGTTATGATAGTGGCATCAAAGACAGAATGATAAAACAAAGGGAGTGTGCTTGCTACCTCTTACTTTTACTGGCTATTTAGTATTCCACTGATGATAACAATTTAATGATGGTATTCTTGCCTCAATACAGTATGAAATAAAGCGTGCACTACATAGGACACATGGATTGTCAGGGGTGTCAAATGCCATGTGTAACAGGGTAGCGGTGCTGGAACCAGTCTAGACCTTTATAATCGTACAGACTATCCACTAGATGTTCTTGGTTGGACCCTAGTATGTTCACCAGCGATCGTTACACCCTAGAATAACTTTGGACAGTGAATTTTGGCGAGATGATCTGTTCACACCAAGCAAGCAAGTCTGCCTGTCAGTGTAGGTGTTGTCTAGCTGCCCGACATAATAATCATATTATGTTCCTGGTATGATATGAGGAAAATCCATCTAAATGATTTGTTCTTGAGATCAGGAGTTTTCAGATGAGATCTGAAGTCACTACATCAGTTTTAAGGGTCTGCATCCATAGAAAAGATTTCATAGATTTCCAGTGACTTGTACAGCTCACTGGGAACTGTAAAGATATTGTTCTGTGTTGTAGTGGGTTCTTTCACTCATTACACCCAGAGAGACAATGGCTGGAATATAGAACACTTTACTCATTTATTTATGCCAGATTGCACAGACTGAGGAATAACTGTCTTCACACACAGAGTCAGGGTGGTAATGAGGAGATGGCAGCATGCCAGCAGTGGCTGGCAGAGACAAAGAGAGGGGGCTTTCCCACCAACTGGAAGGGACTGTTTATTAATGTTGACAGGCGGTGCCAGAGCTATACTTGGAGCTGTGGCAATGGGGTACTGTTGGCCACACTCCTGTATTGACTAAAGCGCAAACTAACATGCGTAGTGCATATATATATCTATATCACTACAGGAACCTGATAGACCCAAGGGTTCCAGGTGATGTTGACTCAATGTTGTCAAGGCAGACAGTGCCAGGGAGAGCGTTGTCTTCAGCTCCTGTGTTGAATGGCTGTCCTAGCTCAGAATAGACCCTGGATACCTGAAAATGATCCACATCTTCCACGTTGATGAGAATATAAGATGATTAATCTCGGTAACCACATCTTCTGCTGGATAGCGTGACACTGAGTGTAGGATGCGATTTTATCTGAGCAGCTAATTTATTCTTTCAGTCTTTTTGTTTCAGCTATTTCTTGGTGAACTTTGACAGCCCCACCGCTGTTATCCCCGAAGTGACAGATGAACTGAAGCGTGACATGGACATCGTGCGGTACAATGTCTTCTCCGCTGACAAGACCTTTCATCGACCCTGTCTTCGTGGCCCCTGCGTGTTTGGAGAGTTGCCGAACCCTGATCATGAACGGAGAGTGTGGAAGAAAAGAACGCTGAAAAAACTGAACCTGACCAGATTTGAGAAGGACAGGCTGTTGTAGACTAGTGTGTGTATACTCTGAGTATGTCTTTGTAAATGCATCATGTTGTGAATAAATCTTGGTGTTATAATGTAGATTTGTGTAAAGACCCAAGAGCATAAATGGTTGGACAGGCAGGATAGAGGTGGGAGAGTGGAGGGAGAGATTGTGTGTGTTTATCTGAGATAGAAAAACCTGCTTCCATGTGCACATGTAATGATGTATGTTGATCTGTGTGCAAGCAGTTTATTAAGTCATGAGTATCCTGGATTTGGATGTTCCCAGACGTGAGTCTTCATAATGCGTCAGAGGTCAAGACACTATCAGTGAAAGAATTCCTATAACGGATGTGACAGTGGGCATATATGCTCGTCATATAAACAGAAAGGAGTGCATGGTTACTTGCAGAACATTACATTTTGATTCCAGTTTATTTCTTAGACCGGATGTATCCTGATGTGAGTGTTGTGTGACTGATTTTTGCAGCAGAGTAAAACTGTTTGAAATCAGTGCAGTGTGTTATTAAATTTGTCACTGATTGTTGGAAGTGACTTCAGTGTGGATGTAAGAGGCATAGAGGCTAATGAACCTTTTCAGTCCTAACGTTATGGTTGGCCAGCCTACCATGTTTTGCTGTTCAATCGGAAGATATTGGCGGCTTTACTGAAACTGCCATAGCTTTGGATTGGCACATAAAAAGGACACACACCTCCAGAAATATTTTTCTAAAAACATACTGACTTTTTTCAATCATCCAGTGACACAAGGTTTCTTGGTCAATAGGGGCCGAAGAGATCATTGATCACTTTGCCAGCATTTAGTCCGACAGGTTGCCCTATTGTATCTGTGATTAAATGCAAATAAAACTTGACTGTATGTAGTCCATTACATTGTTCACAACTTTGAAAGTATGCTTGGCTTCTTATGTATTATTTTTAGAGTTATTTGCTGAGCTCGTTTGCAATGATTTATCTGAAAAGTTGCCTCACTGTATTATAATGTCATTGGCTCATGGTACTGGAAGAAAACAAAAGAAAACCCCCCAGAAACCTTCACCTAATTCAAAAATTGCTTGCTGAAAGCAGTGCATTATTCAAGAAGGGAGTAGCTTCAAAATATTTGCCCTGTACTGTGTGTCTGGGTCCCATTTGCAGACTGCAGCTTTGTTGTTCCTACTGTTCCACAGTTTTTGTCTCCTCTAAAGAAGCTGCCCTGATTCATTAGCTTAGTGAGCATATGAAGAGTGAATCTCTTTTGTGCTAGGTAGTCATGTTAGCTGCTTTTTAATGCAACCCTATGGCAAAGTAAAGCAATGTCGTGATTCCAAGACTGCTGAATGCTTCTCGCCGTTGACTTTCAGATAGACTAAAATCACTGTGCTTTCTGTCAACTGGAATAACTCAGCTGGGACAGCGTTAGTCTGAAGACCTGAAGGTCTCTGGTTTAAACCCTGGTTCAAATGCTGTTTGTTTGTTTTTCTTCAAGGGGTTTGAGGCAGGTTTTAAGGCAAGGGATGGGGTGATGAAGTGTGAAGGGGGGACAGGGGAACTGAAAAGGAGGTGGAAAGTGGGTAAGCAGGGGGAGGGGGGGGGGGGAGGAACAAGGTAGGGACAAAATGATCTGTCTATGACCTTTCTATCAACATTGATAGTGGTACTGCTGCTGATCATTGGTCTTCTCGGCGCTGATTTTCATACCATTATCTTCTTGACGTTTCATTCAGTCTTAGAGCAAGCTTGGTGGGACTTTGGTTTGCTGTCTGCTGGGCCATCAATGTCATCTGCAATGTTCAGGATGGCTCGTCCTCTGGGGCTGACTGTACTGTGGTGATGCGTTCCTGGAATATGTTAGAAAGTGAGGGAGATAAAAGGCAGCCCTGAGGAACTCCACCTCAGTGAGGTATGGAATCACTCTCCAATAGCAGCCTAAATGAGCACTGCTTTAGTCACTTTGGATTAGAGTTGCTAGGTGGTGTTGCTTTTGCCTTAAGTTAAATTTTTTCATTTTGCCCAATAGCTTCGCCTGTGAGACTGTCAAATGCATTCTTGAAGTCAGTCAGTGAAGGCATGACTGATCTCCATGTGGTGTTGAAGACGCATTTGGCAAAGATGGGTCCTTCTTTTCTAGATCCAGGTAATACAGACTACAAACTCTCTTTTGTCTCACACACGTGCGTGCGCACACATGCACGTACACATTAAGCGCACACACACATACCATGCACGCATGTATATAAATGCAAACGTGTACAAATACATTATTACTATGAAGACTTAAATAGCGCCCATCCTCGGCTAGAAACCAAGCTCGCGCCCATCCTCGGCTAGAAACCAAGCTCTAAGTGCTTTACAATCCACACTTGCTTACACAATGGGCTGCCTACCTGGGTAGTGCCAACTGAAGAGCTGCCAGCTGGCACGTCATTCAGTTGTTTCCCGTGTCATCCAGTGAATATCGTTCACTCGATTTCCTTACTCCCTTCATTCTTTCTATTTCTCACGCAGGGTGCATGCTATGTGTAATGTGTCATCCATACTAACGGCTAAACTGGCCTTCTCTTCTGAAAGTTGGTGAGATTTTACGTGTCTGCAAGATGTTATGCGTGCGCTCACACACAGAACCTCAATTTATAGTCTCATTCAAAGGACTGTATGAGAAATGGAGTCAGAACCAAAGTTAACTCCTTGGGAAAAATCCCCCTGTACAGGAACGGCCTGACGGAGATTCGAACCCGCAACCACAGGATCACCAAGAAAATGAGTCCGGTGCTCTACCACTGAGCTATTCAGGACCCCTTCACTACACATATACATCGAGTTGGTGCAGAGAATGAAAATGATAAATGAACACGAAATGAAGTAAAGCGCTGTGATGCAGGGTGCTTCAATCAAAACAAAACAAGAAAAATTCCAGTGTCCTTTAATATGACCCTCTTGCGCATTCAACGTCATTGATTAGCTTTATGTAATGTGGATCTGTGTAACCCACAAGATGAGAATTAAAAAAAAAAAATCTGATGATGTCCTCGGTCCAACTTGAAACTGAATATGCAAACGATGACAAGTTGTTTACTTGCTACTACAGGAAAAAAACAACCAACTGAACAAACAACAACAAAAAACAAACCAACCGAACAAACAAAAAAAAAAAAAACAAACCCAAACAAACCCAGAACTCTATGATGTACATTTAGTGCAGAAACCTATCATACTTGGCACCTTTTGAATTTAGATAAAATTTAGTAGCATAGCCAAAGTGACCATACATGACTTTTTCATGGCTGACAACAGATACAAAAAAAAGGACTGTCCTCAAGTGCGCGTGCGCGCGCGCGCGCGCACACACACACACACACACACACACAAATCCGTTGAGAAGACCTAACTGCCCTGCTGAGTATGTGAAGCAGTTCCTTAATTTTTCACTCCCAGTTTTTAAAAAATGCAAAAAGAAATTAAAAAACTATAAGATAAATAACCGGATAGACACTACTGCTAACAGACGCTGCGGAATGAGCAGCTAGTGTCCAGTCTGGCCAGTGTGTAGGAATAGTCAGTCAGTCTGCTTCAGTGTCACCAATTCTCTCCTGGCAATGCCATAAAACATTTCATTGTTTCTCTTAGAACGACATTCCAAGTCATCAGTCTTTTGCTCAAGTTTCAACACTTGTTCATTCAGTCAGTCATTCTCTGCCTTCAAGTTCCCATATTATCACGCCTTACATCAATGGCCTTTATCAGAGATAAAACGTCACCAAGCAGTCCAACATGCACCTTTCTTGTCCCGCATGTCAGCTTTCATGTCATCAAACTTACAGTTAAGGTCCTGAATGGAAGATATGACATCACGGCGGCGGGGTTCTGTGACCGTCCCAGAGGGTGAGGGGTTGGATACCGGTGGACCGCCGCCGGAGTTCTTTGGTCTGATCTGCTTCAGGCTATCTGCCTGCCGTCAAATTCGGCGCAAGATGGGCGTTGAATGAAAACGAGGCCGGCCCAATGGACTCGTTTTCATTCAACGCCCATCTTGCGCCGAATTTGAGGAGACAAGTCATTGCTCGTTCTTCGTTTTCATTGACCTGACTGTTCGTTGTTTATCTCGCCTGAAGAAGACCTAAGTGGTCAAAACGCGTTGCGTTTTGTCTTGTGATAAATTTTGTTTGCCCCTGTTGTTTGGCGCACTCACTAATAAATCTTTGTACAATTTGTTTCAATTTTTCCCGCCTGCAGTCACCTCATTTTGAAACAAACTATTAACGTATTCTTACACTGCCGATTTGACATGTTGATTTGCCGTTGACTGGGCACTTTCATTTGGTGGTGTGCAGACTGGGAAACGACCCCCCCCCCTCCCCCCCCCCCCCTCCCCCCCCCCCCCCCCCCCCCCCCCCGGTCGCTGCAGACACGCGACTCAAGGCTTTTGAGGTCTTCACGCAATTTTCTCCGCTCACAAATAAGCTAGTAGCCTAGTACCGGACAAAAGACGCCAAGAAATGCTTGAAATTAGAATCAGCAACTCTAATGGATGCTTCATGCATGGCTTTACTGACTGATGCGGATTTGAATTCAGTGCCTGGGTTCTAATCCTGGAAAAATCATGCTAATCGCAAATTAATTGCCTTTTCTACACGACTGTGCACCCAGACATGTTGTGTTTGAAATCTTCAGAACTTGCACAATTATTAGTAGACCTAGAAATTTTATGATTACGATTTGGATGTATGTAACGATCTCTGCAGGAATCAGTTGTTAATCTTTGAATTAAAAAAAAAATCTACAAAACGAATAGTAAAGAAAAAAGAATTCCTATAAAATGTGTACACCCACTCCTAACGAACAATTATCAGTTTTGCTACAAGAATAGGTGTGTGCACATCCACACCACAGAGAAACGACTATTCCTATTTAAAAAAAAAAAAAAAGGACTGAAGGATGCACACACACACACACACACACACACACACACACACACACCATATAGAAACAAATAGGCCTAATCATTAATATTCCTATGAAAAGATGGGATGGTGCGTGTGCAGAAAAGAATAGTCATCGATCCTCCTATCAAAGAAGTATTGGTGCGCACGCACGCGCGCACACACACACACACACACACACACACACACACACACACACACACACACGCATACTGAAACGAATTTTCATTTATATTCCTATAAAACAAGTATGGGTGCGTGCACATACACACACCACAGAGAAACGAACGATCATCAATCGTCCCTTCAAAGAAGTATGAGTGTGTGCTCAGCCAAATCATGCAGAAACGAAGCGTCATCAATATTTTTACAAAAGAAGTATGGGTGCATGCACACCCACACTTTACAGAGGCGAACAGTCGTCAACATCCCTATAAAAGATGTATTGGTGCATGCACACTCACATCTCACAGAAATAAACAGTCGTCAACATCTTTATAAAAGAAGTATGGAAGCCGAGCGTGCACACCCGAACTACACAGAACGAATTAATATTCCTATAACAGATGTATGGGTGCGTGCTCTCTGAAACCTTACAAAAACGTACAGCCATTAACATTCCAAAAAAAGAAGAAGGGGTGTGTGCACACCTAAACCATACAGGAATGAACTGTCATTAATATTCCTTTTGAAGAAGAATGGGTATATGCATGCTACCACCTCACAGAAACGAACAGTCATTAATATTCCTACGAAAAGAAGAATGGGTGTGAACACAGCACACCCGCGTGTTACATAAAAGAACAGAATCAACTTTTTAATTTAGAAAGAATATTGGTATGTGTACATCCACATCATTCAGAAAAAAAAAAAAAAAAAAAAAAAAAAAAAACGACCATTGTGTGACCTGTATACAATGTATGGGTGCATACACAACCACATGGTTCCTATTGTTTGCTACCTCATGCAAGCAAGTCAGTTGACTTACATTCACACACAAGCTGATAAGAAAAATGTCTAATTCCACAGTGACCCGTTTGGTCACAGTGATTGTCAGCAACAGTTTCAGCAGGTGTCTTCCCCATGGTGCCAGACCAATGTTCTCAATAACACAAAGGAGAAGGCCGACCGGTGTGCCAGACAGTGTTTAAAAAGACTGTCCTCTGATCTGAGGTCAGCAACACATTAGGTTGAAAGACAGGCTCTCTCGATCTGACAAAAAAAAAAAAAAGAAAGAAAGAAAATGTTGCCTGTGAGAATCTCACAGGCAGCATTTTCTTTCTTTCTTTTGTTGTTGTTGTTGTTGTTTTTGTTTTGTTTTTGTAATCGTTTTTGTCACAGCCACAGCTCACTCTCCACTTTTCTCATTGTGTGTGTGTGCGTGTGCGTGCGTGTGTGTGATCTTGCACACATTGTGATTATATGGATTTGAGAGAGAGACAGACAGAAAACAGAGACAGACAGACAGACAGAGAGAGAGAGAGAGAGAGAGAGAGAGAGAGACCGACCGAGACAGAGAGACAGACAGAGAATCGCTCTAAGTTTGGCAAAAACAAACAAACAAACAAAAAACGGTAGAAAGAATGCGAGAAAACACCCATGCCAGTGAGGCAAAACATAATGTGTAGCCTACATGCGTGTTCAGGCGCCCTTTAGGGCCCGGGCAGCTGACATGCTAACGAGCAGCGCCGGAAAGGGCAAAGCATCATCGGTAGTTGGTTACTGCTTTGATACAAAATTGTCCGTTTCAAACTACGTCGAACAGAAAGAGGATGAATATCTCGCCTCGCTTTTCCCACTCTTCACCTTTTTTTTTTTTTTTTTTTTTTGCCGTGTTGGAGTCTCGCTGGCTGGCACAAGTCACTCCTCACTTCCGGGCTCCACAAGTCACTCCTCACTTCCGGGCTCCACAAGTCACTCCTCACTTCCGGGCTCCACAGCCACTCCGCACGAAGACAGGATTGTTCAGCAGGCTGGGGCGCCCTCTCTGGTCACCAGCCATGCCGCCATGTTATTGTCAGGTGTTTTTGTAGTAGTATACACGTGCATGTTAATTTGCCCTTTAGTCAGTACAGGAGTATGGCCACAGAAGAAGCAGCCACTATCACTAATATCACCATCCACAACAACAACAACAACAACAACATCCACAACAACAACAACAACCAAATCAGAAAAAGCGAGGCTACATGTATATTTCACGTTGTCCCGGTCCCTTTCCCTTGTGTTGAAATGTCCACGCTGCCTTTTTCAGTGTCTGTTGCAGCGTTGAATCCATGAAAGTTTGAAAGGTTGACACGGCACATGGCACTGGCATGCAAAGATCTGAACTCTATACACTGCGTGTTCCTTTGTCACATGGCACTGCCATGTAAAGATCTGAACTCTAGACACTGCGTGTTCCTTTGTCACATGGCACTGCCATGTAAAGATCTGAACTCTGTACAGTGCGTGTTCCTTTGTCACATGGCACTGCCATGTAAAGATCTGAACTCTGTACAGTGCGTGTTCCTTTGTCACATGGCACTGCCATGTAAAGATCTGAACTCTAGACACTGCGTGTTCCTTTGTCACATGGCACTGCCATGTAAAGATCTGAACTCTGTACAGTGCGTGTTCCTTTGTCACATGGCACTGCCATGTAAAGATCTGAACTCTGTACACTGCGTGTTCCTTTGTCACATGGCACTGCCATGTAAAGATCTGAACTCTGTACACTGCGTGTTCCTTTGTCACATGGCACTGCCATGTAAAGATCTGAACTCTGTACACTGCGTGTTCCTTTGTCACATGGCACTGCCATGTAAAGATCTGAACTCTATACACTGAATGTTCCTTTGTCACATGGCACTGCCATGCAAAGATCTGAACTCTATACACTGAGTGTTCCTTTCTTTGCTCCTTCTTTGACCTGCCATTGGTATTTGTGGTACTTGACTTGCACGCACACACACACACACACACACACACACACACACACACACACACACACACACACACACACACACAGAGTAAAGATAATAGCTAGTCGAAGCATTTTGAAGACATTGCTGAAGCCCACACACACACACACACACACACACACACACACACACACACACACACACGCACGCACACACACACGCACGCACGCACGCACGCACGCACGCACTCGCGCGCACGCACGCGCGCGCGCGCGCGCGCCACACACACACACACACACACACACACACACACACACACACGTGAGCTACCCATAGATCAAAGTTGTCCAACGAGATAAAAGTCAGGAAATGACGACTGACTGTCTCAAAATCTTCTCAGTTCGTTGTCGGGGTAGGCGACGGAGGAGCAGTGCGGTGGAAGGGCAGTGCGATGGAAGGGCAGTGCGGTGGAAGGGCAGTGCAGTGGAAGGGCAATGCGGTGGAATGGAAGGGCAGAGCGGTGGAAGGGCAGAGCGGTCGAAGTGCAGTGCGGTGGAAGGGCAATGCGGTGGAAGGGCAGTGTGGTGGAAGGGCAGTGTGGTGGAAGGGCAGTGCGGTGGAAGGGCAGCGTGGTGGAGGGGGAGCACAGTGGAGGGGCAATGTGGTGGAGGGGCAGTGCGGTGGAAGGGCAGTGCGGTGGAAGGGCAGTGCGTTGGAGGGGCAATGCGGTGGAAGGGCAATACGGTGGAAGGGCAGTGTGGTGGAAGGGCAGTGCGGTAGAAGGGCAGTGCGGTGGAAGGGCAGTGCGGTGGAAGGGCAGTGCGGTGGAGGGGCAGTGCGGTGGAAGGGCAGTGTGGTGGAAGGGCAATGCGGTGGAATGGAAGGGCAGTGTGGTGGAAGGGCAGTGCGGTGGAAGGGCAGAGCGGTGGAAGGACAGTGTGGTGGAAGGGCAGAGCGGTGGAAGGGCAGTGCGGTTGAGGGGCAGTGCAGTGGAAGGGCAGTGCAGTGGAAGGGCAGTGCAGTGGAGGGGCAGAGCGGTGGAAGGGCAGTTCAGTGGAGGGCAGTGCAGTGGAGGGCAGTGCAGTGGAAGGGCAGTGCGGTGGAGGAGCAGTGCGGTGAAAGGGCAGTGCGGTGGAGGGGCAGAGCGGTGGAAGGGCAGTGCGGTGGAAGGGCAGTGCGGTGGAAGGGCAGAGCAGTGGAATGGCAGTGCGGTGGAAGGGCAGTGCAGTGGAAAGGCAGTGCGGTGGAAGGGCAGTGCGGTGGAGGGGCAGTGCGGTGGAAGGGCAGTGTGGTGGAAGGGCAATGCGGTGGAATGGAAGGGCAGAGCGGTGAAAGGGCAGTGCAGTGGAAGGGCAGTGCGGTGGAAGGGCAATGTGGTGGAAGGGCAGTGCGGTGGAAGGGCAGTGTGGTGGTAGGATAGAGTGGTGGAAGGGCAGTGTGGTGGAGGGGCAGTGTGGTGGAAGGGCAGTGCGGTGGAAGGGCAGTGTGGTGGTAGGACAGAGAGGTGGAAGGGCAGTGTGGTGGAAGGGCAGAGTCATGGAAGGGCAGTGCAGTGGAAGGGCAGTGCGGTGGAGGGGCAGTGCGGTGGAGGGGCAGTGCGGTGGAGGGGCAGTGCGGTGGAAGGGCAGTGCAGAGGAGGGGCAGTCCGGTGGAAGGGCAGTGCAGTGGAGGGGCAGTGCGGTGGAGGGGCAGTGCGGTGGAAGGGCAGTGCGGTGGAAGGGCAGTGCAGTGGAGGGGCAGTGCGGTGGAGGGGCAGTGCAGAGGAGGGGCAGTCCGGTGGAAGGGCAGTGCAGTGGAGGGGCAGTGCGGTGGAGGGGCAGTGCGGTGGAAGGGCAGTGCGGTGGAAGGGCAGTGCGGTGGAGGGGCAGAGCGGTGGAAGGGCAGTGCGGTGGAAGGGCAGTGCAGTGGAGGAGCAGTGTGGTGGAAGGGCAGAGTGGTGGAATGGCAGTGCAGTGGAGGAGCAGTGCGGTGGAAGGGCAGTGTGGTGGAAGGCCAGTGCGGTGGAGGAGCAGTGCAGTGGAAGGGCAGTGCGGTGGAGGAGCAGTGCGGTGGAAGGGCAGTGCGGTGGAAGGGCAGAGCAGCGGAAGGGCAGTGCAGTGGAAGGGCAGAGCGATGGAGGGGCAGCGCGGTGGAGGGGCAGTGCAGTGGAAGGGCAGTGCGGTTGAGGAGCAGTGCGGTGGAAGGGCAGAGCGGTGGAAGGGCGGTGCGGTGGAAGGGCAGAGCGGTGGAAGGGCAGTGCGGTGGAAGGGCAGCGCGGTGGAAGGGCAGAGTGGTGGAAGGACAGTGCGGTATGCTGCCTCATCTGACACACAGGCCTGTAGTGGCCAGCACCAGTCGAGTCTTCAGCCAGTGTCGGCCACACGCCACAATTACAATTATGCACTGAAACAATATAGAAGAAGAAAAAAAAAGAGGGGGGGGGGGGGGGGGGGGGAAAGAAAGAAAGGAAAACAATACACCCGAAGGTGCGGGTGGGACCCAAAGAAGTACTGTCCTCAAATGCCGAACAAACCAGCTGGGAGCAATCCTGCACCACCCTTGGAAGCCTGCGCTGTGTTCACATAGGGTGCAGGCACACACAGGGCATTAAAACACTGTGTCGTCCATGCAAGCGTTTTGAGGCCTGCCATAACTTTGAGCCAGCATCTAATATTGAACTGATAACTGATCAAAAGAACAACTCCCCAACAATTATTTCCCTTGCTTTTCTTGGGGATGTTCACCGATGACATCACATACCATCTTCAAACACATGACCTTCCCCTTAGTTGACGTCACATTTCAGGCCTTTGCGCTACTCACCCGTGACCCTATCTTTGCGCCAGCTGGAAACCCCCAAACAGTCCCATTCCTTTGATTTTAATGTCTGCTTGGAAACCACCTGGCTTGTACCTTGATGGCCACACGGAAGAAAATGAGGAAGAATCAACTTTCAGACACAACGGAAATTCTCCAAACGATCCGATTGCGCCAGGCTATTACACTCGACTCTTTCAGCACGGCCTTGGCGCACTCCTTTTTGGTGTGCAGCCTGTTGGTCAAAACCAGAAAACGGAGTGTTTTCAGTGACAGGCACTCGCTCAGTCATCCCATCACTGAGGTGAGACGATCGTTTCGCAGGGTTCTATTCGGCACTGAACAGCGAGTGTTCTGGCGAGCTAGCCAAAGCACACAGCCCACACTAGCCCCTATGATGGCAAACCCGTGTTCCGGAGCTGTGGAGATGAATCAGAACAGCCATCACTGCGAACTGGTCTGAATGCATCAGCGGAAGTAGTTAGCGCAGGGTTTCCTCTAGTGAGTGGTCAGTAGGCATACATGAACAGTCAGGGTGTCGTTTGGTGAGTGGTCAGTAAGCATAGATGAACAGTCAGGGTGTCCTTTGGTGAGTGGTCAGTAGGCATAGATGAACAGTCAGGGTGTCCTTTGGTGAGTGGTCAGTAGGCATACATGAACAGTCAGGGTGTCCTTTGGTGAGTGGTCAGTAGGCATAGATGAACAGTCAGGGTGTCCTTTGGTGGGTGGTCAGTAGGCATACATGAACAGTCTGGGTGTCCTTTGGTGAGTGGTCAGTAGGCATACATGAACAGTCAGGGTGTCCTTTGGTGAGTGGTCAGTAGGCATACATGAACAGTCAGGGTGTCGTTTGGTGAGTGGTCAGTAAGCATAGATGAACAGTCAGGGTGTCCTTTGGTGAGTGGTCAGTAAGCATAGATGAACAGTCAGGGTGTCGTTTGGTGAGTGGTCAGTAGGCATACATGAACAGTCAGGGTGTCGTTTGGTGAGTGGTCAGTAGGCATACATGAACAGTCTGGGTGTCCTTTGGTGAGTGGTCAGTAAGCATAGATGAACAGTCAGGGTGTCCTTTGGTGAGTGGTCAGTAAGCATAGATGAACAGTCAGGGTGTCGTTTGGTGAGTGGTCAGTAGGCATACATGAACAGTCAGGGTGTCCTTTGGTGAGTGGTCAGTAGGCATACATGAACAGTCAGGGTGTCCTTTGGTGAGTGGTCAGTAGGCATACATGAACAGTCAGGGTGTCGTTTGGTGGTGGTCAGTAGGCATACATGAACAGTCTGGGTGTCGTTTGGTGGGTGGTCAGTAGGCATACATGAACAGTCTGGGTGTCCTTTGGTGAGTGGTCAGTAGGCATACATGAACAGTCAGGGTGTCCTTTGGTGAGTGGTCAGTAGGCATACATGAACAGTCAGGGTGTCGTTTGGTGGGGTGGTCAGTAGGCATACATGAACAGTCTGGGTGTCGTTTGGTGGGTGGTCAGTAGGCATACATGAACAGTCAGGGTGTCGTTTGGTGGGTGGTCAGTAGGCATACATGAACAGTCGGGTGTCGTTTGGTGGGTGGTCAGTAGGCATACATGAACAGTCAGGGTGTCGTTTGGTGGGTGGTCAGTAGGCATACATGAACAGTCTGGGTGTCCTGTGGTGAGTGGTCAGTAGGCATACAGTGAACAGTCAGGGTCTCCCTAGTAGGTGGTCAGCAGGCATACAGAACACTCGCAGTCGGGGGCGGTAGTCAACACGCCAGTGGG
>CM065727.1:11134384-11136884 GCA_033310375.1 Conus canariensis
GCAGAACGTTGTGTTAGTTTATGGCAGACGGTCAACACGTTTCAGAAAAAAAGGAATAAGGAAACAAATGCATTCAAAGTCCGTGTCATCCAAAGCCACTGACCACACCTCGATGTCCGTGTCATCCAAAGCCACTGACCACACCTCGATGTCCGTGTCATCCAAAGCCACTGACCACACCTCGATGTCCGCGTCATCCAAACCCACTGACCAGACCTCGATGTCCGTGTCATCCACAGCCACTGACCACACCTCGATGTCCGTGTCATCCAAAGCCACTGACCACACCTCGATGTCCGTGTCATCCAAAGCCACTGACCAGACTTCGATGTCCGTGTCATCCAAAGCCACTGACCAGACTTCGATGTCCGTGTCATCCAAAGCCACTGACCAGACCTCGATGTCTGCGTCATCCAAACCCACTGACCAGACCTCGATGTCCGTGTCATCCAAAGCCACTGACCAGACCTCGATGTCCGCGTCATCCAAACCCACTGACCAGACCTCGATGTCCGCGTCATCCAAACCCACTGACCAGACCTCGATGTCCACGTCATCCAAACCCACTGACCAGACCTCGATGTCCGCGTCATCCAAACCTACTGACCAGACCTCGATGTCCGTGTCATCCAAACCCACTGACCAGACCTCGATGTCCGTGTCATCCAAACCACTGACCAGACCTCGATGTCCGTGTCATCCAAACCCACTGACCAGACCTCGATGTCCGCGTCATCCAAACCTACTGACCAGACCTCGATGTCCGTGTCATCCAAACCCACTGACCAGACTTCGATGTCCGTGTCATCCAAACCCACTGACCAGACCTCGATGTCCGCGTCATCCAAACCTACTGACCAGACCTCGATGTCCGTGTCATCCAAACCCACTGACCAGACCTCGATGTCCGTGTCATCCAAACCCACTGACCAGACCTCGATGTCCGTGTCATCCAAACCCACTGACCGACGGCCAAATCCAGGTCTGGGTATTTCATCTTCGCCATCGAGTTCTCATCACGGCTGTCTTGCATTTTTTTTTTTTTTTTTGCCACACACACACACACACACACACACACACACACCACACGCCCACACACACGCGCCGCACAGACAGACAGACAGACAGACAGACGCATACACACAGAGGCACACGCAGAGACACACAGACACACACTCTCTCTCTCTCTCTCTCTCTCTCTCACACACCACACACACACACACACACACACACACACACACACACACAGAACGTGCTCCGTAAAAGCACATCGCACACTGATTGCATACTGACATCCTACACATCAGTATATAAATTTCGTATTGAATTTTTTTTTCGAAAGGTGACATATTACCCTACCCCCCCCCCTCCTCTCAGCCGCTCCATCTCCCCACCTCGTTTTCACAGCGGCGTCACAGTCACGGGTGCAGCAGCAGCCACCATGGCCCACACAGTGAGGTCGTCTGCACAACAGGCTGAACTGGAGTCTAACTGACCCATATACCAAAGAGGAAACACTGGCTTCGTTACAGTACAACATGCCGAGGACTCCCAGGCGCTTACAAAACGACGCGTAGCTCTGGATGCTACCATTTCCCCGCCTACACTTGGGTACAACAGGTTATTGCCAGAGCTTAGACACCCGAGGCGGAAAACATTTTTCACACACAAGTGATTCAGTGCCTGTGTCTAGTCATTGACACACAAGTCGTCTGTTCCGTGGAAGGAAATACCAGACAGTGACGACGAAACTTGGGTGATCAATTTGACAGTGCGTGACAACAACAGCTTCTGTAAGCGGATGTCGACCATTGGCGAAGAGACTGCTGCGTTTCCGCTTAGAACGTCCAAATCAGGCACAGGTCATACGACACGATTAGGAGTTTGCAGTATAACGCTACATAATCCATGCAAGCGTTTTGAGGATTACCATAAATATGACCCAGCATTTAATGTTAAACTAATAACTGATCAAAAGAACAACTCCCGGGGGGGGGGGGGGGGGGGGGGGGTTATTCACCGATGAAATATCAAACATCTTCAAATACATGACTTCCCCTTAGTTGCCATCACATTTCAGGTCTTTGCACTCACCTGTGACATATACACATGCACATGTACTCGCGCACCACACACACACCACACTGGCGCACACACATAGGTTCGTGCACACACACACACACACACACACACACACACACACACACACACACACACACACACACACACACGTGTGCACTCACCACACACACATACAATGATGATAATGTCACAGTCAGTGTCAGGCAAGTTACTCAAGGTCTGACCGGCGCGTTGGGCTAATACTGCAGGTCAGACGTCTGCTGAGTCGTAGCCACGAGACCCTCTTCTTCAATTCTCTCATCTTTGTCATTCATTCCTTTATCCATCAGCTTGAAATCATGCGCAGCGTGGTCTCGAAACTTAGCGGATGAGGTGTGGCGTATATGGACTAGCTCGCACGCAGTGACGTCTTGACGAA
>CM065727.1:11141884-11146884 GCA_033310375.1 Conus canariensis
CAGTGATGAATTACAATCACAATGAGATGGTTTCACAGTGATGAATCACAATGAGATGGTTTCACAGTGATGAATCACAATGAGATGGTTTCACAGTGATGAATACAATGAGATGGTTTCACAGTGATGAATCACAATGAGATGGTTTCACAGTGATGACTCACAATGAGATGGTTTCACAGTGATGAATTACATCACATGAGATGGTTTCACAGTGATGAATCACAATGAGATGGTTTCACAGTGATGAATCACAATGAGATGGTTTCACAGTGATGAATCACAATGAGATGGTTTCACAGTGATGAATCACAATGAGATGGTTTCACAGTGATGAATCACAATGAGATGGTTTCACAGTGATGAATCACAATGAGATGGTTTCACAGTGATGAATCACAATGAGATGGTTTCACAGTGATGGATCACAATGAGATGGTTTCACAGTGATGAATACAATGAGATGGTTTCACAGTGATGAATCACAATGAGATGGTTTCACAGTGATGATCACAATGAGATGGTTTCACAGTGATGATCAATGAGATGGTTTCACAGTGATGAATGACAATGAGATGGTTTCACAGTGATGAATCACAATGAGATGGTTTCACAGTGATGACTCACAATGAGATGGTTTCACAGTGATGACTCACAATGAGATGGTTTCAAAGCGAGGTGACAGCAGGTGGACATTGAAACAAACATCAAAAGGAATCTAAAGTAAACCCGCCAGTTAACGTGGAGACAAAAACACATTACAAAGACAAAACACGACGGTTTCGACCTCCAGGTCTTCTTCAGGCAAGATGCACGACATTCAGGACAATGAAAACGAAGAACGAGCGATCACTTATCGTCTTCGATTCGGCGGCGCAAGATGGCCGTTGAATCTCACAATCAGATGTTTAGGTAACACGCGCAGCAGTGATATTGGAACCACAATGAGATAATTATTATTATGGCGATGCACTCACTTTGCGTGTTTGAACTACTGTGAAGTGTTAGTGACGTGTTTGGCTTTGAACATTTGAACGACACTGGCCTACCTTTTTTTCATAGGTAACACACCCACTACACACATCGAAGCTACTCTGAGTACGTGGTGTGTGTGTGTGTGTGTGTGTGTGTGTGTGTGTGTGTGTGTGTGTGTGTGTGTGTGTGTGTTCTGGACGTTCTGTACAATCAATACCAAGTCACGCAGTGCCAGGGTTGTTTCCCTTTATCAGCTCATCTCACAGACACATTTTTGTGGTGGTGACATTAATGTATTAAACATTCTCCCCAAATGGCTGTCAGTAGGAGTTTCCTTCAACAGCCGTCTGGGGAGAATTGCTCGGTGCATTTTTTATCTCTGATATTTGTGAGTGTTCAGAGACTCTTTTGTCGAATATTCACACGTCAGTTTTGTATCCTGCATTATAGAAGCATTACATAACACCATGTGTGTGTGTGTGTGTGTGTGTGTGTGTGTGTGTGTGTGTGTGTGTGTGTGTGTGTGTGCTTAATTGATATTTTCAATAGTCGTAAAAAGCAATTATTTTGTGTTTTTGTTGATTTCACAAAAGCGTTCGATTCAGTTTGGAGGCAGGGATTATGGCAAAAGCTTATCAAAGAAGGTGTAAATGGAAAGATTTTGCAAGTAATCACGAATATGTATCAGCAGATAAAATCTTGTATATTTATAAATGGAAGCCAATCTGAATATTTTGGCAGTTTTAGAGGTGTTCGTCAAGGTGAAAATCTTTCACCTTTGCTATTTTCTTTGTATTTGAATGATCTTGAACCATATCTCACAGATCGTAACTGTGCTTTCTTAAATATTGATTTAAATCTTCCTGACTCAGATTTACTAAGTTACATTAGTTTACTTTTACTTTTGTATGCTGATGATATTGTTATTATTGCAGATCTCTTTTTGCGGTTTGCAGCATGCTCTTGATGTATTAAGCGAGTATTGTAGTACATGGAAGCTTAATGTTAATGTAGCAAAAACAAAGGGTGTAGTCTTTAATGGACGCAATAGCCCAACAAAAAAACTAAAATTCAAAAACCAGTGTATAGAAATAGTACACACTTTCAAATATTTAGGTATAATCTTTAGCAGAACAGGAAATTTTTATAAACGTAAGAAGTATTTGTATGACCAAGCGCAATGTGCAATGTTTTCTTTATTAAAGATGGCAAGATTTCAAGATTTGCCTATAAACATTGTACTGGACTTATACCAGTCAATGGTACTGCCTGTGCTTTTATATGGCTGTGAAATTTGGGGATATAGTGATTTAAAGCTAATGGAAAGTTTTCAGCTTAAATTCTTTAAGCATCTTTTTCATTTAAATCGTTCTACCAAAACAGAATTGATATGTATCCTGTGTCAGTTCAAGTACATGCACGAATGATAAAATTCTGGTCATCCTTACTTTCTCCACAAACAAACAAATATTCATCTAGATTGTATCAGGTATTATATGATTTATACAGAAATCAGGGTTTTACATCCAGGTGGTTGATGTGTATACGGGATATCCTAATAGAAACAGGATTCGACTGTGTGTGGGAGACACAAAAGTTTTCGTCTGTTCACAGTCTCTGTAGAAATGTTCGTAATTCATTAGAAGACATTTACAAACATGCATGGAATGATGCTTTAGAATCTAGTAATAAGTGTTTATTTTACAGAAATTTTAAAACAGAGTTTCGCCGTGAAAAATATATTAAGATGTTACCTGATGTTTATATATACCCACTGATTCGGTTTCGCTGTGGCAATCATAAACTCATGATAGAAATTGGCAGACGATTTGGAATACCTCACGATGAACGATTCTGTCGGGACTGTGACCAGAATGACCTTGGTGATGAATTTCATTTTGTAATGAAATGTAACAAATATAACGACATTAGAAATCAGTTTATACCTAGAAAATTTACATATACAAAGTCCGTATTTAACTATTGTCGTTTGCTTTGTGGTAGTAAGAAAGTGTTGCTAAACTTAGCGAAGTTTTTGAAACTTAGTAAAGTTGTGTAACATTACATTCAGTACGTTAATTATAGGGAAAATTTTGATGTTTGATTTGTTTCATTTCTATTTGTTTGATTTGTTTCAAGTCCTCCATGCCCCAAAAGGGGTCGCAGGATTAAAATCTTTGAAATCTTTGAAATCTTTGTGTGTGTTGTGTGTGTGTGTGTGTGTGTGTGTGTGTGTGTGTGTGTGTGTGTGTGTGTGTGTGTGCAAGCTCACACGTGTTTGTTTGTTTGTGTGTGTGTGTGTGTGTGTGTGTGTGTGTGTGTGTGTGCGACCGTGCGTGCGTGTGTGCGTGCGCGCGCGCTCGTGCGTGTGTCGTGTGTGTGTGTGTGTGTGTGTGTGTGTGTGTGTGTGTGTGCGCGTGCGCGCACATGTGTTTGTGTGTGTGTGTGTGTGCGTGTGCGTGTGTGTGGTGTGCGTGTGTGTGTCTTCATGTGCGCGCGCGCTTTGTGGATGTATGTGTGCGTGCGTGAGCGCGCGCACATTGTGTGTGTGTGTGTGTGTGTGTGTGTGTGTTGCGCGCGTGCGCGCACATGTGTGTGTGTGTGTGTGTGTGTGTTGCGCGTGCGTGCGTGCGGTGTGCGTGTGTGTGTCTTCGTGCGCGCGCGCGCTTTGTGGATGTATGTGTGCGTGCGTGAGCGCGCGCGCTCGTGTGAGTTTTCTGAACGTACTCACTAGATCCATTTACTTTAACGCCCCACATACTAGTAACATTCGAGCCCATCAACAAGATAACGCATCTGACGTTAAGGGCTGGTGGGCGAGTTAGGGCCCTGGCGAGGGAGAGGGCGTGTGGTGCGAACAGCCGGTCATCCGTCATTGGTCACATCTCATTGCGTCCTGGTGCTGGGCGCCACTTCCTGTCGTAAACGGACTGACTTCCGCTGTCTGAACGCCTGTTTCCGCTCCGCCTCTTCCCCCCTCAGTCATTGTCTTCACTGTTTGGAACGCCCGCACCGACACTGACAGCGCTATTGACATGATGCGCGGGCACACACACACACACACACACACACACACACACACACACACACACACACACACACACACAAAACACCTACACCACACTCACTCGTATAGAATGACTGAAAAATCGCTTCAAAAAGTCCGAGTTAGTTTAATTAAAGTGATAAAGAAGTGTTGAAGTCATGCCGTTCAGACTTCTGGTCTGATTCCCCCTATACCTCGCTCACTACAGTCCCCGCCCAAGTCTATGCGTGTAACGTCTAGATATTATCCGGATCTATGTTCACTCCAGGTCTATGTTCACTCCAGGTATGTATGTTCACTCCAGGTCTATGTTCACTCCAGGTATATATGTTCACTCCAGGTCTATGTTCACTCAGGTCCATATTACCCCAGGTCTATGTTCACTCCAGGTATATATGTTCACTCCAGGTCTATGTTCACTCCAGGTATATATGTTCACTCCAGGTCTATGTTCACTCCAGGTACCATATTACCCCAGGTCTATGTTCACTCCAGGTCTAGTTACCCCAGGTCTATGTTCACTCCAGGTCTATGTTCATTCTAGGTCCATGTTACCCCAGGTCTATGTTCACTCCAGGTCTGTCACCAGTCATGTTACCCCAGGTCTATGTTCACTCCAGGTCTATGTTCACACCAGGTCCATGTTACCCCAGGTCTATGTTCACTCCAGGTCTATGTTCACTCCAGGTCCATATTACCTCAGGTCTATGTTCACTCCAGGTCTATGTTCACTCCAGGTCCATATTACCCCAGGTCTATGTTCACTCCAGGTCTATGTTCCCCATGTTTGTGTTCACTCCTGGTCTATGTTCACTCCTCCAGGTCTATTATGTTCCGGGTCTATGTTCAACACTCCAGGTCTATGTTGTTCCAGGTCTATGTTCACTCGAAGTCTATGTTGCCCCAAGTCTAATATTCTCTCAAGGTCTATGTTGCGCTAGGTCTATGTTTACCCACACCGGTCTCTATTCCTCACAGG
>CM065727.1:11151884-11166884 GCA_033310375.1 Conus canariensis
CTGGGGGGTGCACTGCATAATACAGAAGGCGGTGTCGCGACAAGGCCTAAGGGAAGGACAACTTGGGAGTCCAAATTCACACTGTCTGGTGTACGTTGACCCTTTATTAACGGGGTAACCAAACAACCATGAGCTGCTCTGAAGTCGGAGTGTGTCAGCTGAGGCCAGCGGCAGACCTCCTGCAGAGTCACAAGCACAGGAGAAGACCAGACACAATGCATCTCACCCAACATGGCCATTCAGTCTGATGTTCGACGGTATGGTGCTCGTCCCGTGGTTCTCCATGGGACCGCTCCGGCCTCAAAGGACCCACCCACTGCCACTGGAAAGGCTATACAGGAAGCCTCGAGACGCCGGACGCGGCCCAGTCCGGTTGAAGTCCAGGAGAAGCTGTGGGGACCGGCGGGATCATTGTGTTGGACTACAGACTTTGCCTTACTAACTGGTTTGAGGATCTAGCAAGGCCGGGAAACGAAAGAAAGACAGAGAGGAACGTGTGGCTGATGACTGTGGTGGCACTCTTTGGACGGTCACTCACCTCGCTCTACGACCAACCAAGCTGCTGCTGTTGTCAACTTTGTAGGTGGATTTCTGCGTATGCTGAATGAAAGGAAGGCTCCAATTAAAAAACAACAAACAACAAACAAACAAACAAAAAAACTACCGGAGTGACTCAGCAGCAATGCAGTGTCTCCTCTGGTATGTGGCCACATGGCGACTTGATACTGGTAGCTCCCTAGGGACTGCCGGTACACGGGCTCTGACGGCACACGGCTAAGTGTGGCTGTGTACGTTGAGCCGGCACGAGCGGTGCAGGAGTTTATGCCTCCTTTGGGGAGAATGGAGGACCAGACAGCTGACGGAAACGGGAAAATAACCCACAACAATCAACCAACCAACCGAAACTAAAACCCTCAGAAAAAAATCAACCACCCAACAAAACAAAACAAAACAAATCAATAACCCCCCCCCCCCCTCCAAAAAAAAAGGAAGAAAAGAAAAAAAATGCGCCACATAAAATGCATAAAACGGCCACATGGCCAAAGAACATAGCATAATGAACTGACAATGTCCCCTTGGGACAGTGTGTAAAAGCGATTTACAATCTAGTCACCATGTAACAAACAAACAAACAAACAAACAAGCTAGCATGTTACAAATCGTAACAAGAGAAAATGTCAAGAATTTCAACAGGATAGATAGGCAGGGGAAAGACTGGATCAAACTAAAGAGAAAAAGGCAGAGGTGAAAAAAGAGAGACTAGATCATATTACTGGTACAGAACCTGCAGGATGTAGAATTTTGGGGATCTAATTTATCCTCAAATGAATGCTCTCTCTCTCTCTCTCTCTCTCTCTGGGGACGGAACTGAGTTCACTGATCAAGGAAAGACGTGTTTTTACGTCACCTCTCTCTCTCTATTTCCATTATCGTTACTTGATCATCTTCTGACGCTCGATCAGTGGTATTGTCCAAGTCAGTCGTGGACGTGCAGCCATGCTAACATTCCAGGAGCGTCTGCGGAGGTTTCGGGCCCGGGTTTTCAAAACGTGATGTGCAAACGAGCACCACAGTGTGGACTGATGTTAGTGCAGACAGTGAACACTCGCTTCATGCGTCTGTCTTTTGTCCTGAACTCTCTGATCACCACTCTGTGACTAAGGTCTGGCGATGTGGAACTGGAGCCAGGACCTACTCAAGACTCATAGAAGACAGAAACAGGAGCCATGCGTAAAACGCGATTCCAAGTAGTAACCCGTCTGTGAACGGCAGAATTGGTTCAACTGATGAGGCGGGGTCCGATCGGGAACCCCCCCCCCCCCCCCCCCCCCCCCACAAAAACAAACTGACACACACACTGATATCCACACATCGACTAGCCCGTCACCCCCCCCCCCCCCCCCGTACCCCCACCGCCCCACCCCTTCGCTGTACATATACACCCCACACTCACACAAGACCGCACTCACATAAGAGAAAGAAAGCATTCAGAAGTGCGGGTATAGAAGTTTGAAGACGGCTGTAAAGGACGTGTTGAAAGATTCGGTGTGAAAAGATGTGTGTGATTGACTATGACAGATAGCCAAATGCACGAATTCAGAGTCAGCATTGCAGAAACAAATTGACCGCTCATCCGCCAGGGTTCTCTCTTTTAAAGTTTAGGATGCGAAAAATGCTGTCATGAACAGGAGAACGGATAGACCTTGATGGAAAGTAAGGATTCAATAGCTCAGAAAAGAGGTTGAGGAGCAGTCCCATGAATAACACGGAAGCAAACACATCACACTGTGCGCTCTATTCTTTGTTCCATAGGAAGCAAAAGAGCAGTTCTTTCATGAAGAGATGTACGGTATTGAAATGCACGTTTTCAATACGAGCCCGGTAAGTGGAATTATGAACCTTTAGGAGAAGTTTGAGGGGACCTTGCGAAGTGAGTTATGGCAGTCTAGACTGAGTAGAATGTACTATTATTGCCTCGGCTGCTTAGAGTGTGAGGCCTTTGCGAATGGAACTGATGTGTCCAGTTCGAGGGGTACAACCCGAAATTCTTTAACAAAGTACTGGTCCACAGAGAGGTCAGAGTTCAGACTCCAGGAAATCGATCATGCCACATGTACAGCGCTTAGTTCGGGTGATGCGCCATGTTGCTAAGGGCGATAATCACGATCAGCGACAGGGTCAGACAGAGTGAGTCAGGGACACGCGGGCTCCAGTCTAGCCTCTGGGGACGTGGGGGTGGGGATGGGGGTGGGGTGGGTGGGAGGGGCACTGTTTGTTGTCCTTCAGTGTCCTCACTGAGCCGTGGCCGACAGTACTGACTGGCTGTCCTCATTGCCCCCAGGGGGGTGGGGTGGGGGGGGGGGGGGGGTCAGGCCCGTGTGAACATGGCTGCACTGTCATAAACCTGGTCCTCCTGGGTACCCCACCTTCCTGCTACATGGCCTACAGGGTGTTTTTTGTACTGCATCCTCCAGGGTCACACACACACACACACACACACACACACACACACACACACACACACACACACACACACACGCACGGGCGCACACACACACACACACGCAAACACACACACACACCACACCACACACGCACGCACGCACGCACGCACACGCACGCACGCACACACACACAACACACACACACACACACACACACACACACACACACACCAATAAAGGGAAGAAACATAAAAGCAAAGAAGAACAAAAGAAAACAAAACAAACAAAAAAAAGATGCACACACATGCACGCACGCACGCACGCACGCGCGTATGTACGCACGCACGCACACCCGCACACACGCACCACACACACACACACACACACACACACACACACACACACACACACACACACACAACAAGAGGAAAACCCATCGAAAAACCCACCGAAAAACCCAAGAGTAAAACATGTGGGGAAAAAAGAAAAGAAAAGAAAAAAAGAAAAAAAAAAAAAAAAAAGAAAAGAAAGAAAAAGAAGGAATAGAAAAAAAAAAGGAGAAAAAAAACCCCTCCCTATACCCAATCCCCATCCGATCCCCTACACCATTCTGTTGAAAAACCATAGTATGCCGATGTTTGTTGTGAACGTGCACGCTAGTGTGCGCACATATGGGAGTGGGAGTGGTGGGAGTGAAGGGGTTGGGGGGGGGGGGGGGTGGATTGGGGGTGGGATGGGGGGAAGGGAGGAAGGGGGGCTTGGCCTTTCACGTCCTGGACGTGTTGTTTACGGTCGGTGCACACTCCCAGTGTGCAATCCTCACTGTGTATGAATGAATGAATGAATGAATGAATGAATGCAATGTGTGTGCGCACGTGCTCCAGCGTAGATTGACGTTCAGCGCTCGATCCTTATCTCCCTTCTTCGCACTGTATAACTGCACTTGCTGTGTGTCTAAGCGGAGACAACAGATAACGCTGGGATGGGTTGTTCACGCTTCAGTGTGCCATCAGTCGCTGCTTCTGTTGTGGGCATGGGCAGGTTGGAGGGTCCACGGTGTTCACAGCCTAGCCGACCGTAAGGGCCGTTACAGGGGTGGCAGCACAGTCACAGGAAAAACCAATCCACAAAGTGAAATTCACAGTTCGAAACCTGAACAGTAGGCGTAACCAAAATGCCTTAGATACATTACACAGATTAAATCAGAACAGAAGATGAGCCGTAAACGTATTGCACATACTAGATCCAGTCACGTAATGTCGTAAGCATATTCTTCATTCTAAACCCATCAGTAACATGAATGCTAATAAACGTACGACACAGACTAAATTAAACAATAATATAACGCCATAAACATATACACCTCACCTTTCACATTCACCTAACCCGGACGGAGTCTTGAAGACCGTTGGGGCGCCACAAGAAGGCACTACCATATTACTCGTTGTTTACCTCATACATCAGTTACAGCCATCGTGCTTTCCTCTCTCTCTCCTCTCCACTCTCTCCATTTGCTGTTATCAGTCTGTTCTTTACTCACACATCTGCCCACTCCTTTTTCTTGGTTTTCTTTCTGTTGCATTACTACCTCTATTACGTGTTTCCCTTCCTTCTTTCCCTCGTGTGTGTGTGGTGTTGTTGTGGTGTGTGTGTGTGGTGTGGGTTTTTGTGTGGTGTGGTGTGTGTGTGTGTGTGTGTGTGTGTGTGTGTGTGTGTGTGTGTGTGTGTGTGTGTTGTGTGTGTGTGTGTGTGTGTGTGTGTGTGTGTTGTGTGGTGTGTTGTGTGTGTGTGTGTGTGTGTGTGTGTGTGTGTGTGTGTGTGTGTGTGTGTGTGTGTGTGTGTGTGTGTGTGTGTGTGTGTGTGTGTGTGTGTGTGTGTTGTGTGTGTGTGTGTGTGTGTGTGTGTGTGTGTGGGAGTTATGTGGTTCCCCCCACTCTTTTCTTCCCCTTCCTTCCCTATTCCAATAGCGCTGGAAGCGTTTTATTCTTTGATCATTTTATTACTATCATCATTATCGTCATCACTATCATCATTATTATTCTATTCCTCCTGTTTCAACAGAACTGTTAGCCTTTTACTCATTGATCATTTCTATTCCTTTTCACCAACTATTCTTATCACTGATATTCTTTTTATATCATCATCATCATCATCATCACCACCATCATCATCATCATTACTATGCCATGTTTGTTGTTGCTTTTATCATCATTGTTATTACTACCGTTATGCTTATAATTACTATTGTTACTAATCCTATCACCATCATCATCGTCATCATCATCATCAGTAGTAGTAGTAGTAGTAGTAGTAGTTACATTGAACACACACACATTATTATTATTATATTATTGTTATTAGCATTATTAGTATCAACATTACTATTATCATTATCATCACTATTATGACTCCTATTATTATCATTATTGATCTTAATATGTTTACTGTTATCATCATCATTATCACTGTTGTTCTTACCATCATAACTGTTACAACTATTATATGGTAAGTTAAGGTAAGGTAAGGTTTGTTACAACTATTATATGGTAAGTTAAGGTAAGGTAAGATGATGTTGCTTATAGTCCAGCATTAGTATGCATTAGTGTATTTCCAGCACTTCAGCCTACATCTTTCCAGTTTCCTATATCATTACTATCATTATTTCAGTGTTATGATCATGATTATCACTATAGCTATAGCTTAGATTCTGTCTTTCTATCTTTCCCATGATCTCTACCCTCCTTCATCCCCTCCTGTTCCCCCCTGTCCTCCCCATCCTCCTTTTCCTTCTTCTTCCTCTTTTCTCTTATTGCTAATACTACTGTTACATCAATGGTGATATTAATTATCATCATCATCATTATTATCGATGGTGTTATTGTCTTTACTATCATTATTATTACCTTTGTTACGATGATGATGATGATGACTATCATCGCTATCATCATCATCATCATCATCGCCACTGTTACTATTGCTGCCATAACCGTGTTGTTTAACTATCCTTTAACGCCCCTCCTTTCTCCCTTTCCATCAGTATAGTTACTATCACTATTACAATGACTATTGTCGCATGATTACTAAAAGTGGTGGTAGTAATCAGTCTTCTTTCTATTATTCAAAAATTTTGATCATCATCATCTTCATCAACATCATTATTATTATTATTGTTATTACTATTATTATTATTATCATTATTATTATTATTATCATTATTATTATTATTATTATAACTCACATTGTCTCCCTTCCCAGCAGCCTCGTTTCCAGTGCACATAAATACTGCGCCCAGTGTGAGATGGTCAGTGACTGTTGTTCGTGCTTCTTTTTCATTGTCTCGAATGTTGGTTGTCTTGCCTGCAGAAGACCAAAGAGGTCGAATCGCGTCGTGTTTGTCTTATCATGTGTTAGTCTCTTTCGTTAGGGGGGCGTATGGATTTGTCTTTGAAGTTCCTTTCAATTTCTGTCTACAGTCACCTCACCTTGAAACTCTATCGGATGTGAGTAGAACGGTGAGCATCAAATCCGTAAATGACGTTGGTACAAATGGACACTTAGAGAGAGAGAGAGAGAGAGAGAGAGAGAGAGAGAGAGAGAGAGAGAGAGAGAGAGAGATACGGATACGGAAACGGAAAGTGTAATCATGTATAGGCCATTGCCCCTCATGATGGGGTACAGTATGCAAACATTTTTCAGAACAGACAATGATGAACTGTGAAATCATTCAACACTTACTTGGCAGTAAATTCAAGAAGTGAGAATAGAACGCAACTTAAAGGCTTTGTAAAGATAGATTGATAGGTTCCTGACTTGTTTTTTTTTCTTGCGTACTCGCCATAAGCATTGTAAATTGAAACTGACATGGCACTTTGTAATATTTCAGTGGAATGTACTGTGCTCTTAGGTCATACAGAACTGGACAACAAAAAACAAAATGTACTTCATTTCCTTTCTCTTTTAGACAAAGTGGACATATTAATTCACTTCCACTACGTGTTCTATAACGATAACGATGTACTGCGATTTCAGAAATTCCAAGAGAGAGAGAGAGAGAGAGAGAGAGAGAGAGGAGAGAGAGAGAGAGAGAGAGAGAGAGAGAGAAGAGAGAGAGAAGGCGTGGGTGTGTGGCGGGTGGGGACTGATCAAGCCGAATGACTCAGATGAGGGCAGAACAGAAAACACCTGGTTTCTTCAGGAAGTAGCTTGTCTCCCTCTCCTATCTAATTGTCTCCCCTCTCCTATCTAATTGTCTCCCCTCTCCTATCTAATTGTCTCCCCTCTCCTATCTACTTGTCTCCCCTCTCCTATCTAATTGCTTTAACCGAACCAAGCCAACCAGACATCATAAATAAAGAGAACGTTTTTCTTTTTTAGTAATGAGCATCGATTAACAAACGGTGCACTGGCAGCTCTCTCTGTGATGTGTATCAGTCAAAATGAAGAACAGAACAAGACATGAAACCAGCAGATTCTTTCTTCTTATTTCACGAAATATCTTGTTAATAGAATAGTTCTGATGCTGTGTAAGTGGGGGTGGGGGTTGGGGTGTGGGGGGTGAGGGTGGGGGTACGGCAGCAGGGCAGACACCAGGTGCCCGGATGTTCAGCTCTGTGGGAAGGGGGACAAAAGATTTGGGGGGGGGGGGGGGGGGGGGGGGAGAGAAAAGAAGAGAATGGCTGGACCTGAGTTTTGAACACGTTAAAAAAAAAAAAGTTCTTTTGTACTAACCCCGCCGGATGAGATGGATAAACGAATTACAGGACAAAACACGACGCGTTTCGACCTCTTAGGTCTTCGTCAGGCAAGAGAAAACAACACTCAGGACAACGAAAATGAAGAACGAGCACATCACTTATCTCGTCAAATTCGCCGCAAGATGGGTGTTGAATGAAAACGAGGTCGTTGGGAAGGAGACAGTGCGAGCTAAAATAGTAATGATGATAATAATGATACTGACAGCAATGATAATAACGAAAATGATGATAAAAAAATATTGAAAAAAAAAAACCCCACCCCATAAACTACTTTGCAACTAAGTTTGCAACTAACTGAGTTCTGAAGTCGTCCACAGAGTTTGATGCTGTTATCTCCGGCGGAAGACGATTCCAGCCGCCGGTTATCCTCCTTGCAAAGAAGAACTGCCCGTAGTGGGCTTTTGCAGACAGGAAGGATGTGTGTCCTGCAGTGGTTCTCTCAACTGTCTGGATGACGGGCTGTCTGGAACTGGCCTTTGCGACGTGCTGATGGCGCTCTCTCGGTGGCGAAAGTTGAAGAAGGCTACCATCCAGATCTTCTCCTGTCCCTGGACGGGGTAAGGTAAGGTAATGTTGCTTACAGCCCAGCCGACCGCAAAGGATCGCATCAGGGCAGTCATCACCGTGCTGAAATCAACTCGTAACTCATTGGTTTGGGTGGTTCGTCACAGTGCGCAAAGCTGCCACGCCAGTTGAAACGTAACTTCTTAGAAAGATGCAACGTGGCCCCAAGAACGAACTCGGTCAGTGTTGGTGTGGGTCCGTGTAGGGGGATCCCGTCGACCCTGGCAGAGGTCCGCGGCCTCCTCCATGCCGTTCCGGTTGATGTCTAGTGCCAGACGACACAGCCCGGACACCGCAGGTGCTGGATGACAGTGTTCCGGGCAGGCTGACGTGGGCAGCCTGTAGCTATTGTTTCCAATGATGGGACACCGTACAGGGGTTTTCAATTATTCTTAAAAGAAAGATATTTTGAGGGGGGGGGGGGGGGGGGGCAGACTTGGAAATGAGGAGGAGTGTGTGGAGGTACTGGGGCCAACTGTTCGTTTGAAAAAAAGAAAAGCACTATAGCAGGTCCTAATCTACCCCAATATGTACTGTTCAACTAATCTTGCATGAACTAAAAATCAGTCTGCCCACCCTACCCCCCCCCCCCCTCGTTTGGACAGTCTCCAGCCTTTCTATCAGTTGTATGTGCGTGCGTGCGTGCGTGCATGCGTGTGTGTGGTGTGTGTGTGTGTGCGTGCATGCGTGCGTGCGTGCGCGCCTGCACGCATGTGTGTGTGTGCGCGCGCGCGCGCGTGTGTGGTGTGTGTGTGTGTGTGTGTGTGTGTGTGTGTGTGTGTGTGTGTGTGTGTGTGTGTGTTTACATGACAGTCTGCAACAATCTCACAAATAGGAGGTTTGTTTCCAAAGCGTTGGTCCTGCGAAAGCCAGCTGAGTGCCTAACTCAATGATAGCGCAGAATGCAGTCAGTGTACGAGTACAGATGATGCCTGGACTTTTTCCCCGCAAAAAAAAAAAAAAAAAAAAAAAAAAAAAAACCAACCCCCAAAAAAACAACAACAACAACAAAAAACTTAGGTCAGCTCTCGTCTCGAAACTCGACGGAACGAAGGAACTATGTGTATGGAAGAAACCGATCACCATGCAACAATAACAAACAGAATCCATGGCAGGATAAGTCCCCAAAATGAATGAGAAGGGGTGCGCTGGTGATGGGTTTGAAAAGCCCAGGGAATGCAGTTCCTAACGAGAAGAATCAACCCGTGTTTTACTCAGGCTGTTTCTGCTCACAGTTCTGGAGCCGGAGCAGAACGAACATCAGCCACTCTGGACACACCAAAGTGGAGATGATGAACTGGTCTCAGAGCTTAATCCACCGGGAACTTAAGGATCGGCGATCTTTCATTTCAAAACATTTAAAAACATTTTTTTTTTAATTAACTGGGGTGTTACGTGTTTGGCAAGCACATTTGCAGACTGAATTTCTTGTAATGGACGATGACAAGTTGTCAGATGTGAGTGTCATGTTGGAGAATTATTATTACCAAAGCAAAAAGTGTCCGCAGCAAAAAAAAGGACAAGTAAATAAGATTTGTTTGATTCCAAATCGTGCGTTGGATTTATAAAGAGAAATTTATGGTATGGTCTGTTGCAGCTGGCCTGATTTTAGTCACTCACTATAGGAACACCCAACAACAGCAAGTGGTGGACCTTGGTCAGCCGCCCGGTAAATTACACTACCGCGGTAAATCACACTACCCCGATAAATCACACTAACGCGCATGCGTATTTCCAGTAACGTTTAACTATCACAAAGGCCGGAAAACTGATGAATGTTTGATCCTCGCTGGCGTCAGTTTAACCCCCCCCAGTCTGGAACTGTTAAGGATTGAAGTCCCGGTAATGTATTCTGGCACGAAATCGATGCACAAAGCTTTTCTTTCTTTCTTTCTTTCTTTCTTTCAAGACCACGCGGTGGTTGCTCATTAAATGTTTCTAAAGGAAACAATTAATCGATACTTGTGTTTTTGTTTGGCGAGATTGTGGGGGAGTAAAGGGGTATTATCTCTTCTCTCTCTCTCTCTCTCTCCTCTCTCTCTCTCTCTCTCTCTGTATGCATGTGTGTGTGTGTGTGTGTGTGTGTGTGTGTGTGTGTGTGTGTGTGTGTGTGTGTGTGTGTGTGTGAGTGTGTGTATGTGTGTGTGTGTGTGTGTGTGTGTGTGTGTGTGTGTGTGTGTGTGTGTGTGTGTGTGTGTGTGGTTTGCGCGCGCGCAATCGTAAGTGCGAGCGAAATTGTATGTGCGAGCTGTGCGAGTCTGGGAGAGTGCTACATACGGGTGTGATTTTGTATGTATCTTTCGGTATACTCATTTTACGATTATACAGTTGGTGTGAGCAAGTTTTGTAAATGATCGTGATCAGTAGAAATGTTACAGCGTCAGTGTGTGTGATTTCATTTTTGTTTCTTGACCTCATTGCAGATAGGTCGGTGGCCTTTGCAATTAAAATTTTTCGAGTTCCGAGTTCTCTCTCTCTCTCTCTTCTCTCTCTCTCTCTCTCTCTCTCTCTCTCTCTCTCTGAGAGTAATCTTCAGTGAAGGGGAAAAAGGGGAGTTAGGGCTGGTTACTTCAGAATTGAGAGATCTACTTCCTGGTGTCTTTTTCAAGGCTCACAGAAGCTATGTGATACTTACTGTCATTTTAATTTCGATCAGAAATGAATATGGGCATTTATCAGTGTAGGCTACCTTGCTAAGGAAGGAAGCCAGCTCACACAGCCGACCGTTCCTGCCACGTATGAGGAAGCCAAAACTCTCCTCCGCAGCAGATTCCGAAGAGGCTGGGTCACCCTGAACGGAGGCTACCAGGCGCACCAGGGTCCCATCAGGACACTGGAGAGGAGACACCAGACTACAATCTACCGCCTTCGCACAGGACACTGCGGCCTCCGAGCACACCTGAAGAGGATTGGAGTGGCAGCCACATCCCTATGCCATTGCGGCCAGGCTGACCAGACCCCATCCCATATTCTCCAAGACTGCCCCCCTGCACGAGCTGACGCGGCATCAGTCCTGGGCCGGGGGTGCGGACCTCAACACCACACTCTGGGGGACGGCAGCCGATCTTCGGCGGACGTCCGATTTTGTGGCATCCCTCGGACATAGACCCTGACTGCGTAGCTGTCGAACGCAAAAGAAAGAAAGATCAGTGTAGGCTTACACATGGTGACTATAATGTGCTCATGCTCGGTAAGAAAATTTCATGCATTTATCGATACTTTTGTTTAACCGTTGAATGTATTCTTGTGGCTCTCGCAAACCGGAGTGTGGAAAGCCCCTATGAGCGATGACGCAAAGACTGGTAACAGCTTTTAAGAAAAGGGCGATGAGAAAGTCTTTTGCACGGGCATAAAAAGACAACTGAAATAGAAAGAAGACTCAAAATCATTTGCACACATGAAGCCAACATTTACCGAACTATATAAAACTTACTTTTCTTGTTACGATTCTGACCTGTGGTGCTGTGCTTAGCATCGCGGGTGGCGGCTGGGAGGTTGTGGGTTCAAAACTCGCCAGACTCATGAGTTTTTCTTCTTTTTTTTTTTTCAGCTCGCGCCGGCGATAGTACTTTATAAGTTGAAAAGGGAAGACTTGAACCTCACAGCCTAATTTCACAACTTCGTGGATGTATCTGTGAGAGTGTAGCACAAATAGACAAGTTCCGGATTAAAAAAAAAGTCAGAGGAAGATAACTCTTATCTTTTCTTTACAAACAGAGTTCCCTTTCCTTAGTTTATGGGTCAAATAAATGGCGCTAGAGAGTCAAAGATCTGGTTCGGAGCGCACGCCATGATCATGATCGGGAAGCTGACCGTCTGCATCACAGGCGCACCTGTTTCACACCCCTGTTGTGGCCAGTTCTCTCTCTGGTTGGACTGGTCAGCTGACTGAGGGAGCAAACATGGTTTTAGTTGTGTCCACCAGCGGCACCTGTTCAAAAAAAAAAAAAAAAAAAAAAAAAAAAGAGGTTGTACCACCTTCTCTGAACGCCAGCCCTAACACAGATCACCTCCTTTGCAGACTGCCCGACATCGTCTGTGTACTGACCAACACTGCAGGTGTCTGCATCTACCGGGCCAGGTTGACGCCGGGCACTGAGAGGAAGGGTCGAGATGGGACTTGTTATATAGTCTGGGACCAGAACAAAATTTGATTGACTTCATCATCTTCATTGACTGTCATTAAGATAAACACACAAACAAACAAAGCACACACACAAAAAGGTATGACATTCTGTATCCCTCACGTCGTGCAGTAAGGACTCCACCCCGAGGCTCATTCCTGCAGTGACGTGACGTCAAAGTCTTCGATATCGGCAAACTCATGAGCACCATGATGCCCTCTGGAGGAAGATGGGCTAACTTACGAAGGTTCTGCGACGAAGCAATTACTATCGTCAGCTAGGGGCACTGAGTGGTCTTCTGCGCATGTTGGCTCATCAGAACAGGCACCGCAGAACATTGCTGAAGGGACTCATTGTCAGCAGCACAGTGTTGGTTCCTTTGTGGCTTGCTCATAGACAACCCCATGGTGACTGCGTCCTATGTCACTGGAGTTCGGGCCGGACAACAATAGATAGTGCTGTGTAAGAGGATACACGAATGAACGGGTGGGAAGAAAGCCGCTAAGGGGACAAGCAAGACGAAAAAAAACAAACAAACAACAAAAACGATCAACTTTGTCCACGGTGACTTGCTGTCCTAGGGTGAAGACACTTTTAAGTTTTGTACACCAGCTAACGAACAAGCAGGGTAACGGTGATTCCCATTATGAAATAAATACACGCCCATGCCGTGCAGTGTGTGGCCACACGCCACAATTGGGATTTTGCGCTAACACGCTATATAATCCATAGAAACACTATATAAGCGTTTTTGACGTCTACCATAAATTTGAGCCAGCATTTAATGTTAAACTGAGAACTGATCAAAAGAACAGCTCCTAACCAATTGTTTCTCTTCTTTGGGGTGGGGGTGGGGGGTAGGGGGGGGGGGGGGGGATTTTCACCGATGAAATCACAATCTTCGAATACAATGACCTTTCCATTAGTTGACGTCACACTTCAGGCCTTTGCACTTACCCGTGACCCTAATTTAACTTTGCGCCGGCTCCAAGCGCCCAAATAGTCCCATTCCCTTGATTTTAATCCGTCTGCTTGGAACCATCTGGCTCGCACCTTGATGGATGAAAGAAAATGAGGAGAATCAACTTTCAGACACCATAAACATTCTCAGAACAATCTAATTGTGCCAGTCTATAAATACTCGACTGCTTAAAGCAAGGCCTGGGTACATTCATTTTTGGTGTGCAGCCTGTGTGCTTAGTGTTACCATTTCTGCTAGGCGATTCGGCGTTGTTAACAGCATTCGTTCGGAGTTATGGACCTGTATTTATTTCATCGTGGGAGCAAGAGTCACCCTCACTCACTCACTCATTCCCCTGACCGCTGGGGTCATTGGAGGGACGTGATGAGGCAGCCGCTGTTTCTCTCCACGCTCTTCTGTTGGTGGCTGTCGTGAGGAGATCAGGCATGGTCATTTTGGTCCAGTCCTTTATATTTTCCGACCAGCTCTTTCTCTGCCGTCACCCTACTTGTTCGTTATTGACTGTTTCATGTTCCCTGTCTCATTTCAGAGTTCCTTTGTACACCAGCTAATACAGCTTCTCTGAAGACTCACCTCGTATTGCCCTTCGATGCTCTGTGTCCCTGCGGGTCAGAGCAGGGAGACTATCACATTGTCTGGAGACATCTCGCCCCAAGCATCATGAGATGGACTGCGTCTCCGTCGTCAGGCCACGTGGTTTGTCGCCCAGCCGACCGCCAAGACCCTCATCAGGGCTACCAGTCAGCTACAAACGGAACTACGAAGAAATTACATGCCAGGATGAAAACACGGAACCAGTGAAGTACTGAAACTGATGACCGACCTGACACAAAATGTATCACCCAACTACATTATAAAACCACCCGCCGTTATCGCTTTTATTTTTCACCCACATTCCATCACCACTATCATTTTTTTATTTTATTTTTAGCTCAGATGCCTTCACCGCTGTTATGTTTAACTCAGATGCCGTCACTGCTGTTATTTGTTAACTCAGATGCTGTCATCACTGTTATTTTTTAATTCAGATGCTGTCATCACTGTTATTTTTAATTCAGATGCCGTCATCACTGTTATGTTTAACTCAGATGCCGTCACCGCTGTTATTTTTAATTCAGATGCCGTCATCGCTGTTATTTTTAACTCAGATGCCGTCATCACTGTTATTTTTAACTCAGATGCCGTCATCACTGTTATTTTTAACTCAGATGCCGTCATCACTGTTATTTTTAACTCAGATGCCGTCACCACTGTTATTTTTAACTCAGATGCCGTCATCACTGTTATTTTTTTAACTCAGATGCCGTCACCACTGTTATTTTTAACTCAGATGCCGTCATCACTGTTATTTTTTTAACTCAGATTCTGTCACCGCTGTTATTTTAAACTCAGATGCCGTCACCACTGTTATTTTTAACTCAGAACACATCAACACTGTTATTTTTAACTCAGAACACATCACCACTGTTATTTTTTTTACTCAGATGCCGTCACCACTGTTATTTTTAACTCAGATGCCATCATCGCTGTTATTTTAAGCTCAGATGCCGTCGCCGCTGTTATCTTTAACTCTGATGCCGACTTGTGTAAACAGTCTGCTTAATTTGTCGTCAGAAAATCCTGCGGTAAAT
>CM065727.1:11171884-11179384 GCA_033310375.1 Conus canariensis
ACAACAACAACCCCCCCCCAAAAAAAAAAAAAAAAAAAAAGAAAGAAAGAAAAAGAAAAAAAAAAAGAAGCTGAACAATCACCGAAATTGTTATTATCGTCATTGTTCTCTGTAATGTTCTCTTTTCTGAAGAGATTCATGAACACCATGCTGCGCTGCTTGCTTCGCCAAGTAGTGGGTTCCCAAGATCGCTTGCAAAGAAGCAGAGCTGCGGTTGGTAAAAAGAGGCACTGGTGGTATTCACCTGTCTGTATTCTCCCCGGAAAGCTTTTAAGTGTTTGGGAAAAGATACACCCGAAGGTGCAGGTGGGACCCAGAGAAGTACTGTCCTCAACTGCCGAACAAACCAGCTGGGAGAAGTCCTGCATCACCCTTGGAAGCCTGCGCTGTGTTCACCAACGGTGAAGGCACGCACAAGGCATTCAATTAAGATGTTAAGGGACATGATTGCTCCCTGACAGATGCCGTTGTATGATGACTACTGGATGTGACGTGACAGAACCTCCACGGGAGCGATCCCTTCTGGGTGTACCAGTCCTTATTCCATGACTGCAGAGCTCACAGGCTAAAAAAACAAACAAACAAAAAAACAAAACAAAACAAAACAAAACAAAACAAAACAAAACACACACACACACACACACACACACACACACACACACACACACACACAACACCATACCACACCACACCACACCACACCACCACCACCACCACCGTCAAGCAACTGCCGTGTGCATCCCGCAGCATCTCTCGTTGATGTTCCGCTGACAGGTGAAGACAGTGCAACTCCAGACACGGCCAAGCTTTCGCCATGAGGTCTTGCGTGCCCTCTGAAGCGAATTCCAGGTCAGTCTTTCCCGTTGTCAACAGGACGTTACCTGCTTTTTGGTATGAAATATCAGCTGATGCTTCATTTGATACATTCTTATTCATTTTGTTCGGTTTGTTGCGTTTACATCGATTTTCCCCTACAGATAAAGACAACATCAATCAGTTCTAAACTTATTTCTAAATTCTAGCTCCGATTTTGTGCAGTTGAGCGTTTCGTGCCCATTAATGCTGGTAGATTCCGTAAGCGACATCGCACACATGTGAAAAGACACCTGTACCAGGGAACTGAGATCATAATGCCCGCTAATTACGGAACGTTAACAGTTGTATGATAAAGAACACCGATACGTGTTCACACAAGCTTCGCCTGCTGACCTCTCGCCCATAAAATCGATACTTCATTCGTCTGCATAGAACATTCAGTGATCTATCCATCATCGAGTGGATTCTAAGAATGATTGAAGCTAAACTTGTTTTCTTTGTTTGTGTTGTTCTTTGTTTCTTTCTTTCTCAGTTGTTGAATCTGTTTTCTTTCTTTGTGTTGTTCTTTGTTTTTTTCTTTCTCAGTTGTTGAATATGTTTTCTTTGTGTTGTTTTTGGTTTCTTTCTTTCTCAGTTGTTGGATCTGTTTTCTTTGTTTGTATTGTTCTTTGTTTTTTTCTTTCTCAGTTGTTGAATCTGTTTTCTTTGTGTTGTTTTTGGTTTCTTTCTTTCTCAGTTGTTGAATCTGTTTTCTTTGTTTGTGTTGTTCTTTGTTTTTTTTCTTTCTCAGTTGTTGAATCTGTTTTCTTTGTTTGTGTTGTTCTTTGTTTCTTTCTTTCTCAGTTGTTGAATCTGTTTTCTTTGTTTCTTTCTTTGTTTTTTTTTCTTTTTCCCCCCCCCCCCCCCCCTATATGAATTACTACATGTGTTGAACTAGGTAGGCAAAGTACGTAGATACTTCTCAAGGTCTGACTTCAGCTGCTGTAAAAGTTATTCAAACTCTTCCAGACCTAACAAATAATTACATGCACCTGCACGCGTATCACATCGACACAGTTTGACATTTGCTTGTGCTCTCTGTCTGTCTGTCTGTGTATCAGTCAGTCTGTCTGTTTGTCAATCTGTCTGTCTGTCTGTCTGTCTCTCTCACCCACACCCACACCCACACACACACACGCACGGACGCACACACATCGCGCGCGCGCGCGCACCACACACACACACACACACACACACACACACAACCCTACCCCTCACGCACATAGTATGTGAATAGTGTGATAAGTATGTGTCCATTGACACAGATACAGGCACAGAGAGAGAGAGAGAGAGAGAGAGAGAGAGAGAGAGAGAGAGAGAGAGAGAGAGAGGTGAACTGATGCATGCACGCGCGCATGCGCCCGCGCGGTGTGTGTGTGTGTGTGTGTGTGCACGAACATACGTGCGTGCATGCGTGTGTGCGTGCATGCGCGCGCGTGTGTGTATGCGTACATGCATGCGTGCATGCGCGCGCGCGCGTGTGTGTGTGTATGCGCGTGGATGTGTGTGTGTGTGTGTGTGCGTGTGTGTGTGTGTGTGTGTGTGTGTGTGTGTGTGTGTGTGTGTGTGTGTGTGTGTGTGTGTGTTGCGTGGGGAGGGTAGTGAGATAAGGAAGGAAATGAACGCACATGCAGACGTAGAGAGACAACGAAAAAAAATAACGTCTCAGGATGTGTGATGTCTCCCTCTCCTTGCCTGCTTACCTCCCCTTATCAGCGTTGAAAACGTCCACACTCCACCCGGTGCTGAGAGAGAGAGAGAGAGAGAGAGAGAGAGAGAGAGAGAGAGAGAGAGAGAGAGAGAGAGAGGGGGGGGGGGGGCATGCGTGATCGGATGGAGGATATCCGACGTATTTTTGGAAAATAAGTTGGCTCGTTAATTTGTTTCCATCTAATCTTCAGCAGCCGGCACTCACAGCATTCATCACGCGCGAGACGTCACAGAATCAAGCAGCTGTACGTCGGCTTTCACCTGTGTCTTAGTTCATTATTTATCTATCTTTCATTTCTGGAACTAGATTTGGATTTCATTTCATCGCAGAGTCAACAGGGTGAACCAGTAGGTACTCCCGCAGCGATGCCTTTGGATCAAGATTGGACCATACTGGTAACTCACATAGTAGAATACGCTTAGATCAGGAGGAACCATTAGAAACTCGCACAGTAGAATGTGCTTAAATCAGGATTAATCATCAAATATTCACACAGCAGAGTATGCTTCGATTTACAAAACACACTGACAAGAACATCTTGACATAGTGGAACCGGCGGGGATACCATATTAGAGAGAGAGAGAGAGAGAGGAGAGAGAGAGAGAGAGAGGAGAGAGAGAGAGAGAATTCCAGTCTCTGTGGGTTCGGGTGATAAGAGGCACAAGCTGCGAATCCCGGGAGGGAAGTGGTGTGAGTGGGGGTGGGTGGGGGAGTGGGGGTGGGGGATTGGGGGGGGGTTGGGGGTAGGGGGGGGGGAAGGGAGGGGACCCAGCGAGGAGCCAGTTATCCGACAACCATCATGAACGAAAAGAGATGGAGTGGAAACGATTCAGACGAGGGAAACGAGTCAGTGGAGGATGGGTGGGGTGGATGGATGGGGTGGATGGATGGATGCCAGAGGCAACTCAAAAGATGGTCCTTCAGTCTACCACCACGCGCAAAACAATGAGTTTGACACATCTTCAAAGAAGCAAGGTAACTCATCTGTTTCTTTTTCTGGAGGTGTAGTGAGTAGCGTGACGTGACTAGACCCGCTCAGAGATGACAACCAGACATTGAGACAGCACTGGTGACCTGCATGCAGTACACTTTTTTCCAGCACTATGTCACACACACACACACACACACACACACACACACACACACACACACACACACACACACACACACAAAATAATATAGAGCCACAGTTGTCTCAAAGGCAGACAGGGTTTGTATGTCAGTACAGTCCTTCGAATGAGACTATAAACCGAGGTTCCGTGCGTGAACGCACGCATAACATCTTGCCACACACGTCAAATCCCATCACCAACTTTCGCAAGAGAAAGCCAGTTCGGCCGTTGGTATGGATGACACGTTACACATAGCATGCACCCTGCGTGAGAAATGGAAAGAATGAAGGCAGTCAGGAAATTGAGTAAACGATACTGAACGATACTGACTGGATGACACGGGAAACGACTGAATGAAGCGCCAGCTGGCAGCTCTTCAGTCGGCACTACCCAGGTAGGCAGCCCGTCATGTAAACGAGTGTGGATTGTAAAGCGCTTAGAGCTTGGTCTCTAGTCGAGAATAGGCGCTATATAAGTATTCATAATAATAATAATAATATTTGATTCAAAGGTCTTTCAGCGTCTAATAGAAATCACATACTGATGACGCAGGGGAAGGAAGTAACCTGGTGATATTGCTTCCTTTATGTTCAATGACAGCCGAAAGCTTTGCATTTTTATTAAAATCAGTATGTATATGTATGCGCGATGTACAGAAAGAAAGAGAAAGAGAGAGAGAAGGAGAGAGAGAGGGACGAGAGAGAGAGAGAGAGAGAGAGAGAGAGAGACAGACAGACAGAGAGATGGAGAGAGAGAGAGAGAGAGAGAGAGAGAGAGAGGAGAGAAAGCGAGAGACGGATAGAGCGAGAGTGAGAGAGAGAGAGAGAGAGAGAGAGAGAGAGAGAGAGAGAGAGAGAGAGTACCATGAAAAGAATCACATCCGCCCACCCACTACCATCCTCCCTCTCCCCCCTCTCCTTCTACCTCCCCCACCCCCCTACCCCTCACAACACACACACACACACACACACACACACACACACACACACACACACACACACACTCGCCTGCCCCAATTTCTCCTCTTATTTGTGTGTGAAATGAGTCACAGAGAGATCCCGACCGTTCGGCTCCCAGTGGTTTATTAAAACTGCTTTGTCATCGCAGGACTGACTCAAACCACGGCCATTACAGTCACAAGAGAGAGGCGGCGAAAATCAACTTGATCAGCGCAGATCAAACATGACGAGGAAAAGCGATTAGATGTAAGGTCATAGGACACCGCTGTACTGCATGGCCCCGCTCCACAGACGCAGATTAGTCCTAAACGCTACTGTCATAGGACATGGCTGTACTGCATGGTCCCAGTCCATAGATGCAGATTAGTCCTAAACGCTGCTGTCATAGGACATCAGTGTACTGCATGGTCCCAGTCCATAGATGCAGATTAGTCCTAAACGCTGCTGTCATAGACATCGCTGTACTGCAAAGTCCCACTCCACAGATGCAGATTAGTTTCTGTAACACTCTAAAGCCGCATGTAGGATCTCTCAGACCAGACCTCATTCAACAAAGATGCATTGGTTCAACCCATTGAAATATATTGTGTGCCTGCCTTTGACTAAGTTCACGTGTGGTGTTGTTGTTGGCTGTAAGCACAGTCTGCATACCACCCCTCTTCCCTTTTTCCAGTTGTTTGCTAGACCCTTCACTCCCCAATCTTTGTGCTTCAATCATTGCACAGGAACACAGACGGTCAGCACATCATGCACATTTCTGGATCTATGGCATCGACCTGATTCATCAAACCCAAATCCCAAATATTTTTCCTCATTAATAAACTTCTTTTCACAGAAGTAAGCCGATTTCCATCCATTCAAACGGCTCAGCAATTAGGCCTCCTTGACCTCTTTCGTAACTCTGAACTCTGACCAACATGCAACGGATCGTACATGAATGAAGGTGGACATACTCACGCTACACTGTGTAAGAGGAATTGGATGGTGGATAAAGTTCAGGGGCCCAGGACTATAGTGCCAAATGATGAGCTGTGACACGATCCTTTAACTCACGTAAGCTACATTTTTTTCACAGATGTCGTTGCAGATCGTATATGACAGCAGACCAAAGCAGAGAGAGAGAGAGAGAGAGAGAGAGAGAGAGAGAGAGAGAGAGAGAGAGAGAGAGAGAGAGAGAGAGAGAGAGAGAGGGAGACGCAAAGACTCAAGACTAAAAAAATTCATTGAAGTAACGGCCTAAGCCCCTCACTGAAGAAGAATGATCACATAAGTAAGAGAAAAGAATCTAGTTACATAAACGAAATAAAAACAATCAATGAACAAAATCAGATTCTTCAGTGTATGCACTGCAAGCTGACATTCTACGAAGTCACAATTTTCAGCCTATCCAACGCCTGATCAATATACAGAGAGAGAGAGAGAGAGAGAGAGAGAGAGAGAGAGAGAGAGAGAGAGAGAGAGAAGAGAGAGAGAGAGAGAGGAGTGAGTGTGTGTGTGTGTGTGTGTGAGAGAGAGAGAGAGAGAGAGAGATTGAGAGAGAGAGAGAGCGAGAGAGAGAGAGAGAGTGAGTGTGTGTGTGTGTGTGTGTGTGTGTGTGTGTGTGTGTGTGTGTGAGAGAGATTGAGAGAGAGAGAGAGAGAGAGAGAGAGAGAGAGAGAGAGAGAGACGAAGACTCAAGACTCAAGACTCAAAAATTAATTTTATCAGGTAAAGGCCTAGGCCCCTTATTGGAAGGGGAGGGGGGGGGGGGGAAGGGTGTTCACATAACTAAGCAAGAGAAAAGAATCCAGTGACATCTAGATAGAAATTAAACTATCAATGAACAAAATAAGATTCCTCATTGCAGACACTGCAAGCTGACATTCTATGGTGTCACAATTTTGAGCCTGTTAAGCGCCTGATAAATGTACAGAGAGAGAGAGAGAGAGAGAGAGAGAGAGAGAGAGAGAGAGAGAGAGAGAGAGAGAGAGAGAGAGAGAGAAGAGAGAAACAGATAGCCAGACAGACAGAGACAGAGAGAGAGAGAGAGAAATCAACATGCCCACGCCACCCTTACCTACCCTTTCTTTCGTTTGTGAAATAAAATTTGGAAAGAGAGGAGGTTAGTTACCGCCAAGGACACAAACAGAGCACAGGACTAGACACAACGCATTTCGACCTCTTGGGTCTTCTTCAGGCGATAACAAATACCATTCAGGACAGTGACAAGAAGAACATGTAGCCACTCAGCTTCGCTTCTCCTGTTCGTCTCCAAATCAAAAAATGGTTCTTGTGAAACAAGTCATGAACAGCCCAGCCCGCTCACCCTGCCCTGTGCAGATCTCAGGGCGGCAGCGGTTTACACCCATTACCATACTTCTGCTGCCCATGTCCTCCCTCCGCATCTCACTGGATTCACAGGTTACCTCGCAGAGTTTTCTTTTTCTTTCTTTCTTTCTTTCTTTCTTTCTTTCTTTCTTTCCCTGTTTGTGGCAATGTTGGTTTTCTCATTCCTTTGAAGAACACGCTTTTCCATTTATCCTGACTCTCTGTGATGGCATCCGCTTTGTCATCTGCGGGCTGAATCAAACTACACTCATTACAATCACAAGTTAGCGGCGAAAAAAACCCCAACAACAACAAACAAGCAAACCCCCCTTGCAATGTCGTCACCGCTGATCAAACATGACGAGGAAAACCGTTTAGATGCCAAGCAACAGCACAGAAGGTGGACACATTTGCTGTGGTTACGGTCCATCACTGGGACTGCGACAAACAATGAGTTAATTGCACGAAATGAACCTTGACATGCCCAAGCTTTACAGTATTGTTCATCGTTGGGGGTGGGAAGGGTGGGGGATGGACAGTTAGGAGGAGGGGTGGG
>CM065727.1:11194384-11199384 GCA_033310375.1 Conus canariensis
GTGTGTGTGTGTGAGCGTGGGCGCGCGTGGCGAGCGTGGTGTGTGTGTGTGTGTGTGTGTGTGTGTGTGTGTGTGTGTGTGTGTGTGTGTGTGTGTGTGTGTGTGTGTGTGCACGCGCGCACAAATGCAGTAAGCCTACAACGAATTCACGATAGATTTCACTCGTCAAGCTAATTTGGCGGGTATACGTGGCCACTGTGTTGTGCCCGACAACACAGAAAAATCAGCGTTAGGATGACGCGACTTCTGCCTTCCATATCACGGGGTGGATGGTGGCTGATGTAGAGAAAGGACGACAGACAGTCACTACTCACACCAGCTGTAGACGAACACTTCACCACCTGTAATAGCACTGCTTAAGCTGTAGCAAGACACTACTCACCCCCTTGTAAATAGACACTGCTTAAGCTGTGACAGACTACTCACACTGTAGACAGACACTACTCACCACATGTAGACAGACACACTACCACCTGTAGACAGACACTACTCACCTCCTGTAATAGACATGCTTAACAGCTGTAGACAAGACACTACTCACCCCTGTAGACAGACTCACATCTACAACATACTACCCTGTAGACAGACACTACTCACCACCTGTAGACAGACACTAACATACCTGTAGACAGACACACTCACCACCTGTAGACAGACACTACTCACCACCTGTAGACAGACACTACTCACCACCTGTAGACAGACACTAAACAATACCTGTAGACAGACACTACTCACCACCTGTAGAAGACACTACTACCACCTGTAGAAGACATACTTACCACCTGTAGAGAGACACTACTTACCACCTATAGACAGACACTACTCACCACCTGTAGACAGACACTACTCACCACCTGTAGACAGACACTACTCACCACCTGTAGACAGACACTTCTCAGCACCTGTAGACAGACACTACTCAGCACCTGTAGACAGACACTTCTCAACACCTGTAGACAGACACTACTACCACCTGTAGACAGACACTACTCACCACCTGTAGACAGACACTACTTACCACCTGTAGACAGACACTACTTACCACCTGTAGACAGACACTGCTTACCACCTGTAGACAGACACTACTCACCACCTGTAGACAGACACTACTCACCACCTCTAGACAGACACTACTTACCACCTGTAGACAGACACTACTCACCACCTGTAGACAAGGGCTACTCAACATCTTAAGGGACACACTGATAAGCATCTACAGACACTTCTCACTCTCTGTAGACAGACACTTCTCACTCTCTGTAGACAGACACTTCTCACAGACACTTCTCACTCTCTGTAGACAGACACTTCTCACTCTCTGTAGACAGACACTTCCACTCTCTGTAGACAGACACTTCCCACTCTCTGTAGACAGACACTTCCCACTCTCTGTAGACAGACACTTCTCACTCTCTGTAGACAGACACTTCCCACTCTCTGTAGACAGACACTTCTCACTCTCTGTAGACAGACACTTTCCACTCTCTGTAGACAGACCTCCACTTGTTGGACAGACGTACCACTTTGAGAAAAGACACCATTCACGACTTTTAGAAACAAACTAATCAGCACCGGGAGACAGATATTTCTCACTCTCCATGGAGAGATATTACTCCCACTTGTGGACAGACGCTACTCCTAGACTTGTAGACAGACACTGTACACAAATTTCTTACAATCTGTAGATACACTCCACCCACGGCCTGTATAGACAATACCCACCACCTGCAGAATAACATTATTCACTAAGTTTAGTCAGACAGTAGTCATTACAGATACTTGTGACCACCTGTAGACAGATACCTGGCACCACCTGTAGACATATACCTGTCACCACCTGTAGACAGAGACCTGTCACCACCTGTAGACAGATCCTGTGACCACTGTAGACAGAGGCCTGTCACCACCTGTAGACAGATCCTTGCACCACCTGTAGACAGATACCTGTCACCACCTGTAGACAGATACCTGTCACACCTGTAGACAGATACCTTGTCACCACCTGTAGACAGAACCTTGCACCACCTGTAGACAGATCCTTGTCACCACCTGTAGACAGATCACCTGTCACCACCTGTAGACAGATCCTGTCATCACCTGTAGACAGAATGTCAATGTAGGCATTCACCACCTGTAGACAGATACCTGCTACAACTTTAGACAGACACCTGTCACCACCTGTAGACAGACACCTGTCACCACCTGTAGACAGATCCTTGACACCACCTGTAGACATACCGTCACCATCTGTAGACAGATACCGTCACCACCTACTGTAGACAGATCCTTGTCACCACCTGTAGACAGATCCTTGTCGCCACCTGTAGACAGATCCTTGTCGCCACCTGTAGACAGATCCTTGTCACCACCTGTAGACAGATCCTTGTCACCACCTGTAGACAGATACTTGACACCACGTGCACACAGACACTTCTCCACACCACCTGTTAACCATTTGTCTGACAACCTCTGGGGAAAAGAAAAAACCCACCAAACAAACAAAGAAAACTAAAAACAAAACAACAAATCCAGAAAAAAAACCCACTTCTGAGGAAGCAGACAACGGACACCAGGTTTTCACAACTGTCGGCAGCATCATTGTCCTTCCTTTATTTGTCTCTGAGATTAACATTTTCTCTCTTTTTTTTTATTTTTATTGTAGACAGCAGATCCCAATCACCTACTTCCTTTGATCACTTTCCGACACTGAAATCGGCTCAGAATCAGGTGTCGTCTTCCACCAGGAACACAAAACCTCTCCGTGGCATTGTCCGCCTCCACACCTGAGTCCCAAGAGGGCCTTTTGTCCTGAACAAAACAGCCTGTGTCTCTGGACCTCACGGCACGGGAAATGAAGCGGCGGCCATTTCTGTGGAGGCTGCCCAGAAAGGAGTTGAAAGAGCACACACACACACACACACACACACACACACACACACACGCCTGGCTCTGAACTTTTTTTTTCTGTGTTGTTGTTGGTGGTGGTCAGAAAGCCACGTAAGGTTATCCCCCACAATGCTTTCTCCACAGACACTGGGGAACTTGGCCACCCAAGGCTTACAAAAAGACCTCATCATCATTCTCACCTCTCCTTCTTCTCCTCCGTTTTGCCCTTTTACTCAGAGAGAGAGAGAGAGAGAGAGAGAGAGAGAGAGAGAGAGAGAGAGAGGAGAGGAGAGAGAGAGAGAGAGAGAGAGAGAGAGAGTCGGAGTCGGAAGAATTTTATTCATGTTAGGCCATGGTCCCTTACGGAGGATTGTGTGAACATCACATAAGCAATCGTAATCGAAAAAAGAGCTAGAATACATTCTCTCTCTCTCTCTCTCTCTCTCTCTCTCTCTCTCACACCACACACACACACACACACACACACACACACACCACACATACACACACACACACACACGCACCACTATCTCTCCTCTCTCTCTCTCTCCTCCTCCTCCCCCCCCCCCCCTCACTCTCTCTCGGAAGGTACGAATAAACATTTGAGCGTTATCTACTCCTTAATTGATCCAAACACGACCATACACATATTCAAACCAGCATGACTTGTCGTTAAGTTGCTAACTTCTCATAACCTCCATCATCTGGAGCATCAAGATGTGAACGTGCCAGACATGCTTTGTGCAGCCGTCTTCCCTCCTTTCTTCCACACTGCCTGGCATCGACGTTACTCTAAAAAGAACAGAAAAGAAAACGTAGTCATTTTGAGTGTCGAAAAATACGTCAATGTTTTCATTTTCTACTCATGCTTTTTGAATCCTGACATGAACATTTACGCAATCCGTTATAATTTACTTGATGTTTTTTGTTTCTTTGCATTTCTATACATTTTTCGGCACCCACACATATTAATGTAATACCCCCCCCCCCCCACTTGACATAAAGGCTATATGTAGGCCTTTGTCAATCCCCCCCCCCCCACTTGACATAAAGGCTATATGTAGGCCTTTGTCAATCCCCCCCCCCCCCCCCCACTTGACATAAAGGCTATATGTAGGCCTTTGTCAATCCCCCCCCCCCCCCAAAATGAATAAAGGATAAAGTTCTGAACCTCTACCTAGAAATCGTCCAGTACTTAATCCATCGAAGAACTGACTGAATATCTACTGGTTTTGCCATGATGAGATCACTCGGCGAACGTCTACATACAAACAGAAAGCGTTTCACACACACACACACACACACCACACACACACACACACACACACACACACACACCCCACACACAACACACCCCCCCCACACACACACACACACACACACACACGCAGCTTTTCATATTGTTCCGCAGCCTCTTCTAACCCCTAACAAGTCTGCTCCAATCTGTAGGTTTGGCCTCAGAGACTTGAAGAGGATTGCATAGAAAGTTTTCTTGTTGAGCAACACTTGGGCGTGAAACCTAACACAGCATTCTTTTCACGACTTGCGGAGCTCGCCGTTCACGACTCTGTCAATCTCGATACACTGTGAAGCGAGGGCTTGCACGTGAATGCATGCCTTCAACACTGAGAAACAAAAATAAACTGCTGGACGCTTGGAGTGTTATTCCACCCTTCGAGTGCCGGTGGTGGAATGGATGACAAAAATTGCAAAACAACAACAACGACATCAACGACAACAACATCAACAACAACGACATCAACAACAACAACAAGAACAGCAGCAACAGCACCAACGTCAGCAACAAGAACATCAACAACAACAACAACATCAACAAAAACAACAAGAACAGCACCAACATCATCATCATCAACAACAACAACAACAAAAATAACAACAACAACAACAACAACAGCAGCAGCAGCAGCAGCAGCAGCAGCAGCAGCAGCAGCTGCAACAGCAATCCCAACGACATGCTCATTAATGCCGTGTTCAGACATCATACTAGGAGATGCAACACGGCACCTTAACAATGGAATCAAATGCGGCCACACAAAACCCTACCTCAGAGTTGAGGCCCACGACCAAGGAAGAAGAAGGAAGCAGGTTTC
>CM065727.1:11209384-11216884 GCA_033310375.1 Conus canariensis
TTGGCTACATGGCTACAGCATACCCACTTTGCAAAATGGTGTAGGGAAGCTCATGGAACGAATCATAGCAAGAACACTCGGAAGGGACTTTGAAAGTAGACACATTCTCTCTCTCTCTCTCTCTCTCTCTCTCTCTCTTCTCTCTCTTCTCTTCTCTCTCTCTCTCTCTCTCTCTCTCTCTCTCTCTCTCTCTCTCTCTCTCTAACAATGAATGGCAGTGTGAGATCGAATGTCAGTTTTAGCAGATTCTCTCTCTCTCTCTCTCTCTCTCTCTCTCTCTCTCTCTCTCTTTCTCTCATTCTGTCTCTCTCTCTCTTTCTCTCATTCTCTCCCCCCCCGTCTCTCTCTCCCCCTTCTCTCTCTCTCGAACAAATGAATGGCAGTGTGAGATCGAATGTCAGCTGTAGCAGATTCTCTCTCTCTCTCTCTCTCTCTCTCTCTCTCTCTCTCTCTCTCTCTCTCTCTCTAACAAATGAATGGCAGTGTGAGATCGAATGTCAGCTGTAGCAGATTCTCTCTCTCTCTCATTCTCTCTCTCTCTCTCTCACTCTCTCTCTCTCTCTCTCTCTCTCTCTGTTCATTTGTGTTCCTTCGTTACCCCTTCTCTATATCTTGTCATGACATACTGTTCACCTGTCCACCTTTCATTGACGTCCTTCGTTTCTCTCCTTCTTCTTCTTCTTCTTCTTCTATTTTATTTTTGTTGTTGAATGTATTTGCAAAGTTGTTTTCTCTTTATCTTTGTGTGTGTGTGTGTGTGTGTGTGTGTGTGTGTGTGTGTGTGCGTGTGTGTGTGTGTGTGTGTGTGTGTGTGTGTGTGTGTGTGTGTGTGTGTGTGTGTGTGTGTGAAAAGTTGACTGTCATATTTTTGGATTGCCTTTTGTATTTCAGGCTAATATTCTTTTCACTATCTAGATGGTTCGTTTGATTTTGAGTCTATTGTCATTTTTTTCTTCTGCTTCATTCGGGCAAATGTAATAAAGTCCTGTTTTGTGCTTATTCTTTATCCCTCATTAAAAAAGATTCGTTCGTCGTTCTTCGTTCTTCTCTCTCTCTCTCTCACTCTCTAACAAATGAATGGCAGTGTGAGATCGAATGTCAGCCTTCGTTTCTCTCTCTCTCTCTCTCTCCTCTCTCTCTCTCTCTCTCTCTGATCTGTGAGTCTCCCCCCCTCCTCTCTCTCTCTCTCTCTCTCTCTCTCTCTTCCTTCTCTCCTTCTCAGTCTGTCTGTCTGTCTGTCTGTCTGTCTGTCTGTGCCTGGCTCGTTGCTGCTCAACTAAACACCTCGTGGTTTCTTTGTCCTCTTCTAATCAAGTAGCATGTTTCTTAATTTAAGGAACGCTCATTTATCTAGCTGTGTATCCACGCGATATGATTCCTAAGTTTTTATACAATAGTGCTGACTGGAACCTCTATGAGTCAACTCTATTGTCAATAGATCATAATTCCATGGAACATGAAGACACTGATATATTTTATGAGAACTTCAGAAAAGCTGTTTTATACGCTGCTGAAAAATCAATGCCCAAGCGTAAATGCTATAATGATAAGAAGTACAGAGGAAATGGATGGTGGAATGAAGAATGCGCAGAAGTAGTGAGCAGTAAAAAGAAAACTTATAAAACATGGCTAAAGGACAGAACTGAAGAAAATTTTATTGCAATGAAACGTGCAAAATGTCACAGTAACAGAGTTGTGGCCAAAGCAAAACGTATCTATTTCACTACGTTTTGCCATTCAAAAATATCTGCATCAAAGGACATGCACTAAGTATGGAAGAAGGTTAAAGAATTAAAGAACAGATGCCATTTACCATCATATCCATTAAATCAGATAACAACGCTATCCCCACATCAGCAGAAAAAGCAGAGTTATTTGTTGAAGTGTTTTCAAAGAATAATTCATCATCAAGTCTTACATCAAATATAAGAAGCTACCGAGAAGAGGAAGAGAAAAAACATATTTATTGTGATCCTCCTCCAGATGAAAATCATTACTTAAATTCTTTATAACCTTTGAGGAATTTAATGATTCATTGGAGTGTTTTACTTGCAATACCACTGCTGTTGGCATCGACGGTATTTCATATCAATTGCTCTGCCATTTGCCTTTATCTTGGAAGCAATTACTTCTCTCATTTTACCAAAAATGTTGGTTAAATGGAACTCTCCCTACTATCTGGAAGAGGACGGTTGTAATACCAGTTCCAAAACAAGGTAAACGTAGATCCGAAATTGGCAGTTATCGTCCAATAGCTTTAACATCGCAAGTTGGTAAGATATTGGAAAAAATTGTTGAACGTCGTATTTTACATTTCTGCGAAAAGAACAATATTATTCCAAACAACCAAACAGGTTTCAGGAAAGGAAGATGTACAACTGATCATCTGGTCAAAATTACGAATCAAGTTAAAAAACAGTTTTCCAGAAGAAAAAGTACACTTGCTACTTTTTGATATTAGAAAAGCTTATGACAGTGTATGGCATGCTCGTCTGCTTTATAAGCTAAAACATATTGGAATTAGTGGAGCAATGTATCAATTTGTAAAATGTTTCTTGTCTGGGAGATCTATTTGTACAAGAATTGGCACATGTTATTCGTCATTCAAGGACATTGATATTGGAATTCCTCAAGGATCTATCATTGCTCCAATTCTTTTTACTATTCTTATTCATGATCTCCCAAACGTTCCATCTAACAATATCCATCTCGTTCAATATGCTGATGACATTGCTATATGGATGAATACAAACGTCAGAAAACAAACAAATAAGAGAGTTATAACACATGTTCAAAAACTATATCAAGCTGAGCTAGATAAGTTAGATTTATACATGAAAGAAAATGGTTTAGAACTTTCGGGAGAAAAGACACAATTAATGATTTTTATTAATGGTGATATTCCAAAGCATCCTCCTCAGCTTGTTATAAAAGGCAACACTCTTAAATATTCAAAAGCTGTAAAATTTTTAGGAGTCTATTTAACCCCTAAGTTAAAGTGGCGATATCATATTGAACACATAATAAGTAAAGCTAGACAAAGATTAAATTTTCTCAAAATAATGCTCAGTCATGGGGACAAGATACTCAAACACTTTTACACCTTGCTACCAGTTTAGTTCGATCGAAATTAACTTATGGTCAAGAGGTTTATTTCTCAGCTCCACAGACGCTGCTAAAAAAATTACAAAGCATAGATAGTAAGGCTGTTAAGTTGGCACTTGGTGTGCCAGTACACACAAATACACTCAAAACATACAGAGCAGCTAATCTGTTAACTCTTGAGGACCAACGGAAGTTGGCCATCGCAAAGTATGTGACTAGATGTCTTTCAGTTTCTAATTCAGTGACAAATGACATTTTTCTTGACTCTAGACAGGATTTCCCTAAAAGAGCGCAAAACATTTCATATCTTCAACTATTAGAAACTATGCAGATGATCTTTTTAAGAGTTGTGATATTGATATTACATCAATTTCAAGTAGTCCCATAATACCCATTATTCCTCAATGGGAGCATATTTCTGCCAGATTCGATACAGATTATACAACTCTAAAAAAAGAGGATAACATCAATCTTATATCCGTTGAAGCAAAAGAACATCTAGAAAATAAGTATCCGAATCATTTAAAGATTTTTACAGATGGGTCAGTTTTGGAATCATACACAGGGGCTGGATTTGCTATTCCTGCTTTCAAGATAAGAAAGTAATTTTGTTTAGGAAAAGGTTTTTCTGTATTTACTGCAGAACTATATGCAATTCTTATGGCCTTATCCTTCATAGCTGATATTGATACTGTGATTTATAGCATTTTACTTTGTGTTGACTCAAAATCTGTTCTTTACAGTCTGCAAAACTGGAATGCAAAAGTTCGAAAAGATTTGATATTTGACGTAAAATACTTAATACATTCAATTATATGTAAAGGTATTAATGTAGAATTTTGTTGGATTCCATCTCACTGTGGTATCTGGGGGAATGAAATGGCTGATAGATCAGCGAAAGAAGGAGCTATTAGAAAATATCCTGATAGTACACTAAAATTAGAAAAACATGAAATAAATTCGATGTTAGAAAGTCGTATAATGACAGAAAAGCTTCCTTCAAAGTAAAAAATATTACCGTGTTCGAGATCCTTGTCTAGTCTCATTTACAAAATTCGATTAAATTCATGGAAAACTAAATTTTCAAAAAATGTAGAATGTGCTTGTGGTCATCCAATATCAATTGAACATATTCTTTTTGATTGCCCATTGCTATCCCTGTTATACAACATATCTGGGATAGATGTAGCAAAAATGGGATCTTTAAATGATATAATCTACAGCGAAGAAATGATACAAATTGCATCAGTTTTATCCAGCACTATACTTGCAAATTTATTGTAAACATGAAATCATTTATAGTTATTGTATTAATGTTTATATGTAGCCTTTCACCCATGAGTGCATATTCACACTAACACACACACGCACACACTCACACACACACACACACACACACACACACACACACACACACACACACACATACACACACACACACACCACTCTACACACACACGCACAGTCATGCATACGCACAGTACACAAACACACCACACACACACACACACACACACACACACACACACACACACACACACACACTCACACACACACACTCACACACACACACACAAACGCGCGCGCGCGCGCCGCGCAAACACAGGCACAAATTCTTACGCAGCCCGTTTTAATTTTTTAAAATTTTTTTTATTGGTTTATTTTTAGTCTAATATCACCATTGTTGTGAACAGACGTTAAATTAAATCAATCAATCATATCCACGCGTCTATGCGTTTATTTTTGATATCTACTTCAAGTCTGTTGGTTTGACCCTAACTATATTTTCAGGGGATATAATCTGAACAAGAATGATGACATCCACATCAACAACAACAGCAACAACGACAACAACAACAACACAACAACAACAACGACAACAACGACAACAGCCCTAAACCGGAGAATTCTGTCAGTTGGAAGTGACAAGTCCCCCACATTTGAATTAAGTTGATAAGGCGTCATATTTGATATTTGACCCAGCCAGCCAACGAGCGAAACGAAGATGGTCTTGTTCTTTTCTTCTTAGTGTGGAGTTGTTCTGTTCATTTGTCAGAGTTTTTTTGTTTGTTCTTTCTTTTGAACCGCTTTACATTTCACAGAAATCTGATCCTCAGCGGTCTAAATGACACAATCCAATTTCTGACTGACTGTTTTTGCTATCGTATTACAAAAAAAATCTGATTAAATGCCGAAGGCGGTTTCAAGCACGTGCGTAGACAGGCAGACAGACAGACAGACACACACACACACACACACAAACACGCACACGCACATCCACACATACAGAGAGAGAGAGAGAGAGAGAGAGAGAGAGAGAGAGAGAGAGAGAGAATCCGAACGCGAATAGTTCATTCCGTCAAAGGACATCGCCCCTTGTGAAGGGGTGTGTGCCAAATAATCACATACCAAAATAACTATTCTTCCGATCACACGTCAACATCTGCCGGTTAAGACTAAGCTGTTTCTCTCATCTTGAATGTTTATACATATAAAAACATATCTGAGCTTATTTGAAATGTCAAAGAAGTTCGGCGCAATATTCAAACTACTAATCTTTTCTTTATAAAAAAGAAAAGGACAACAGAAGAGAAAATTAATATCATCACCTCTGACTTCTTTACATCATCTGCTGGAGATGAATTTCAAGTGTCCATCTATATACTTATGTTGCTTGGGGTGTGTATGACGCGTGGGAATGCTAAGCATACAATAACTTTAAAACCTCTTACTGCTTTGCATAATTATGGTCGTTGCATTCTTGTCATCTGCACTGAAGCGAATGGAAAAGAAATAATTCATCCCTCCAAAACCTTGGTTCAACCAAACAAAACCAAGTCCAAAGTGAAAAAGATACCTTCTAACGTTCGACACCCTTGTACATTTTCCACGGGCATCCAGTTTCTGAAAAACAAAAAGATATACCTTTCTTCGCACCGTACAATGAACTATCAAACTGATGGTGACTGGGTACCTTTTCAATACTCCATAAATTAAATCATTGGGTGTGCGTCTGGCAACGCCTAAAAAGTTCTTCAAAGCAAATAGATGAAACTTTTCACACTGTTCAGCTGCGCTGTATAAGCTTACTCCCCAAAGTTCTGAATCATACGGCGTGATTGGCTGTACATGAAAACAAAATATTCTAAGAAAATGTGTGGATGAATTGTCATTGTATGTATATCATTTCCGCATTATCACCAAACATGCTTCTTTCGCTCAGAAGCAAAACTAAGCCTATTTGTTACATAAATTCCCAAATACTTGTAAACAAGGACAACTGCTAAAATTCTTCCATGGTTAGTCCATCCTTCTCCGACCAGCAGATAATTATCTACCATTTCCAAGCACAAGAACTCTGGTGTTTATCCATGCTAAGTTTTAGATTCAGTGAACAGGATGGCCGCATTACTCTGTTGAACTGAGTCCCCGCAGGATGATTCACCTCCCCTTTCTCCTACGATGATCAAATATAGATATATTTCAGTTGGTAGTGTAAGACACCATTATCAAAGACAGCATTAAAAAAACCAAAACATTATGGAATTAACTATGTGTAAGCATACTTAGAAAAGTTCTCCTATTGCTCCGGGGGTCCTGGGGCTTTTCCTGATCTAGTTTACAGAGACACAACAACCACCCCCCCCACCTCTGACATGGGGCGCTTCAAAATACAATCATCATCGGTGACGTCGTCAGTGTGTGCTGATCAAATATCTCATCTGTGTCACTTTTTTCAAGCTGTTCCCTTAAAATGACAGTACCATTCACCTATAGAAATGGGATTTTCTATATTTCTCCTTGGAATTGTCCTGTGAACAGTCTTCCAGAACGTTCTTTGAGAGTTCATAGGCTCTCCTAATTCATTTATCATTGTTATATTATACATAATTCTTTTTCTGTGTAATAATTCTAAAGTCTCTTCTCTGAATACAATGCAGACTTCTACCTGCTCTCTCTTTAGAATGACAATAAAATCTAAAAGCTTCTTGTACTTGCTAATTCTACAGTTTTGCATTTATTACCACACCAGTCTTCATTCTTACTTCCACCTTTTCACATAATAACGTTATTCCCATCGAAACTGTTGTCTGTCTAATTCAAGTGTCAAATTCACCTCAAACAAAATCGATATTGCTATTAATCAGGTCAACAGTTTCATCTATTAATCAGGTCAACAGTTTCATCTATCAATCAGGTTAACAGTTTCATCTGTTAATCAGGTTAACAGTTTCATCTATTAATCAGGTTCACAGTTTCATCTATTAATCAGGTTCACAGTTTCATCTATTAATCAGGTTAACAGTTTCATCTGTTAATCAGGTTAACAGTTTCATCTATTAATCAGGTTCACAGTTTCATCTATTAATCAGGTTCACAGTTTCATCTATTAAT
>CM065727.1:11221884-11249384 GCA_033310375.1 Conus canariensis
AGGGGAGAGTAAGCACACTGCACAGCGCTCTCCGCTCTCCATGCTTTTGGAGTGACGTTGGCCAGTAAACAAACCACGCCAGGGGAGACAATCCCGTCTCACTTGAACCTCCCACTTTCAAGTTTCGTTTCTGAGGCAGCAAGACCCCCAGCCGGTTGGAAATCGGTGGAGAAATTTCATGGTTTCGTTTCTGCATAAAACGCTTTTCTTTTCCACCAGTCCTGCACCGCCACCACTACCACTCTATCTCCCCTTCCTCCCTCCCTCCCTCCCCCTCCTCAACCCTCTCCCGACGTGTGCATCTTCCTACGCCAACTGTTGTTTAAGCAAACTGCCGCATCCGCCCCTCGTCAAATCAATACATCGTTTGATCCGTTTTGAAAACGCACTTCCCGCAAAGGCTTTGGAGACGAGAACTGCCGTGTCGGGGTACTGAGTAGATCTTTTGTGTGAAGTCTCCAGTCACTGGCCTGGTTAGGTCCAACCCTGATGTGTAGGCTTGCACGTGATGTACAGCGGCACAATCCTCAGCGCCGGAGAAGCCCTGGATCTTCGGAAATATGAAACATCTCTCTCCTGGACTTGCTGCTGTAAAGGCATGGGGATCTGCTCCACTCACCTTTCCGATAAAGGTACACCTCTTGGGGCATGATTACAATTCCGAGCAGCAAAACAGGAAATGACGATCTTGACCTACAGATGTCGTTGTTAAAGGATCAACACAAACACTGACAATTGTTTAGAGAGTCCTCCCCTTATTTTCATAGGCTGTGATGTCTGATCCCTTTAGTCTTGCCTGTGTTCTAGACTCTGGAACCAAAGTCAGACAACATGGGTGACAGACAGCCAGATGGACACTGCCTCATGGCAGGAGACAGCCAGATGGACACTGCCTCATGGCAGGAGACAGCCAGATGGACACTGCCTCATGGCAGGAGACAGCCAGATGGACACTGCCTCATGGCAGGAAACAGCCAGATGGACACTGCCTCATGGTAGGAGACAGCCAGATGGACACTGCCTCAATTGCCGGACCACTGATGGCGTAACTATCCGTGTCACACCGTCCAGGTCCACCGCAGCTATACGTATGGTTATTTTGTTTTATTCCTTGTGTATTGATTTATATATTAACCCTCACGTCAAGACCCCAGGGCTAGGTAGAAGGGGCTTAATGTACACAGACTAGCCGCCGTGCAGTGACACTTGAGTGACAACACTGGCACTGAAACAGGAAGAGGATCGTCAGCAGATGAAGTTGATGCAGTGACAATGGTCCATACAGGCTGAAAACCATTTGTCAACAGGAATTGTCAGCAGATGAAGTTGATGCAGTGACAATGGTCCATACAGGCTGAAACCATTTGTCAACAGGAATTGTCAGCAGATGAAGTTGATGCAGTGACAATAGTCCATACAGGCTGAAACCATTTGTCAACAGGAATTGTCAGCAGATGAAGTTGATGCAGTGACAATATCCATACAGGCTAAACATTTGTCAACAGGAATTGTCAGCAGATGAAGTTGATGCAGTGACAATGGTCCATACAGGCTGAAACCATTTGTCAACAGGAATTGTCAGCAGATGAAGTTGATGCAGTGACAATGGTCCATACAGGCTGAAACCATTTGTCAACAGGAATTGTCAGCAGATGAATGTGATGCAAGTGACAATGGTCCATACAGGCTGAAACCATTTGTCAACAGGAATTGTCAGCAGATGAAGTTGATGCAGTGACAATGGTCCATACAGGCTGAAACCATTTGTCAACAGGAATTGTCAGCAGATAAGTGATGCAGTGACATAGTCCATACAGCTGAAACGATTTGTCAACAGGAATTGTCAGCAGATGAAGTTGATGCAGTGACAATAGTCCATACAGGCTCAAACCATTTGTCAACAGGAATTGTCAGCAGATGAAGTTGATGCAGTGACAATAGTCCTTACAGGCTCAAACCATTTGTCAACAGGAATTGTCTGAACGGTATGGTCGTTTTTCTGTCTTCCTGTAGTATTTCCACATTATATCTGCCTGGTGTCTTAGCTTTGGACGAAAAACTTTTTAATATTTATATGTATCTAGGCATTCTCTCTGTGAAAGGAAACACGCAGAACAAATACGAAAAAAGTTCTTTTGAGAATCCTCCCACCCTCTTCTCTTTGGATGCATTGTGTTCCTCCGAAAGTGCACGCGCATGAACACACCCACCCGCACGCGCATGCGTCTGCAGGTGCCCCAGGAAATAAGTGGAGGGAAAAGATGTGAAATGTTGTATATCAAGAAAAACACATTAAGCTGTACTTGTTTTGTCTCACAAGCCCACGTTTTCCCTACATCTTATTACGTTTTCATTTGATAAAAACGAATCTGTCCAAAGGATTCAGGTCTGTTCACAACAGATTCCATTTGTACTGACATCGTTCACAGCGGACTGAGAAGGATTCATGGACAGAAGACACTGACAGAGAATGATTGTCTGAAAATCCTTCTGGGAAAATCAACCAACCAAACACATCCACACACAGACACGGACAGACAGACAGACAGACAGACAGACAGACAGACAGACAGACACACACACAACACACACACACACACACACACACACACACACACACACACACACACACACACACAACAGCGTTTGATACATTTTGCAGTTGAGTGAATCTACATTCAAAATATGCCCAGCTTTCTCATCGGCTGAAAGTGGCAAACTGTATGAATGTCTGATTCACTGAAATATGAATTATGCTGACTGTTAGTAGATATTTCAAACGTTACTTCATTTACGAAAAAGGAAAAGAAAAAAAATCTCCAACTCATAATGCACCGTCACTCAAGACCTTGGGGGGAAAAGGAAAAATAAATGTGTGTGTGTGTGTGTGTGTGTGTGTGTGTGTGTGTGTGTGTGTGTGTGTGTGTGTGTGTGTGAAGCCATTTCTGCTCAACACATAGGATGTAGTAATTTATACATAACTTGAATTCTTCGCATTTGATGCCGACTTTCCCATCTTCTGATACTGCTTTGTTTTACAATTCAGTATTTCACTGGCACTGACAGCCAGGAAGATGACATCAAAGACAGAACGTAGACACCAGAATCAACAGGCATACAGACACACCAAACAATTTCATTTCTAGTCCACAGATGGGTTTACCTAAACATGTAGAGTTTCTTAAGCAGACACAATTCTCTCCAAAAAAACACACGAAACATTGATAATTTTCTGATGTAACTGCACTAACGATTTCCCCATAGCGGGGTGGGAATGGATAGCAAACATTTTGCCTTGAGGCAGCTAATCCAGACTTGTCTTCACCATTTAGAAAAAGTGATTTCTTGCACGGATTTCAAATCCTGATCTGGTATTATGACCGTCGCATCCCATTTCATGTCTGATAAATCTTCTGGGTTGGGCATTACTGGTGTCGCGAGAGAGAGAGAAATTGGGAGGAGAGAGAGAGAAGAGAGAGAGAGAGAGAGAGAGAGGAAGGAGGGAGGGGGGGGGGGGGGGGGCGGGGACAGGGGAAGGGAGTGAGGGTAGAAGGAGAGAGGGAGAAAAAACAAGAGACAAAAGGAGAGAAGGAATTAGACAGAGAGAACGGGGATCAGCTCAGCTAGTCTGGTTTAGAGCTGAGGAGACGGCAGGAAAAGGATGGATATGAGAGAGAGAGAGAGAGAGAGAGAGAGAGAGAGAGAGAGAGAGAGAGAGAGAAGAGAGAGAGAGAGAGAAAGAGAAGAGAGAGAGAGAGAGAAAGACACACACACACACACATACAAACACACAGAAAGAGACAGACACACACACATACACACACACGCCGCAGCGCGCGCGCGCGCACGCACAGAGAGAGAGAGAGAGAGAGAGAGAGAGAGAGAGAGAGAGAGAAAGAGACATACACACACATAAAACACACGCGCGCGCGCGCGCGCGCGCGCGCGCACACACACACACACACACACACACACACACACACACAGAGGTCTTTACAATAGTTTGCAACTGCAGAGAGAGTTAGAGAGAGAGAGAGAGAGAGAGAGAGAGAGAGAGAGGAGAGAGAGAGATTATGTTCTTCAAGTGCTAAAAAGTTCCTATGAACGGGTTTATGAAACGATGTTGTAAACAGGATTTGTCAAAACGGTCTAGTTCTGTGACCAGCGGGTTTATAAAACGGTTTTATAAACAGGCTTTGTTACAACAGTCTAGTTCTGTGACCGGTGGGCGTGACAAAGAAACGCCCTGCTTGAGAGCATGAATCAGGTAATCTGTCTTTTGTTCATTTCTTTGGCTTAGCCAACCATCTTTTTTCTTCTTTCTCCCCCTCCCCCCCTCCCCCCCCCCCCCCTTTCTTTCCTTGCATTTCTCTTTTCTGATTCCATATCAGACTTTACTCAATGTGTCCATACGTTGCTGGCGTCAGATGGCAAGGACAGCTGGGATCTAGGATACAGGAGCATCATCCAGCAACATGGCTAACAACATCCCATTTGCGCTGTCAGGACAGATTCGATTCAGGGGGTCTGGTTCTGAACCAATGTCCCCCAACCCAGCCCCACCTCCCCCCCCCTTCTCCACCCCTCTCCGTCCATACCCTTTCCCCGAGTTCCACTGTGGCAGGCGTTCTGTGGATATCTTTGTCCGTTTTTGCATCACTGTTTTGTTTTTTGTTTTCAACGTCTTTATACACTACCGCCACGATGGACGTCTCAAAGTGAAAATCAGTCTGCGCTCCTTTTGGTAAGGGGGAGTTCATTATTACAAATATCATAGCCATCATTATATTTACTGACGCAGCAAATGAGAAAGAAAGGGAGATAACTTTGTCGTTATGGTTGGAAATATGTTCATTATTTCTTGTTCACGTGTCTCCGCTTCATTTACAACTTCCTTTGCTAATACAGTTTGAATCATGAAAGAAATGTGTGTGACTTCAGCACTGAACTGCTTGCTAGCCCATGGTCACAGAAGTAGTAAACTAGGTGGCATTAAAAGAAAACAAACAGAGAGAACAACGAACACCTGCCTATTCATCTGCTATCAAGCGCCAACAGACTGTCTGCTGTCTTGGACATGAATAAAGACCTTTCAAATAAAACAACTAACGTCAAAGAAAAATCACTTTGCTCTATTGCCTTGATCTGCGTGGAAATGCAAACCCCTAAACGGCACTGCAATTTGAGAAACAGAAAGAGGTTCATGTTGGTGTCACGTCTTTTTTCCATAGATGTCAGCTAAGAGTGAACGGCTAGCAGACGAAGCAGACCATCTGCGTCTTTCCCCATACATGTCAGCTATGCAGAGAAGGCAGAGCAAGGTAGGTCTTTTCCCATACAGGTCAGCTATGCAGAGAAGGCAGAGCAAGGTAGGTCTTTTCCCATACATGTCAGCTATGTAGAGAAGGCAGAGCAAGGTAGGTCTTTTCCCAACATGTCAGCTATGCAGAGAAGGCAGAGCAAGGTAGGTCTTTTCCCATACAGGTCAGCTATGCAGAGAAGGCAGAGCAAGATAGGTCTTTTCCCATACAGGTCAGCTATGCAGAGAAGGCAGAGCAAGGTAGGACTTTTCCAACGCGTGTGGACGAAATGGACCAAGCTGACCATGTCATTTATTTTCCACATAAATGCCAGCTAACAGTTAACGGCTACTGGATGAAGGACACCAGGTCATCTTTTCCCACACAGGTCAGCTATGAAGTAAAGGGCAACTTGCCGGAACAGACCAGTCACGTCTTTGCCCCTACAAGCCAGCCAAGGCGTACACGCAGCTGGACGAAACAGAGAGGCCAGTTCCGTGTTGGGTCCAATCAATGCACTGTTGAGGAGAAACCCTTAGCAGCTAGTGTGAAATCGGGAAGGTGAAAAACAGAGTGGGACTGGAGGCGGAGGATTAACTAGGTGATGTTCTGACGAATTTGATAAGGACGACAGTGTTGGCTGTTTAAGTGAAGAATAATGAGGGATGACCACTGGGGAGAAGGCGATCCGAGTTCTTTACAACTGGGATAATAGGATAACCTGCAAAACAACCTGAAAACTGTAAGTTAAGAACAACCATTTGGATCAATGCCGGGCAGAGTTACCGTTAGTAAGTACTGCCAGCGGAGCTCTCTCTCTGTGTGTGTGTGTGTGTGTGTGTGTGTGTGTGTGTGTGTGTGTGTGTGTGTGTGTGTGGTGTGTGTGTGTGTGTGTGTGGAGACATCTGTTGAATAGTAGAGTGGCTCACCGATGAGTTCACGCAACTAAAAGATACGGAGAGAGAGAGAGAGAGAGAGAGAGAGAGAGAGAGAGAGAGAGAGAGAGAGAGAAAGAGAGAGAAAGAGAGACAGAGACAGAGACAGAGAGACAGAGAGAGACAGAGAAAGAGAGAGAAAGAGACAGACACACACACACATACACACACACATACGCGCGTGCGCGCGTACAGACAAGAGAGAGAGAGAGAGAGAGAGAGAGAGAGAGAGAGAGAGAGAGAGAGAGAGAGAGAGAGGTCTTTACAATAGTTTGCAACTGCAGAAATATAAACCATCTTGAACATTTAACCTTTGATATCCCTGTTTGACCCTTGAGCATTAAAACAAAACAAAATAAAACAAAACAAAACAAAACAAACTGAGTCTAAAGTAAAAAAAGAAAGAGACTACGAACAAGACTTTTTAGAAACTATATTGCAGATTTCCTCTGAAAGGTCAACTGTGTTTCAAAAAGTTTCTTGTTATCTGTTTCACAGACGAACGTGTTCAAGAAGTTTCTTGTTACTTATTTTACATTGAGCATGTTTACACACACACGCGCGCGCGCGCACTTACAGAGAGAGGGAGAGAAAGAGAGAGAGAGAGAGGGAGACAGAGAGAGAGAGAGAGAGAGAGAGAGAGAGAGAGAGAGAGAGAGAGAGAGAATGAATGAATGAATGAATGAATGATTTATTCAGATTAGGCCATAGCCCATACTGAAGGGGTGACACCCGTAATACACGAATAAAGAAGAATTCTCACAAAAAGAAATGGAAAAAAGCAGTTACACACACATACTATGCAAACCAATTATGAATACATCGCTCGTAGTCGCTTTTGTGCTTCGTATATGTACCTGGCAAGATCAAAGAGGACGCACTCATTTCTTGATGTTAATAGTAAGCTGACTCTAAAACTACAAGGATCAAAATAATACTTTGACTTAATAAATTTTACTCGAAGGTCATTGAGAGCAGGACAGCAAAATAAAAAATGTATTTCATCTTCCTTGGCCTGGTAACATAGCCGACATATCAGTCTATTTTCATTCAAAGCACTGTATCTGAATCGATGGCAAGCTATGTCAGAGATACCAAATCTAAACTTAGTCAATGCACTCTTAATATACCTGTCCATTTTCATTTTAATGTATGGCTCAATCATATACGTTGTTTTAAACAGTCTGTATTGTGCAAATCTGTCACTGTTGTTGATGTGGTCATGCCAGTCTTGCCATCTGCAATCAATCATTCTTTGTTTAAAACATTTAAAAAATCCCGATATATTTTCAACGCCCTGGTTGTCCCAAACATATGCAAAGCCATATGAATTTAAGCACTGACGAACAGTGGTAGCCCATGTCTTCTTACCATTATAATCCAAATTTCGTAACGTTCTATAAGCTTTAAATGGTATCTTGGTTTCCTCCATTCTGGTTATTTTCAACCAATACTTTATGCATTTTAAAAAGGAATTAATATAAATCGGATACCTTCCAAGTTCGCCATAAACTAAATCATTTGGTGTTCGATTGTCTACATTCAAAAATCTTTTCATAGCATATAAATGAACATTCTCTATTACAACACCTTTCTCAAAAGCCCAGATTTCTGCTCCATACTGTAAAATTGGCTGCACCTGAGAGTCAAATAATTTCGAAAAAACAGAAAATGCGCCACTATTCAATTTGTATAAAATACGAAGTATAACTGTGACTGCTCTCTTTGCTCTATTTGCTAGATCTTGACATTCAAAAGTGAAACTTAATTTGGTAGTAAAATAGAACCCAAGATATTTATATGCATTGACTACAACCATGTATTCACCTCCATAAATCCATTTCTCATTACGTGCTAAATATCCACCTTTGCGAAACACAATAATGTTGCTCTTATTCATATTAACTTTTAATTCTAATTTAGTAGCAGCTAAATACAAACTGTTCAATTGTCTTTGCAGACCAACTACAGTTGTAGACAATAAAATAATGTCATCAGCAAAAAGTAAGACGAACAGTTCCAAGGTATCAAAAGTCACACCATGCCGTCCATTTTGAATAATCTCCAGAGCCAATTCATTTATGAACAGAGAAAATAAAACAGGACTACAAACATCCCCTTGCTTGACCCCTCTCGTACACTTGACAAAATCTGATAATTTGGCTCCCGCTCTAATTCTTGCTTTCACCTCCTTATACATACCTTTCACACAATGATACAATTTACCTTGAATTCCATGTTTTAACAAAATAGGCCACAGCAGTTTCCGTGAAACTGAATCGAAAGCTTTCTCAAAATCCACAAAAGCCACATACGGCTTCTTGTTGTTTACAAATTGTTTTTGAATTGCAGCTAATAGACTAAACATGTGATCAATAGTAGAATAACCTTTTTTGAATCCTGCTTGATGTTCTCCTGTTATATTGTTCTGAGATATCCATTCATGTAGTCTATTATTAATAACAGAACTATAGAGTTTACTACATACATTGCACAACGAAATACCTCTATAATTGTTTACATCGTTTATCTCCCCCTTCTTAAACAGAGGTAAAATTATAGATTCTTTCCAATCTTCTGGATAAATCCCGGTGTCAAAAAGATAATTAAACAATGTAACTAAAAATCTTAGAACAGTAGCACCAGAATGCTTAAAAAACTCCCCAATGAGGCCATCAGGTCCAGCAGTTTTACCATTCTTTAATTTCTTAATAGCTGTTAATATTTCCCCTCTGGATATTGGTCTGTCATAAGTAGTTTCTTCATTATTTATTACATTGTCAGTCTCAGTGGACTCATCATCGTCCTTATCCAAAAGATTTTTAAAATGTAAGAACCACTCTTGCATCGGAATATTATTTGCAGGTTGTAGTTTCTTTGTGGAAATCTTGTGAATAGTTTTCCAGAATAATTGCTGATTATTACCCGAAGACAGAAGATCGTTTAATAGGAGATCATTATGTTCTTTCTGTTTCCTTTCATTTAAATGTTTATATTCCCTTCTCGCTATACAGAACAATATTCTATCCTCTTTATCCATTGTTTTCAGAAAAATTCTAAATAATCTTCGTAGTTTACGTTTTTCTACCCTACATTCTCGATCAAACCAATTCTGTATAAATTTCTTATTTATAGGCACAACTTTCCTCATTGTTTCAGCTTGGTCTTTGATAGTTATATTAAACAAGTTCAGAGCTTCATTAACATTCACAGAAATAAGATTTTCAGCGGCGTTTAACTTTTCCAGAACATTTGATGAATTCATGCATAAAGAAAACTGTTGACTGTAATCTTGATTCCAGCAATATTTAACAATAAACTGGTTAACATTTACATTAGGGGCAGAACTGGTATGTGACTGTTCATTTGGCATTTCAATGCACAATACCAGGGGTAAACGATCAGAATCAAATCTTTCCATCACATTTAGAGTCATCTTTTTACACTTTAGTTCAAAAAAATCTGTAGACACTAGAAAATAATCATTCACACTACTCCCCACATCCGAAATGTATGTGAAACGACCTTCGAGATCGCCATTACATACTCCATTTATAATTGTCAATCCTAGCACAGTGCACATACTAAGAAGCTTTTTCCCATATACATTTAATATCTTATCTTGAGAACATCTATTGTATTTGCTGTCTGCAGTCTTGAAATTAGCATAAGATCACGATCATCTACATTACCTGGAGAAATATTCGCAGTTCTTGCATTCATGTCACCACATAAAAGTATCTCAGCATCATCGAAGGATAACAACTTGTTTACAATACATTCTTCCAACATTTCAATGCCATTGTCAAAGCCATGCATTGTGTAGAAAGGTGCATTTTCTGGAGGGACATATGTACACACAAGTAAGACAGGCTTCTCAGAGCAAAATAATTCTTTATCAAATCTAAATAACATTGTATACAGACTGTCACAATCCACCTGGTGCACATACGGGACAAGACTTTTACGAACCATACAAACTAATCCTCCCGAGGCCCGTCCCTGTCTTGTAAATTTTACAGCTGGTTTTACAAATAATTCATAGTCTTGAAAAAGGTTTGACTGAAACGCTTCAGCAAACGTTTCCACCAAACAAACAAAATCAAAGGAAGAAATAAACTGGATAAAATCTCTGTCATCCAATTTTTGAAATAATCCACATATATTCCAATGAAGAAATGATACACTATTTACAAATGTGTTCATTGTCATACAATCACCACCATGTTCTGTTTCAATCGTAGTCGTAGAATCAATTTTAGTCTTAGGGTCAGTCACAGTCATTAAATTAGGTTTGGTCGTTGAAACAGACGATGACGCAGAGTCTCTATTGCTGTTTGACACATTGGTAATCAGATAGTCAGCCACACTGGAATTTTCATTCGGCATCACATAACTACTATCACTTTTCTTATTTACATGATCATCACCATTGATAATCCCATTCCAAGATACACAGTCATCGCCACCACTTTTTTCATCTTCACTGCCACATTCAACCATGTTGTTTCTTTCGTCAACATGCATACTCTCACCACCACACTCATCCCTCACGATCACACATTTCTTCTCTAAAACTTTCTTTCTCTTTAAATCACTTCGCATGACTTCGGGCGTATCAAATTTCACGTCGGATAACGTTACATCACTATGTGTGATCGAAGAAGCATCACTCAAATCATTACGTTCAAAAACAGAATCCACATTTAACACACTGGCTGACTGTGTGTCGGTGTGTGCTAACACGTTTTCGTCCACACCGATGGCAGCGACAACCTGCACGGGATTTACATCGCCTGTCTCCTTTACGACAGCATCGTTCACTGCCCCAGTTAAAGTGACCCCACGTGAATTTGAAACAGGCACTCTGTGCGGTGATGTCTTACATTTAACCTCCCTCTTGTTCTGATAACAGGACAATTTCCACTGATCGGGCCGGCCTGAATCCTATTTCATTTCTATCAGTTTGTCACTGCCGTCCAGACCGAACCTTTTGCTGTTGATCACCAGGTGATCATAAACCATGGATACTTTCATGCCCTGTGATCTGGCGGACTTCAGATGAGGGACGAGCTTTCTTCTGATCTCCCTAACTCGGAAAGAAAAGTCTTCGCCAACAAATAACTCAGTTCCTTTTAATTTTTGTTTCGCACGCAAAATCTTATCTTTATCTTTAAAAAATGTGCATCTTGCTACTATTGGCGAGTTCGACTTTGAGTTCAGGCGATGTACACGGTCGAAAAGAATGTCATCCGAAAGTTCCAGTTTATCTGTAATCATATCCTGTACCAACGCTTCACATTGTTGCCAGGACTCATTGTCTGTACGAGGAATACCGTGGATGATGATGTTATTTCTCTTCGACCTCCCTTCCAGGTCGTCTACCTTCCTGTCCAAAGATTCCACCTCGGCAGTGAGTCTGGTGTTTTCTTCCCTTAACCTGTCATTATCCTGCCTTAAGGCAGACATTTCTTGCTTTACACCAGTCATTTCATCTTGGAGATTTGCACACATGTTTTTCACCTCTTTTAAGTCCTCACTCAGTCCATCAAATTTGCAGGTTAAATTGTTCAAAATGGCCATAACATCCTTCAGTGTGGGATCGGCCGTTGGCGCTGAGGCAGCAGGACCAGAACCCGGTCCATGGCCACTTTCTCTGCGTGTGCTCCCGGCACTTTCTAGACGGCTTTGCCGCTTACTGTCAGGCTTAACAGAGGAAGGCCCTGGATTCAGTTCCACGTCTCCACAGCGTTGGAGCAAATGTCCGTAGCACAATAGAGACAGTAACAATCCTAAAGTGACACCGTCCATTCGCGACCTCAACACCAACACCGACATTCTCATGGCGGCTTTATATTTCATCCGCTTCAACATAAAACTCGCGAATATATGAGCAAATATGCCGCACACATACCTGAATGACAGCGATGCAGACGGCATACTCCCTCACAACAGTCACTGCCAACTGTCAAGACACAACACTGCCTACAACTAGGAGAAAGCAAGATAAATACACGGAGGTCAGAAAAAACGTGTCACTCAACTTCGTGTACCTCAGGAGCCCCCGAGAGAGAGAGAGAGAGAGAGAGAGAGAGAGAGAGAGAGAGAGAGAGAGAGGGAGGAGAGAGAGAGAGAAAGAAAGAGAGAGAGAGAGAGAGAGAGAGAGAGAAAGAGAGTACAATATGCACGTATGTATGTGTATATCTTCAACTTGCATGTATATGTATGTGTGTATGAATGTATGTACGTAAGAGAACTATAAAATAGGCATTCTGGCTCACCCACCTCCGCCAGCTCCAACCGGCTGAAGCCGGTTTCGCTGTTGCTCCGCCGGCTTACCCAGAATGCCTATTTTATAGTTCTCTAATAGTAAACACTTTACAAACATACATAATGTGTAGGATTATCTGTTTTTAACACTAATTTAGAAAACTTTTGAGACTTTAGTTTTTGCTTAATCCTTCGTTTTTCTTGATCGTTTTCAATAACATCATTTTCTTTCATACATTCATCAAATGCGTCTCTGTCTTTCATGTGGAATAAAACCACTGTCTTTAATTGCTCTCTAAAGTCTTTTAAAACTGAGTTATATTTTTGACATAAAATCCACACACTTATCCCAGCATGTCTTCCACTGAAAGCCAGTTTTGACAAAGCGTTTCTTTTTTTGACTATATCCTTTTCTGCTGAACAATCATCTATAATAAATAGTGTCTGAGTTCCTTCAAACTGTCTAAAGAAATGTTCTAAACACTCACTCAGTTTATTGCTAGGATCAACTAAATATATGTCATCATCTGTCCATATAAACCTTCTGTCGTGATATGCTTTGTTCCATTTAAGTGTTGGGCAGAAAATTACTATATGATCAAAATTATAACGATAAACTGTTTGTAATAGGTCGAGGACAAATATTGTTTTTCCACAACCAGTCTGTCCACAAATCAATGAACAATGAGGGGTTTTTGTCATAAAGTTTAACATCGGCATTGACACCAAAGTCGTCTGCTCCATAGTTTTAAAACAGAATTTAATCTAATCCAGTTATTGTTTTTATCATACTCTCTGTCAAAACTTGTTCAGTATAATAAAACCCTATAAGGCCCAAATGTGTAAGATTAATCCAGTTCAGTTCTGTAAGATCGTTTCTATTTAAACTAATATCAATTTTGTTGCTTGTTGTTATGACCTTAATATCCTCGCCATTGTAAAGAACGACGACAGTAACTTTAAGTTTGTCAACGTCTAAGTTTTGCCAGCTAATAAGAATTCCTTCCATAAGGTTGTCACTGACACCCACAGCTCCATTTCTTGCCTCATCTTTTAAGACAGAAATTTTAAATATCATTGTGAACGTGTCTCCTAATTTTGTGCGTGGAATGAACTGTAATTTTGTAGAAGCTTTCTTTAAAACCGATTCTCTTCTGTGGAGGATGTACTGTTTGTCCCCAAACGGCTTTATTTCGATCTCTTTCCGACTGTTGTCCTCTGGCATAAGACTTACATGTAAAGGGCCAGAGTTCAATGCTTTTCTGAAACTTTTTTGACGGTCAAAAAATGTAAATGGGCTTACGAATTCAAATTTTATGTCCCATTCTAAATATGGTTCTAAGTGCCATTTGTTGTCAGTTTTTCGAACTATTTTATATTCATACTGACCTGTATTATTTGCTTCTAGATTGCGTAGTTGTTCTAGTTTAGGAAACCTTTTGTTGTCGTCAACCTGTTTGCGCTTATAATAACCATCTTTAGTGTACTCAAAACCATACAAAGTGCCTATCTTACCGTTCTGTTCAAAGTCCTCAACGTCTGCAAGGTCTTTTAATTCTAAAGTTACACACCTCTCAGGCGCTAATGTAACTCCTGATTCTTCTGGTCCACGTGACATTTTTTAAAACAACGTATTATTTTATTTCTAAAACAATGTGCAGGTTATCACATTTGACGACTTTTCCTGTTTGGTCTTTGATTTTTATATTAAATGATCTGACCCTCCCACAAGCTAATCTTTTAAACTGTAAATTAGGGAATTGTATAATTTCATAATCGCAATATGCAGCTTTCCCTGATGGAAGAGCTCTTAAAACAGTTGAGGGCCTTCCATCATATAAGTTTTCATCAGTGCTCAGCTCGTCCAAATGAACATAGAGTAATGAATGTAATGCAAGATCGAGCGGATATTCTCCCTCATAAGTAGTTTTGTCTGGTGTAACTATAAAAGCATGAACGGCATAATTGGCAGTTGCAAAGCCTAACATTTTAGCTAGCTCTCTATCAAAATTGTAACTTACTCTTTTTTCTTCAGGTTTGAATGTCAACATTACTTTCAAATTTGCATTGTTAAGTTTGAGAGTAATGTCGAAGTTACTCATTGCTTCTTTCAGCGAGCAAAACCCGTAATAACCATCAGGTATGGTTAACTGGCTAACTGGTATGGATGACACGTTACACACAGCATGCACCCTGCGTAAGAAATGGAAAAAAGAATGAAGGAAGTAAAGAAACTGAGTGAACGATATTGACTGGATGACACGGGAAACGACTGAATGAAGCGCCAGCTGGCAGCTCTTCAGTCGGCACTACCCAGGTAGGCAGCCCGTTGTGTAAACGAGTGTTGATGAATAAGTGCAAATGGTGGATGTAAGCGCATTGAGTTGTGTAACAAGAAATGCGCTATATAAGTATTATACATTATTATTATTATTATTATTAACTAAGTTTAATATATTATCAAATTTTTTAATCTTATTATTCATCTTGGATGCAGTTATATTAAACCATACGACTTTGTAAAAAATTTCATGGAGTGCAACCCTTCGGGTTCCGCAGTTATTATCAATAGCATATTCTAAAAACGAAGGACTGTCTTGAGTTGTTATTGTTACAAACATTTTTAAAACAATTTAAAAATGAGTGCATTCAAATATACTAATGCAAAATATTCTGTTGGACCGCACTACAATCTTAAAAATATAACAACTGACACCCTCGACATTTCTGTGACTCAGACTGACGCCTTTCAAGTAAAGGTTAGTACTCCATTGGATCGTTATCTTAACCCCCCTATTAAAAACGACTACATCCCGAAAGTGTGGTTCAGTCATCCGATGCAGTTTTATCAGAACCAGTTAAACTTTGCTATGTTTTGCGCATCAACTGGGTGTGGAGTGTCGTATGCTGATCATTTAAATCATCCTGATCCTTTGGTGAGGTCAGTGTATAGATTTCATTTCTATTACACCTTCAGGCGTATTTTGTCTGAACTGCAAGCACCATTACCAAATGACAAAACGTTTAATCCATTCAGCAACAGAATAGATTACAAGGCTTTTGAAAGGATCTGTAACGAATTTGATATTGACCCAAAGACAGACTTTAGACAAAAGTTGGATCTTAATCATGGTTTAGGCACTCTTTATTATTGGGGCGTGCATAGAAAGTATAACTATGATTGGAATCCTCCTTACACATCTTTCTCTTCAGGCACAACTGTTCACCTCGGGTCCATAGAGCAAGAGCATAAAACAGCATGGACAACATTTATTTTGGATACTTCTAATGGTCTAACTAGAGCGGGAATAGAACGAATAAACGACTCCATTCGTACTTATGTTTGGTGTTTGCTAGGTTCGCAAGCACAAACGAGATCAAACATAATTGATCCTTCTACTGGCTTTGACGCCCAAAAACAGTATTTAGCAAATTTAGAGGATTCTATTAATTCTGCAATTGATTTGCCTTCAAGTATTAAAAGGTACCAAAATGTTTTGCAATACGCAAGATCGAAAGTAGACTTTGCTGTTGGCACTGGTTTATACATGCTGCCTTCTGACCTCAGACTTCAGATAGGAACAATAATAAACTATAATAATGAAATCCTTGTGGCTGGTAAAGAAGAGAAGGTCGGAAAAAACGACATAAATTCTAAGCCAGCAATAGCAATAAAAAAAGAAGCCCCACCAATCCCCGAGCCCCCCAAACCCCCCCATTCAATCCTTGTGGCCCCAAGAAATAATGACCATGAATATGAAAAGACGGCACTTGTTATTGGATTAACTGCCCTAGGATTACTTGGTCTTTATCTTACTAAAGAGTAACCCAACTATTAAGACAACTAATGCCCATAAGTGCTCGGCCATAAAGCCAACTACTTTACTTGCGGCAGACAAAAGCCAGCTAACGATCCCTCCTATTATACCAGGCAAAGAATCTATTGCCTTACTGGCTAATTTTTTTAGTAAGTTTGCAAGGTGATCGAGTTGTTTTTTTATCCATGATTTATCTGACGACGGAGTTGGCGGGCCTGGTGGCACTGCTCCCCCACCGCCTGTAATAGCCAACACCAGTGTACTTATTGCAAATCCTAAGGCTGTTATAACGCTCGCTAATGTGACGCCTTGCTCTCTAAACAGTGTTCTTATTCGTTCTGCTAGCGTCGTGTCTTCATACAAAATTCTTTGGATAGTTTCTCTTATTCTGCTCACTTGAGTTCGTAATTGTTCTCGGTTAGTAGACAACACTTCTAGTCTTGCTGATCTCTCTTGTTCAAGATCTTTTAGTCTTTGTGTTATTCTTTCTTTAACACCAGGTCCTAAGTTGTGGTCATCAGCCTCAACTAGTTTTTCTTTTTCTCTTTTTATATGCTCATCTAGTTCACCCAGTTTTGCTAAATTGTTTGTTAATTCACCTCTGATGCTTTTCAAAGCATGATCAAGGGCCGTTATTTCTCTCATAGGTAGCGGCGGATCGTGCATAGTTTTTAATGCTTCTGAAAAACTGGTTTCTATTATTTCGTCTGCTGTTGGGCTTAAATCTTTAAGGGGTACGTTTTGTATTTGGTTATCTGTTGGGAGTTCTTGTAGTGTGTTTTGAAGTTTAGCAACTGCCTCACTGTCTAATCTTCGCGGTTTAGCAATGCCAAGGCGATTTTGATCGCTCACACTGAGCCTTTGTCTAATTGTAGTCTTTGCTAAAAACTTTGATGGGTCTGGTTTAGTTGTAAGCTGAACAAGTTGTCCTTGCTCGTTTTTCACAAACAAATGGTCATCTTTTGTTTCAAAATCATTAGGGTCTATAAATTCGGGAGGTTCTTGGCCTAAACTTTGATAAAATGATTTGACCTTACTTTCTGTTAATTCACGCCGCAATGATTGTAATGGATGTGTCAAAGGCGTCATTTCACTCATGTCGTCTCCAGGATCAAAAACATCATAATCTTCTTCTGCCATGTTTTTAAATAATTAACTTTTTATTTTGTTTTATAAAAAAAATGTCACAAGCATATGGTTCGATTCTTGACCCGCATAGAAGACTGAAAGAGCCCTTTGGCGTGAAGGGAAATAAACAGAATATTATTGTTCCAAATAATCCATCTACTATTGATTCAGATCAGATTCTTACTGTCAAATTTCCAGACCTAGGAGCAGATGAAGTGATTGTGCCGGGATCTGCACGGCTTACTTTTAAAATAGAACTTGATTCAGCAACAGACGTAAACAGGACAGTTGTACAGAATCTGGGACGGGCAATCGTTAAGAAAATTTCTATAAAACTTGAGGGGCAAGAAATATTTTCTTTACACAATGCAGACATATTTCTAATCTATTCTGATCTATGGCTAACCGATAATGAAAGGGCCGATCTTGCGTTTCAAGGAATCGAAAATAACGAAGCACTAAAACACAGAATAGACGCCGAAGATGCTAAAGACGGTAACAAGTATGAAGCTGTAAGTTATGCGTTTGGAAATCGCTTTTCTATACCCTTAGATTTTGAGTTGTTAAAAGCGCATGCGCCATACTTTCAAGGAGCATTAAAAGACAGATTGTCATATGAACTAACTTTTAATGAATACAAACGTGTCATTAGATCGACAGACACTGATTCCAAGTACAGCATTTTCGACATCTCGTTAGAGTTTGACATTGTTAGCAACCCTAACTTAGCAAGGCTGATTGAGCAACAATATCAGTCAAAATTAGCAATATATTACGAAAGAGTGATTCATCATTCAAAATATCCTAAAAGCAGGGCAGACACAATATGGAACTTTAGTTTTAGCGCCGCAGCAAGATCCCTTAAAGGTATTTTATTGCTGTGTGAAGATGAAGAACCATTCAAAAGACAAAGTGAAAAGTTTATCAATCCTAAAATAACTAAAGTACAATGTTCAATTGAGGGTAGTCCTAACCAAGTCTACGGTAGCGGGCTTAAACCTTATCATCATTTTGATGAAATAAGAAAATTGTTTGGAGGCGGGAGGTGTAGAAATCCAACAGTAGACCTTGTGTCTAAAGATCTACACCTTCACAGTGTTAGACTTGATGAATATTTAACAACGAAATACGGTTTATGGATTGACCTAAGGTCAACAGAAGATAATCAGTTGCATGGGAGTGGGAGAACAGTTAAAGACGTAATAAACATTCAAATTGATAAAGAAAAAGAGAGTGATAAACCACTTAATGTACATTTGTTTTTAATATATGATGCGCAGCTGAATATTCAAGATAACAGATTGAAAGATATCCAATACTAAATTATTTTTATTTTAAAAAAGCATGTCTGTTACGACTTATCCAAAAGTGCCCAAAGAAGAGATAGCTGCTGCTGTAGACATAAAAACTTTCAGATTAACCAACATTACACAAATGCAACAAAAACTAGAGCAGGACCTTTCAAAATACAGTAAAACCAAACGAAGGTATTCTGCTGTCTTTAATGCTGTTACATATGTTAATACTGGAGCATCGATCACTAGTGCTCTATCAGCAGGAACAAGTGTAGGTCTCTTAGCAACAGGCGTAGGTGCACCGGCAGCTTTACCTCTAGGTGGTTTGTCTTTAACTCTTGGCCTGTGTTCATTAGCTGTAAGTGCTGTCAGCAAAAAAATAAAAGCTAAACTCCAAAAGCACACAGCTATAGTTCAACTAATAACAGCTAAACTTAGTTCCTTCAAACTGATAATTGATAAAGCACTTGCCGACTCAAACATCACGGATGAAGAATTTAGTCGCCTACAGGCTGATTTTGAGGACTACAAAAGACAAAAGTTTGATCTTCAAAGAAAGGCAAGGGCAACTTTTTCTCAAGACACCGACCAGATAAAAAAGGAATGTTTAAAAAAAGTAAACGAAACATTAAACTCTGTTCTAAACAGCTCACATTAACAACCCCAAAGGGCGTTTATACTTTAGTTTATGAGTCCAAGCACAAAAAGACCGTTGATATTGATTCTGATTAAGTTTTTTTTTTTTAATTTAAATAAATATTTTGAGTTAGAAAAGAAGCTCAACATGGATAAGATATATGAAGGTTCAGATGAATTGTTTGAAGCAATGCTCGAGGAAGAGCGTTTGTCAAAAGCTTTAAATGAGGTCGTTTTAGAAGTTATTGATCCAACAAACGTGCAGGCAAGCGTTGTACATGCTATTTCTCAAGTTCCAAGTAAACTAACAATAAACCCTCCAGTTAAAGTAAGGTTAGTTGTTTTAATCGACTATATAACAATAAACGAAGAAAATCTAGAAGTCTGGGTCTCAACTAAACAGCAGACTATTCTTTCTTATAATGACTTAACACCCGGTTGGGCAGATCAACTTCTTACACAGTTTAATGAAGCCTCTGAAGCAGCTAAAATGAGAGGCTCTGGTTGGTCAGAGGGTGAAGTCCTAGACATCAGATTAAGACAGGCTAAGTATGAGCCAATTGTAGGCAAGTCTTACATTCCACTGCCTCCAACATTAGTTGCAAAGAAAGCAGTTCTGAACATAAAAAATTCAGACGACAAATGTTTTATGTGGTGCGTTCTTGCTAGGCTGCATCACGTTGCCAAAAATGCAGAGAGAGTATCTAACTATTTACAGTGGGCCAATAATCTTAACTTTAACGGCCTTGAATTTCCTATGGCTGTAGACAAAATTGATCAGTTTGAAAAACAAAATCCACCAATAACTGTTAATGTCTACACATGGTCTGAAGAAACCAACCTTCTGCCAATTAGAGTGTCAAAGAACAGTCCAACAATAGGCGAACCAACCAAAACTCATGTAGACTTACTCCTGATGCAAAGCCTTAATGGGTTGCACTACACTCTAATACGCACAATGAGTAGATTACTAGTGCATACTACAAAACAACATAGCAAACAAGAATTTTGTAGAAAATGTTTAACAAGAATTCCGTCCGTTCAAGCTGCGAGCGAACATATAAAACATTGTATTAGCCCAGTTGACTGTGATACAGAACTAATTACGCCCGGAGAAGGCAGTAAAGTTAGTTTTAAGAACTGGAAACGGTTGCAAACTAGTCCATATGTTGTTTACGCAGACTTCGAATCACTCATTGTTCCTTATGAAGGACCAACCCCACAGAAACTTCCTAAAACAGTCTTAATGAGTAATCATCAGATTTGCTCATTTGCCTTCATCATTGTTAGGTCGGATGGCGCCCATTCAAAGCCAGAATTATACAGAGGACCAAATGCTGCAAAATACTTCTTAAAACGCATGCAGCAAGTGCGTAATGCCTGTTCTAATAATCTGAATTTATCTGAAATCATAATGACGCCTGAAGACCAACAACAGTATGACTCAGCCACTCACTGTTGGATTTGTGGGGCGGCCTTGGTTGCCACCGCAGAGAATCCAACAGTAAGAGACCATGATCACATTAGTGGAAAGTTTAGAGGAGCAGCACATAACAAATGCAATCTTCAACTAAAGTTTGAACCAAAGACATGGAAGCTGCCTATATTCTTTCACAACTTGCGAGGTTACGACTCTCACCTTATAATGCAAGCAGTAACCAGCGACTTCAGGGTGTCATGCATTGCACAGTCATCAGAAAAGTACATGTGTTTCACTTTAAATAACATGTCTTTCTACGACTCTATGCAACACCTGATGGGGAGTTTAGAGTCACTGGCTATGTCCTTAAAGTCCTGCCCAATAACGGAAGAATATTTTGACCCAACTCTTGTTAGAAAGGGCGTTTACCCTTATGAGTACATGAACAGTTGGCAAAGGTTTGACGAAGATACACTTCCGCCTAAAGGCGCGTTCTTTTCTAGTCTTAGAGGAAAAGACATTAGCAACTGCGATTACCAGCATGCTCAAGAAGCGTGGCAGAAATTAGAGTGTAAAACAATGGGAGACTATCATGACTCCTATTTAATGGCGGATACCTGTTTGTTGGCGGATATCTTTGAAAATTATAGGAAGACCTGCATGAAACATTACAGCCTGGATCCTGCGCATTATATTTCTGCGCCCGGGATGAGCTGGGACGCTTTCTTAAAATTTACTGGAGTACAAACTGATTTATTGTCTGACCTGCCAATGCTTCAGATGATTGAAAACGGATTGCGTGGGGAATCAGTATGGCGTCGCACCATTACTGTAAAGCAAACAACAAATACTTGGACAACTATGATCCAAGTAAAAGGTCTAACTATCTCATGTATTTAGATGCAAACAATCTGTATGGATGGGCAATGGCGCAATCACTTCCATTACGCAACTTTAAAATGTACACAGGACTCAAAGACATTCAAAAGTTTTTAAAATGGCTACCTACTCTAGAAGCTGATCGTAAAAGAGGTCTCATTCTAGAAGTTGATTTAGAATATCCTCATGAACTTCATGATTACCATAATGACTATCCATTAGCGGCAGAAAGTCTAAAAGTGTCAATGACAGAACCACCTAAACTTGTGCCTAATCTTCGTGACAAAAAAAATTATGTCTGTCATTACAGACTTCTTCAATTTTATTTAAGACATGGTTTGAAGTTGACAGCTGTTCATCGTATAATTGCTTTTGATCAAGAACAGTTCATGAAACCATACATAATGAAGAACACTGATCTCAGAACTAAATCCACAGATGCTTCAGAAAAAGACTTTTTCAAGTTGATGAACAACAGCTGTTTTGGAAAGACTATGGAAAATCCGCACAAGCGTAAAGATGTTAGATTGGTCACCAGAGAAAACGTTGCAATTAAGTTGACTTCAAAACCTAATTATCAGGACTTCAGAAGATTTCATGATCAGCTTTTTGGCATAATGATGAAAAAAAAGAAAGTCAAATTGGATAAGCCCGTTTTTATTGGGTTTACTGTTTTAGAGCTGTCGAAGCTTTTGATGTTAGAATTTCTTTACGACTACTTTAAGCCCTTGTATCCTGAGTCCAGAGTTCTGTACACAGATACAGATTCCTTTGTAATCGACATCCCTACTGAAGATATCTATAAAGACATGGAAATAGAAGTAGCAAAAGGGCATGCTGGATGGTACGACACATCTGATTACCCTAAAGATTCGCCTTTGCATTCAACTGTTAACAAAAAGGTTTTAGGTAAGATGAAGGATGAATTATCTGGAGGTGTGATCAAGGAGTTTGTTGGTTTGAGGTCGAAAATGTACAGTCTTTCAAGCCAAAAAAAAGTTGTTAAAAAAGCAAAGGGAATATCTCGTAGTGTTGTGCAATCAAGCATATCCCATGACAACTATAAAAAAGCATTGTTTGACAATAAGACTTTTCATCATGACAACGTAAAACTACGATCTAATCTACATGAGATCAACACAACTGTTGTAACAAAGAAGTCATTAGATAGAACAAACACAAAACGTGTGTTTGTTAATCCAGAGTTTTCATATGCAATCGGGCATTGGAGAATAGTATAATCATATGGGCTTATATTTTTCAGCAATCGCACGTTCAATTATATCATCATCTAATTTAGCAAAATTAATATTATTTATTAATGCTAGATGTGCTTTAATTTTTTTTGTCATTTCGCAATATTCATGTTCCCATACCCATAAATCAAAATAAAAGCTTTGGGGTTTAAAGCGATTGTCTGGCGATTGTTCTAGCCAAGGATTGTCAATCTTCTCAAATACTTCTTTAATGATATACTGATACTCAAATAAATCTTGCATTAATTTTAAAGACTTTTCCTTTGTCATTTCTGCCATTTCCCTTTGAGCTTCCATTTTAAACCCAAATGTATTTGCGTAGATTAAAACAGTTCGTTAAGCTTAACTATATCATCACCCAATTCAACCAAATTATTTTTCATTACTGCTAAATGCGCTCGAATTTTTTTAATATATTCCCAATCAAAATTTGAGGTTTTGTCTAGCATGGCATAATCAATCTTCTTAAATATTAGTCTAATAGCAAGATTATAATCAAATATTTCTCGCATTATTTCTAAGGACTCTTCCTTCACCATTCTTGCTTCCAGTGCCATTTTACGTAAGGATTCTTCCTTTTCCATTCTTGCCGCCATTTTAATTTAAATTAAAAAATAATTAAGCGACTGGAACTGTGTCTGGAGGGATTATCTGCAGTTCTTCCTTCACAAAAGATCTTTGAGGGGCCGGCCGTTTTGTTGTGTCAGTTTCTCGTAAATAATACACGGGTGGATTCATTTTCACAATTTTTTTTATCTCATATGGATCAACACTCCAAACTGGATCTGTTGCCCTGATGCGAGTGTCCCCTTCTGCTTCTCCCGGCGAATAAAGGTACCTTACTTTCAAACCAAATGGTAATAGTTTGCTTGATGAAGACTCTCCTTCAACAACATTTATTGTTTGTTTTCTGATTGCTTGTACTGGTTTTAAACCTTTAAATTCTTCATTATTCATTGCGCGCAAAACTGAGGGCAGTCTTCTAACCCATTCTGTGTTGCGAGAATTGTCAATCAGCTCTCTGTGATACTGGTAGGAGAAAAGTCTTTCAGATAACTGTTTGTTAAAGTTTTCAACCAAACCCTGTGATCTGTGAACACCCGGAATGCCTCTTTTAATGGTAACTCTATGTTTTAACAATAATTGATTCACTTGACCTTTAAATTCTTTTCCATCATCGACTTGAATCATGCGAGGATAAGTTAACGGGCCTCGTTGATATATCAGTTGTAAAGCGACAGCAACAGCAGAAGCACTCTTTTGTGTTAATGGTTCAGCATCTTTGTATCTTGAAGCTATGTCAATGACTGTAAGTGCGTACTTAAATCTTTTTCGTCTAATCGTATCATGGGGTAAATATAGAAGATCCATTTGATGGGTGTCGTTCGGTATTGTGTTGACAAAGTGTGGTCTTTGTATTCGTTTAGGCGCTGGTAAATAAATTTGCCAAATCGCTTGTTTAGATAACCATTCTTTTGCTGTTTGTTCACTGACTCCCGCTGCTTGGCTAAGCTTTTTAATTGCTGTTATTCCCTTCCAATATCCTTTTGGAGAATAATAGATTTTGTACATTTTTATTCAGCCAATACTTTGTGCAACAAAATACACAGCGGTCATGCCAAAGACAATAAACAATATTTCTTGCATCTTTTGTTTTTCTGATGGTTGATAAAAGTCGCTAAATTTTGGTGGGGGCAATGTTTCAACTTGTTTGCCTGTTACTAGAAAATATTCTTTTATTGCCTGGTCAACATCTTTAAATGTGTAAGCTGCATGTCCCTGTTGTTTAAGTCTGTCGTTAATAAAATCTAACTGCTCCATTCTTTGCTTTTCATAGGTGTCTTGTGCAGCAGCTAGTTGCTCCATAGCTCTGTTATGTCTTTTTCTCTCATTGTTATTTTGTAGTTTACTAAATGCGTAATTACTTCCGCTAAAAGCAAGCGCATTAACCACAGCGCCACCAATCATCATTACGAGTGAAGCCATTTTTATAAATGTATTTTTTTTAATTTTACATATTGATACTGTCTGGAATTATTCCTTGCTTAACTAGAAAATCTTTCGTAGCAAATGAAGCTGTAATAACAGCAATCAGCTTTGCTGAGTCTTCAAAGCCTAGTTTGCCAAGATCTGCTGGTTTTATTTTTAACAGGCTTTTACCAAGCATTGTGTATCCAACACTTAGGCCTCCAATAACAGCAGAATGGTATACAAGGTTAGTAATAGTTTTTTCGGCGCTCATTTTAAAAAAATAAAATAATATTTATTTATTAATAAAACATGAACTGCGATGATTTACTTCCTGAACTTACAAATGATCAAGTTGATGACCAAGCTATTATGCGTCAAAAGGAAAGGCTGTATTCTTTGGCGGCGTGTGGAAAAACAAAACAGTACCTCGGAAATGAATTCAGCATAGAACAGATTCAACAGATGTCAACGCAAGACATTGTAAAGTATCACAACAGGTATGAAGCGCAACTGGGGTCAAGAATGGTAAAAAGTGTTGGGCAAACGGTTCTTAGTTTGTACACTAAACTAGTTAGTAGATTTGCTCCCATTGATTCTGAACAAGATTTTATGTATGATTTAACGCAGGATCCAGTTTTAACAAAGTCATTAGAGTCTCTAGGATGTGATCTATATTACAGATTTGGAACATTGTTATCGCCATTAATCATGGGATTAATTACTTTTAATCATATAGATTTTGTTTCCCTTCAAAATGACCGAGCCAGAAAATCAGCAGAAAACATTGATGGAGAAAGTGACCAGTAAAAAGCCTCCTCATCCTGGGCGTGTTGCAGCAGGAAAAAAATTAGCAGAGTGGAACAAACAAAAAAAATTAATGTTGCAATCACAGAATATAACTCATAATGAAAACATAACACCGCCAACAGTTGTTTCAATGCCAGCTGTAAATACACAAGTTGATTCAAGACCTACAACACCAAAGTCGACATGGATTATTTGGATTAAAAGAGTTAGCATTTTTGGCGTCATTGCTGTTGGTGGGGGTGGTTATTACGTTTATAAAACATATAAACAACGCCAGCAAAAACCAAAGCAGTCAAAAAAATCTCAACCACTAAATACAGAAGCCAAACAAAAAAGCATGCCAGAACCGCCAACAACAAAAGATCATTTTGATCCATTTCAGATGGAATAATATTTCAAGAACTTAATAAATAATTATAAGTGACTTGAATAAGAACTTAATAACGACTTGATGACGACTTGATAAAACTTAAATAAGAACTTAATGACGACTTGATAAGAACTTAATGACGACTTGATAAGAACTTAATGACGACTTGATGACGACTTGTTAAGAACTTGAATAAGTACTTGAATAAGAACTTGTTAAGAACTTGATGTTGACTTGTTAAGAACTTGAATAAAAACTTGTTAAGAACTTAAATAAGAACGTGATGCCGACTTGAATAAGAACCTAGAACGACTTAATGACGATTTTTTTTCACAATTAATTGTTACATTCTTTTCCGGGGAGACAACTCCCTTCTGCCTTTATGTAGTATCTAGGTCAGACATGTCTGGCCACGGCTTACTCAACTGCACAATAGCCGAGTCGAAGCGCCGCACTGTTTCCGGGTTCGTGTCAAGTTACACATAAGGGCGCCGGGCCGCCCACGCGGCATTGTATAAATTTAGCCGGCTAAATTCCCCACCGGCGTCGTTTAGTACAGGCGTTAGACGTCATTGTATAAATTTAGGCGGCTAAATTCCCCACCTCAAAATAATCTTTTCCCAATTTTATGTATTAAAAGCAGCATTTTTATATTTAAATCTAAAAGCATTTAAAACAAATATTTATTAAAAAGTAGTGACTAAAAAGTAAGGTAAGATGCACTTTGTTATTTAGCTTTTGGTGTTGTTTTAACAACTTTAAAAACAACTTTACTCTAGGCAAATAAAAACAACTTTACAAGTAGACACCATGTAATTGTAAAGCGTTTGTTTGTGTACAGTATATATATAAATCTTGAAGTTAACAACATTGGGGATATGCCTGCAGTAGTTTTAAATACTTGGTTGTCATGGCATTGAAAAGTCTAAATTTGCCCTCTTCCCTGCCCTCAAGTGATCCTTCCTACTTTCGTATTGGGTCACTGGCGCGGCTATAAACGCCCGTAAACCCAGAATATGGTCACTGGCGCGGCTATAAACGCCCGTAAACCTAAAATGGTCGCCCTGGTGCGGCTATGGGAAGGACCACTAAAATGGGGGTGAGGGGATTGCCCAAATTAGACAAATAGAAAGCAGGCAAACAAGTATAAAAGTATACTACTGTTGGAGGCATATTCCCAAAACCCTTCACATCTGGCCGTGTTATATGTGACCCTCTGGGTCTGGCTTGGGGCCCTAGGGCGCCATAGGGTCTCAAGTGAGATCCAGAGGTGATCAGTAATGCGGCCAGATGTGAAGAGTTTTGCAGAAATTTATTTCACATTTGATGAATGTATGCGGGAAAATGATGTTATTGATCAAGAAAAAACTTAAGTCTCAAAAGTTTTCTAAATTAGTGTTAAAAACAGATAATCC
>CM065727.1:11254384-11266884 GCA_033310375.1 Conus canariensis
CGTGTCGGTCAACTCTGTGTGTGTGTGTGTGTGTGTGTGTGCGTGGCGTGCGTGCGTGCGTGCGTGTGTGCGTGCGTGCGCGCGCGCGTGTGTGTGTGTTAGTCAGAATTCGTTTAAGTGTGTCCCAGTTAAATTCACACAAAAATGCGTCTTAAGAGAACTGTGTCTTAAGATGATTTGCTATGCCCGTTCTGTGAGGTTCAAAGAAAAGCACTTTGCCTTACACTGTCCAAAATACAGAGGATTGAAGGAACAGTGCATATTCCAGCTAAGGATTACGATGGTCCATCACAGCACCATCTAACAATGCTGTTCGCCTCAGAGAGTGAAATATTGATCCTTCGACTTGCTCTGTTCCTTGAAAAAGCTTTTAGATTATGGCACTCGTGTTTTGACTTTTAAAAAAGAAATGCTATCAGAACTTGTCTAATTGAATGTATTTTTGTTCACTATCCAAACAAAAAAAGAAAATGATACTTATTGTGAAATGCCCTGTATCATGTTGCTATAATGAATGTTTTGTTTTGTAACCACCCACTATGACATGGACGTACGGCCTATTCATTAAATAATTTCAGAGTTCAGAGTTGTGTGTGTGTGTGTGTGTGTGTGTGGTGTGTGTGTGTGTGTGTGTGTGTGTGTGTGGTGTGTGTGTGTGGTGTGTGTGTTTTGATGTCCTTAGTTTCCACTATAGTGATTCAGACAGTTTATGTGTGGGTGAATGAAGTATGCAAGGGTATGAAGTGTATTATTCCATTAACGATAGAATATGACATCCCCTCCTCCTCCCCCCCCCCCTCATCTCCCATCCCTCTTCCACCTTGACAATTTTAAGTGAGAAGTGAGTGTGTGTGTGTGGTGTGTGTGTGTGTGTGTGTGTGTGTGTGTGTGTGTGTGTGTGTGTGTGTGTGGTGGCTGTCTGTCTGTCTGTCTGTCTGTCTCTGTCTCTCTCTCAGACACATACACACACATACACATACACCACACACACACCCACACCACCCACCCACCCACCCACCCACCCACCCACACACACACACACACACACACAAACACACACACACACACGTTCACACATATACACACACCTATACATACTTATTTCGGGTCAGGACAAAAATCTTACGCTGCAATGATGTACTGAGTTTTGAATGTTTCTGCCCAGTTTTGCAAGATGACACTTCTGTATTTGTCAGTCTAGTAACCGCAAGGCTTGTCTGAAATCAGGATCATGGCTGAATCGTCGGCAGTATCAGACGTCACAGCAGGAGTCATCAGCCAGATGAAGCCAGGAAGGCTTGTGCACCGACACTCCCCTGATGCAATCTGGGTGCTGCCCCAATCTAGGGCCCCCCCATGGCGCCTCTGAACCTCTGCCAGCTCTTCAGTGTTGGCGGTCAATACACCTCACGTTCTCTCATTCCTTTCAGCGAGGTGGTGGATTTGATGCTTGATCATTATCACTTCGCCATCACCGCATCCACACAAGCCGTCCTCGTTGGCAGACGCATTCAATGCACGTTCTTCATAGTACACTGAATACTGGCTTCCTTGAAAATGTGTGTTCAAAGTTCCCCATTTGTTATACATGAAAGACACTGGAGGTCTGCATATTCTCAATCAGGGAGGTTAGAACATTAAAATCTCCAGCCTTAAGCTGCACAGACCTCTAGCACCTTGGGATGGAGGTCCATGCTCCAAGCGCTCAGCTGACATATAGGTCAACTCTCCATAGACAGACCTTCAACAATCCCCAGCTACAATGGAGGAAAGCACAGTAAGTTTTTTTTTTTTTTTTTTTTTTGCTGAGGATACCCAGTTTGTTCACAGTTCTCACGCGTGTGCTCAAACCATTGGGACAGCGTCAGGAACCCACTGGAAGTGAACCGGACAGACAGACATGTTGGAACAGAGTGAAGACAGAAAACAAGCAGGGATTCAAAAGTAGAAGAAAGTGATGTCATCTGTACGGTGTGCCTTATGATGATGATGATGAATTTGGAAGAGAAAAACAAGCTAGCCAGCAAACTGTTACATGAACCACCAACAAGACAAATAAACGAACAGCCAGACATCCAACTTTTCTAACACGTTTAAAAGAAGCCTTCATTATGTGCGTAACTGTGGCGTCAACGCACAGTCCCATATCTCTGTGTTGGAAATACAAAGCATCGTACACCTGCAGCTGAGAGGGTCAGCATGTTACTGGACGTTTCCTTGCCTCGGCTCAATAAACATTTAAAAAAAAAAAAAAAGCTTGCTATTCAAACACACATCAATGAAAAACAGGTGTATATATACATGACATACGGACACATAAAGACCGAGAAATAAAGCCGGGTAATGACAGGGTGGTGAGGCAGACTTAGGCGAACAAGGAACACATTCAACGTGGAAGTATCATACTTACAATACACAATTGTTAATGCATAACCTTTTTTTGTGCAAAACAAGTCACTTCCAATTCTCATATCTTCAAAACTAAGTAAAACAATCGGACTGAAAATACAATGTTATTTCCAAAAGTTAAAACATAATAAAGGAATAAAACCCAGCTGTTTTGAAAACTTAGCAGGTGCTCTTTGCAATCCAATCCATCTGAATTAATGGATTCTGTCAGTTGACTCCATTTATGCTTGGATTTTTCCCCCCAGTAAGCAGTTAGTCTGAAGATATTTTACGACGAAAAAGTAGAATGAGTGTCAGCATTTCTCCCAGTCCCTGCCCCCACACAATACATTAATCAAAGCTGATGACCCGGTTATTCCTGCCTTGTTTGTCCAGACGACAGAAGACCTTAACATTCACTGCAGCCAGATCATTTCCAGTTTAGTGGTCTATGAATGCAATCGGTTTGCGTCTGTGTCTGTAATTCAGTCCCTTGGCCTTCTGCCTCCTCTTCCCCCCCTCCCCCCCCCCCCCCCCCCCATCCCTGCAGTCAACATCTGAAATCACATTCATGTACCGGTGACAGCAGGTATCAGGTTGTCCTAGTTCCTGGATGGATCCCACGTTTAACATCTGGTGTTTGTTCTCTCTCTCTCTCTTCTCTCTCTCTCTCTCTCTCTCTCTCTCTCTCTCTCTCTCTCTCTCTCTCTCTATATATATATATATATATAATATGTATCCAGTATTCCTCACATGCGAGACTGATGAAGCAAAGAACGAGACAGAACCTGCATTGACAGAGTCTCTTATTTCCAAAGATCTTGATTCGTGCACAGACAGATTCTTCGGATAAGAAAACAAGAACAACAATAAGACACCCTGAAACCCATCCGTGAGAGATTGATGTACAGGGATTTTAAACCCTATCCTATTCTGTCTGCGTCTTTCCTTTGTATACAGTGAGATACACGCAAGAGCGAGCGAGCGAGCGAGCGAGCGAGCGCGCGCTCGTGTGTGTGTGTGTGTGTGTGTGTGTGTGTGTGTGTGTGGTGCCTGTGTTGTCGTTTTTGTGTGTGTGGGGGCTTTTAAAAACAAATATTTTCCTTCCCTTCTTTTAAAAAAAAACTGTAATGGAAATGAAATCTGGAACAACGGCACAAAACGCCGATGCGAAGGTGTTCAAAGGCGAGTAAAATATTCCAGTTAAGACGTATTTGAAGTTTATATACATACTTTCATTTGAATATGATCCGTAATGTACGTGTGTGTATTATGAAAAAAACACACACACCCGTGAAAGCTACCGTGTTATTCATGTTTAGGTTTAAAGATTCGGTAGTCCTGAAGAGAACAGGAAACGCAGCACAGGTCAGTTTTCTGAAACAGGGTTTTTAACAGAGAGGTATTGTTGAAAGAAACAAGTTCGCCTTCCAATACCCCTTTACTTTCCAGGTATATCTGCGTATCTATATCTATATATCTATCCATCTATTTATCTATGTATGTTTAATCGATGAAATATTTGATGGAGGGAATGACTGAAGATCTACTACATATTTTGCTGTCATGCATTTTTTTTTTCTTTCGAAGACGAAATGAAATTGATTCTGAGTTTGTGAAAGTTGCATGTGATTTATAATTTCTGCATAGTATATAACAATACTAATGACGATGATGATGATAATAATAATTAATAATAATTATAGTAATAATAACAATAATAATGATAATAATAATGGTAATAATGATAATTATAATGGTAATAATAAAATAATGATAATGATAATAATAATAATAATGATAATACTAAATTCCGTCTCAAAGCGTGGAAGCCCAAAGAGTAAAACAAAAGAAAAGAAAAGAAAGTAAGGAGGGAAATACTCCTAAATCACTCCCGAACAAATTACAAACAACCAATCCCTTAATTCTTAACCCCCCCCCCCCTCCCACCCGTTCCTTCACCGCCATTCCCTGCCCCCTCTCCTTCCGACCTACATTACCTCCACCACCCGTCCCCGCGCATTCCACACACACACACACACACACACACACACACACACACACACACACACACACACACACACACACGTATGCACGCATACACACATGCGCGCGCGCACACAAACACACACACACACACACACACACACACACACACACACAACACACACACACACATTTGCCCATATTTACACTTACACGCTCGCACGTCCAAACAGATGTACGCATGCCACAGTCGGAAGAAAAAGAGAGAGGATGAGGGCCGGATCCCTCACATGGGAAGGAGGAGGAGGAGGAGGAGGAGGAGGAGGAGAGGAGGTCTAAATGGGATTTCCCCAGTAAGGCCAACATGGCATTGATGCCATTTTCTGGCACCCTAACCCTCACCCACCCCCACCCATCTTCGTCCGGCCCCGGGACTGCACATGGACCACAGGGAGTACGTTGGTGTGGGTGTTGGAGGGATGGTTGTGGGTGTTGTTGGTATGGGTTGTGGAGATGGTCGTGGGTGGGTGTTGGAGGGATGGGTGTTGGTGTGGGTGTTGGAGGGATGGGTGTGGTGTTGTGTGGTGTTGGAGGGATGGGTGTTGGTGTGGGTGTTGGAGGGATGGGTGTTGTGTGGGGTTGGAGGGATGGGTGTTGATGTGGGTGTTGGAGGGATGGGTGTTGATGTGGGTGTTGGAGGGATGGGTGTTGATGTTGGTGTGGGTGTTGGAGGGATGGGTGTTGATGTTGGTGTGGGTGTTGGAGGGATGGGTGTTGATGTTGGTGTGGGTGTTGTGGGGATGGGATGTGTGATGTGGGTGCTTGGAGGGAGGAGTTGGTGTGGGTGTGGAGGGATGGGTGGTTGGTGTGGGTTGTTGGAGGGATGGGTGTTGATGTGGGTGTTGGAGGGATGGGTGTTGGGTGTGGGTGTTGGAGGGATGGGTGTTGATGTGGGTGTTGGAGGGATGGGTGTTGGTGTGGGTGTTGGAGGGATGGGTGTTGTGTGGGTGTTGGAGGGATGGGTGTTGATGTGGGTGTTGGAGGGATGGGTGTTGGTGTGGGTGTTGGAGGGATGGGTGTTGGTGTGGGTGTTGGAGGGATGGGTGTTGGTGTGGGTGTTGGAGGGATGGGTGTTGGTGTTGGTGTGGGTGTTGGAGGGATGGGTGTTGATGTGGGTGTTGGAGGGATGGGTGTTGGTGTGGGTGTTGGAGGGATGGGTGTTGGTGTGGGTGTTGGAGGGATGGGTGTGGGTGTGGGTGTTGGAGGGATGGGTGTTGGTGCTGGTGTGGGTGTTGGAGGGATGGGTGTTGGTGTGGGTGTTGGAGGGATGGGTGTTGGTGTGGGTGTTGGAGGGATTGGTGTTGATGGGATTACACATGACCACAGGGAGCACGTTGGTGTGGGTGCTGGAGGAATGGGTGTTGGTGTGGGTGTGGGTGTTGGAGGAATGGGTGTTGATGTTGGTGTGGGTGTTGGAGGAATGGGTGTTGGTGTGGGTGTGGGTGTTGGAGGGATGGGTGTTGATGTTGGTGTGGGTGTTGGAGGGATGGGTGTTGATGTTGGTGTGGGTGTTGGAGGGATGGGTGTTGATAGGACTGCACATGGACCACAGGGAGCACGTTAGTGTGGGTGTTGGAAGGATGGGTGTTGATGGGAGTAGGATGTCTGACATCGATCAGTTTGTGTGTGTGTGTGTGTGTGTGTGTGTGTGTGTGTGTGTGTGTGTGTGTGTGTGTGTGTGTGTGTGTGTGTGTGTGTGTGCCGTTGTCAGTTTGTTTTTAGGGGATTATGGCTCTATAAAGAACCTGGCCTGTGGCTGTCCGAATGTGGCAGTAACACATGACCACAACATGCAGTCAGTGTCGGTGTATTAGCAATATAACCCCCCTCCCCTCTTTGTTTGTTTGTTCGTGTGTGTGTGTGTGTGTGTGTGTGTGTGTGGTGAGAGAGGAGAGAGAGAAGAGAAGAGAGAGAGAGAGAGAGAGAGAGAGAGAGAGAGAGAGAGAGAGAGAGAGAGAGAGAGAGAGAATGTGGTATTATCTCTTCAGCTGCAATGGACTGCCGATCCAAATTTGGCACAATCATAGATTCTGTTGATTTTTGTTTTCGTCTAGCCACTATTTCACGATGTCGCCATATTGAAAAAAAAATGTCACAAATCATTTTTGTAGCATTTCAGACAACTGCTTCACAAACTGTTCCTCAAAACTTTTCTTCTAGACCTGAAGGAACAGAAAGAGGCTGCCGTACTGGATGCCCCCTTGAGTGTTGTTACAGAGAGTGAGAACACGTGAAATTTGAACAATGGGATACTTTCAACACTCATGATTGATGTAAACTCAGTGACAGTGAATGCATTTCTGATAAAAATCGATCCACTCGGTACTGTTTGGTCTGAGGTTAGTCTACCTCCATACGGGGCATGGAGCAAACTGAACACACACTAATATAGAGAATGATGGAATACACACAGCGCTCAAGAGACTAACGGAATACATCATTGTTAATGAGAATAGAGTCATGTTCACTGATTAGAAGAATGCTGTTGAAATAACTGAATACACATCATCAGAGAGAAACAGGTCTACACTCTGTGAAAGAGAACACTTGAACATACCGTTTTACAGAGAATAATGGACTGTTAACAACAACACAGGAACTCACAGTGTTACAGAGAACACGGAAGAAACACTATTACAGAGAAGAACTGAACACCTACTATTAAATAGAATAGATGTGTACATGCTGTAAAGAGAAAGCATACATACAGACTGCTAAAAAAAAAAAGTAACGGAATATATACTGTTAAAGAAAATCAAAAGAATGACGCTCTGTTTAAGAGAATAACTGAATGCACACTGTTTGAGCGAGTAACTAAATACACGCTACTGAAGAGAATGACTGAATACATACTACCACACTATCAATGTGAATACCAGAATACACGCTGTTCAAGAGAACTAATGAACACGCACTGTACAAGAGGATCACTGAACACACACTGCTGAGGAAAATGACTGAACGCACACTGTGAAATACAGAGATACTGGCTGTACACTGTTGACAAGTTCACTGAATAAACACTACTACAATATTGACGACAATGACAGAATACACGCTGTTACGGAAATTGATGAATACGCACTGTTCAAGGGAAAAACCAAAAACAAAAACGGAATACACCTTTTCCAAAGGTAATACATGGGTTCGCATGGTTAAAGTGAGTAATGGAATACACAAGAGAATTTGTTTGCTTGTTTTTTTTGTTTTGTTTTGGTGTTTTGTTGTACACAAGAGAATTACTGAATACACACTGTTAAAGGGAGTGACGGAACACACAATGTTAAAGAGAAGAATGGAATAAATACCGTTGAAGAGGTCAAGTGAACGCGCCGAGTTAGATGATCACTAAACACGCACCGTCAAAGGGAAAAATTGAATACCCATTGTTGAATTGAATAACTGAATACGAGCTTATTAAAAAAAAAAGATAGTTGAATACACAATGTCGAAAGGAATTCCTGGATAAACACTGTTAAAAAGGAATACTTGAATACACACTGTTAACAGGAATAACTGAATACATACCAACAGAACAAATACTGTTAAGGAGAAGAGCGGAGTACACATTGTCAAACACAACGTCTGGACGATGTAACTGATTTGTTGATTGATGTCTTCCTATGCGATTCCCACCTGGTGTCTTGCTTTTGAATGAAAGACTTCATTTATAAAAGATATAGATCCAGGCATACTTTTGTGAAAAGAAACAGGCAGAACAAATAAGAAAAAAACAGTTTTTTGAGGACCCCCCTTCTCCATGGATGCATTTTTGTTCCTCCGTTAAGTATGCGTGAATGAACACGCCTGCTCGCCTGCGCTTGCGTCTGCAGATGCCCCCAGGAAGTAAGTGGAGGGAAAAGATGTGAAATGTTGATGAACAACACACTCTTACCATATCTTCCCAGGGAAGGGCATCGCTGCACTGAAAGTGTTGCTAGTGAATTATAAATATTCCCCCCCCCCCCCCCCCCCCCCCCCCCGTCAGAATGATTGTCATCCGGACCATTTCCACTGCACCTAATCTCAGCCACACTATTGATCCCTCCGGCGCTGATCATGGCTGTCTTGTGAATCAGCGCCGAGTCCTCTTAGAGCGCCCTCCACTCCACTCCTGCCAACCTCCCCCCCCCTCTCTCTCTCTCCCCTCGCTCTGCTTGCCATCTCCCCCACCTCCTCCAAACCCATCCATGGACCATATCTTTTTCATCTCTCGCCTGCAGTTCCTGAAGAAAAGGGTTCCCTGGCAATGGACGCCATCTTGGGAAGAAGTGTGGTCGTTAATCAGTGCCAGATCCGCTGGGAGAGATGCTGTCTGAGGCTGCTGGGTACTGCGGAATCAGAACATCTCATGCCAGTCATCCAGTGGAAGTGTATCTGGCACCCGAGGCTGAAACGTAACCGTCAGTTAATGAAACCCATTCATCAGGAAAGATATGTTCTATGTTGAAGTTCATGGTGCGTTTGGTTTTTGTCTCGCAAGCTCACACTTCGCTCATTTCTTCTCTTTACGTTTTCATTTGGCTGAAACGAAGAGAAACCTTTCCAACGGAATCAGGTCTCTTGACAATGGACTACATTTGTATTGACAGCTTTGGTGGACCGAGAAGGACTCAAGGACTGAAGACACTAACAGAGAATGATTGTCTGAAAGTTCTTGTAGGAAATACGAACAATCAAACACACACACACACACACACACACACACACACACACACACACACACACACACACACAACACACACACACACACACACACACACGCACGCGCGCGCGCGCGCGCGCGCGCACGCACGCACGCACGCACGCACGCAGCACGCACGCACGCACGCACGCACGCACGACACAACAAACACACACATGTTTACGTTCTATTTCTTTATTCCTCAACCCCCTTCTCCCCTTTAAACTAAAAGGATAACAAAAAATATTCTGACTGCTTGGGTTGGCAAAAGAGCAGCTTTTCATATAGTGTATGGCTGAATTATTCCATAACAGAAACTTGCCCACTTTTCTCATTGTCTTAAAGTGACTAAACTGGAAAATGGATTACGTATACCCTTAGTAGATATTTTATTATTATTACATTTATTACAAAAGAAAAAAAAGTCTAACTCATAACGCACTGTCACTAACGAATCTGATAAAAGGGGTCAGAGACTCCACTTTGGCTCAACGTAAGGAATTGAAGTATTTCATACGTAAATCGAATTCTCCGCAATCTTTTCCATTTGATCCCGACTTTCCCATCTTGTGATATTGCTTTTGTTTTCCATTTCACTATTTCACTGGCACTGACAGCTGAGGAAGATGACATCAAAGACAGAACCTAGACACCGGAGTCAACAGGCATACAGACACACCCAAACCTCGCTGCTAGTCCAAAGATGGGATTATCTAAACATGTAGAGTTTCTTAAGCTGACAACATCTAAATAAAAAATGAAACCTTGATAATTTTCTGCTGTAAGTGCACTCACGATTTCCCCACCACAGAGTGCGACACGTGTGGCAAACAGTTGGTCTGGAGGCAGCTAATCCAGACTTGTCTTTTACCAGTTGGAAAAGTGATTTCTTGCACGGATTTCAAATCCTAATCTGGTATCATGACTGTCGCATCCCATTTCGTGTCTGATAAATCTTCTGGGTTGGGCATTACTGGTGTCGCGCGAGAGAGAAATTTAATGAGAGAGAAGGGAGGGGGGAGGGGCAGGTAGGAAGAGACGGGAGGTAGAAGAACAGAGAGAGAGAGAGAGAGAGAGAGAGAGAGAGAGAGAGAGAGGAGAGAGAGAAAGAGAGAGAGAGAGAAAAGAGAGAGAGGAGAGAGAGAAGAGAGAGAGAGAGAGAGAGAGAGAGAGAGAGAGAGAGAGAGAGAGAGAGAGAGAGAGATAGAGAGAAGAGGGGATTAGAAAGAAGAAGGGATCAGAAACCTATTTCTCCATTTTAGAGTTGTGCAGAAAACACAAGAGAGAGAAGAGAGAGAGAGAGAGAGAGAGAGAGAGAGAAGAGAGAGAGAGAGAGAGAGAGAGAGAGATCTGTCTTCTAATGCTAAACACTTTCCTATAACAAGTTTATAAAACATGTTGATAGATAGGCTTTGATAAAACAGTCTAGTTTCTTGACACAGTGGACGTAACAAAAAAAAATGCCTTGCCTTGAGAAATTATTCTCTTTTTTTTTTGGTGGTTGATTTATTTGTTTATCTACCCTTCTTTTCCCTTTTTCTTCTTACCCTTCTTTTTCTCGCTTTTTTTGTTGTTTTTGTTTTGTTTTGTTCCTGAATCCATATCAGACTTAACAGAGTTAACTGTGTCCAAACTATGATAGCGTTAGATGGCAAAGACATCTGGGATTGGAATCTGGGCATGATCACCCAGACAGCAACATAGCTAACAACAATCCCGTTTTTTGCTATCAGGGTAGATTGGATTCAGACTCTGGTTCTGAACCAACCCCCCCCCCCACCCCCCCTTCCCCTTACCATCCCCGCCGCACCTTCTCCCCCTTCTCCCGCCCTCAACCCCTCTCGGTCCACGGCCTTTTCCTGAAGTCCACTGCCCATGCGTTCCACGAGTATGTTTGTCTGTTTTGCATACTCGTTTTGTTTTTTCCACGAATATGTCTGTCTGTCTGTCTGTTTTGCATACTCGCTTTGTTTTTTTCACGCATATGTCTGTCTGTCTGTTTTGCATACTCGCTTTGTTTTTGTGTTTGAAGGGTCTTCATGTATTACCGTCACAGCGGACGTTTCAGTGGGATCCTTTCAGCATCGGAAGTTCATTATCATTATCATTATTATTATTGCTATCATTATTATCATTATTACTACTATTACTATTATTGCTATTATCATTTTTACTATTATTGTCATCATTATTATGATTATTTGTAGTAGTTGTGGTGTTATTACAATGATTATTATTATTATCATTATCATCATCATCATCATCATCATCAGTTATCATTGCCGTATTATGTTTACGAAGTACAGGAAATGATCAAGAAAAGCAGATTATTTTGTCGTATCATTAGCTACTGTTCATTGTTTATTGTCCATGTGTCCTCTCCTCACTTCAAAATTCCTCTGCTAATACAATTTGGATCATAATAATAATAATAATAATGATTCTTATATAGCGCTTAATAACGAATTTCTCTAAGCGCTTTACAAGTCATACTACATTCACCCTTTCATATACAATAATACACCTTACACCAACTACAAATACTATTACTACAATAACTAACAAATCCTAATCCTACCAATGTGACATTCACTTATTCTTCAAATATCACTACAAAAACTTAATCCTATACGTTCAATCATACAACAAATACATATAATAGAGAACATACACATACGCTACATTTGAAAAGGCCCAGACGGCTATGAGTTAGGTTGTACCCCCCCCCCCCTCCCCACAGCATTGACTATTATGAGAAAATAGATGGGTTTTAAGTTTAGACTTGAAAGAAGAGATAGAATCTGAATGTCTGAGACAGTCTGGCAGTCTGTTCCACGTCGCTGAGCTTGAAAAGAGAAAGATCTTTCACCAGTAGTAGTCCCACAAGTGTTGGTGCGACTTCAGCACAGGACCGTTGGTGTCGACGATGGTCCAGCAGAAGTGAAATGTGTGGAATAATGAAAAGAAAAATGAAGAAAACCAAGATTACCTGCCTGCTTGACCAGTCGTCTGCTATCCAGTGCCAACAGACCTTAAGTGACGTGCGTTCAGGAAGCACACACACAGACACAGACACAGACACACACAACACAGACACACAGACACAGACACAGACACAGACACACACACACACACACACACACACACACACACACACACACACACACACACGGAGAACATCTACAAGCCACAGAATGGGCTTCTATGTAGGGCGATGTGACCAAGTGGGAGATCCACCAGAACAGTGCACAATGCCAGGTGATCTCCCTGTTCTGACCTCTGACCCTTCCAGACAAGGTCTTTCGAAGTTCACCATGTTGGTGAGAAATACACGGGGAGAACGTGAACCAGGGACTGGTCTGTTTGTTGCTCTTGTTGTCCT
>CM065727.1:11279384-11284384 GCA_033310375.1 Conus canariensis
TAAAAGATGATTTGAAAGTGCTCCTTAGAAGATGTAGGGCGTTCCCCAAAACTGAACAACAACAACAACAACAGGAATACAGTCAAAGAGGCTGTTTTTGTGTGCAAAAGAATACCCTTTTTTGTCTAAGAGACAATTAGCTGCCGAAGATTGAAAATACGAACCTCAACACTGGAACGAGTCGTGAGTGGACACAAAAACTAAAAGACACGCATTGGATGAAGAAATTCTGGCAGATTTAAATTGATATTTGCAAAAACTTAGCTGCACTACTGAGAAGGAGAGAGAAGAGAGAGAGAGAGAGAGAGAGAGAGAGAGAGAGAGAGAGAGAGAGAGAGAGAGAGAGAGAGAGAGAGAGAGATTTCTTCATAAAAAATATTAAAGACAAATACAGTTGAACTAGAAAGTCATCATCACGAGAATACAAAGTTCGGATTGAAAGCAAATCATCTCGCCCATAAGTTTTGGGGACAAGTACATTCGTTACATTTTGTTAACAATGCAAAATATTCCCATTCAAATCAGTTCGAACATTACTTATCAACAGGAGGTCATTGGAGACGACTTTGGGATCATGTGACCACCATCCTAACTTCATCAGTATGTAGTCCACATACATCCGTGCAGTCTTACCAAATCATATTGAAAATGCAAGCTTGATAGCTCTAAAGCCTGAAATAGTCCACCTGTCCTAACAAAGGTCTGCTTCCGATATCAGCGCTACGTCATCATCACAGCTGGTCACGGTCTGTTTCATGTTTGTCCTGTCCCACGCTGACAGTCTGGTGAACAGTTCTTCATGCAGCAACCCAGTGACTCCTCGTGGAGTTCATTAAAAGGGAAGGAGTCCACGTTGCCTGATTGGACTGATCCTTTAAGTGGTGCTTGGGGACACCTTGTCTGTTCTTCAAAACTCTCTAAGCATATGCACCCGATGGACAGCCCCGTCGGATGATACCATGAAGTTAAAGAGATCTAAAGGACACCTGCAGAACAACCCGAAAGGAAACAGGTTTACAGCTAGCTGTTCAAAATGTCAGTCATCTTGTTCAGGGATTATGAAAGTAATGCCTCTTTACTCGAAAACCCTGCAGGATCCCAGTTCATACAATCAGCACTTCAGTACTATTCACAGCCAAGCCCACCATGGAGGCCATGGTACGACTGCGGCTCGCTCCAAACAATCAGAAAGTCTTACATAATCTACAGGAAAGGGAAACAGAAGCAACAAATCAAAGCCAAAGTGAAGCCAACTGACAAACATGCACGCAGTCACTGTCCAAATTGGCTGACAGGTCTCCAATGGAGAAATCGAACGAGAAGCGAACATCAAAAGAACAACCTAACTTATGGAAAAGGCTTCATTTTAGCTCATCAACGGGCTGCTAACTTCACAGAGCAAGGCCTCCTTTGGAATGCTTCCAGACAAAATCAGCGGTTAGCTCAACACACACAAGCCATATCTAATCTCTAAACAGGGGTCGGAATTTCTTGCAGTCTGTCTGGTTTGGATCAGAGTCCAATACGGGAAAGGACAATGCACCAAAGACCGACAGCAGAACACTTGCATTTCTCCTCGTCCTTTCGTGCCACAACGCCAGATAGTTGGCACTGCATGCCCTCCACCGGCCACAAAGGCTTCAAACCCTCCCTTGTGTCATCCCCTTTGGAGGCAAGACAAGAGCAACTTTCTGCAGAGAATGTGACCAAACAGTCTGTTGGACAGGCTGAATGAAAGGCATAGTGGATGAATGTAAAATGAAGTGTCTGCTGTGGAAAAAAAAAACAAGATCACTGCCTTTCTTCAGTGACTGTGGGTTGAATATATTAAGGCAGCAATTCTTCCTTTCTTGTTGAACGCAGACCTCTGTAGAACTACTCCTGAAGGAAAAGCTCCTGAGAAAATGTGGCACTTGGCACACTTGCCTTTGTCACCCAAACAGCGGTCATCCCGTTCCCAGGAAAAGCACACTGTCAGTGTTGGTTGTCACTGTGGAGATTGCCTTTATCACCCAAATCTTAAATAAATGTTAGCGAACCGCCCAGAGAACGTGGACAAACGAGTCACAAGACGAAAAACTCGTCTTGTGACTCGTTTGTCCACGTTCTCTGGGCGGTTCGCTAACATTTATTTAAGATTTGTTTAGATTTCCGCTTTGCAACTTTATCACCCAAACAGCGGTCATCCAGTTCCCAGGAAAAGCACACTGTCAGTGTGGGTTGTTACTGTGAAAAGCACACTGTCAGTGTGGGTTATTACTGTGAAAAGCACACTGTCAGTGTGGGTTGTTACTGTGAAAAGCACGCTGTCAGTGTGGGTTGTTACTGTGAAAAGCACACTGTCAGTGTGGGTTGTTACTGTGAAAAGCACACTGTCAGTGTGGGTTGTTACTGTGAAAAGCACACTGTCAGTGTGGGTTGTTACTGTGAAAAGCACACTGTCAGTGTGGGTTGTTACTGTGAAAAGCACACTGTCAGTGTGGGTTGTTACTGTGAAAAGCACACTGTCAGTGTGGGTTGTTACTGTGAAAAGCACGCTGTCAGTGTGGGTTGTTACTGTGAAAAGCACGCTGTCAGTGTGGGTTGTTACTGTGAAAAGCACATGTCAGTGTGGGTTGTTACTGTGAAAAAGCACACTGTCAGTGTGGGTTGTTACTGTGAAAAGCACACTGTCAGTGTGGGTTGTTACTGTGAAAAGCACACTGTCAGTGTGGGTTGTTACTGTGTAAAAGCACACTGTCAGTGTGGGTTGTTACTGTGAAAAGCACACTGTCAGTGTGGGTTGTTACTGTGAAAAGCACACTGTCAGTGTGGGTTGTTACTGTGAAAAGCACACTGTCAGTGTGGGTTGTTACTGTGAAAAGCACACTGTCAGTGTGGGTTGTTACTGTGAAAAGCACACTGTCAGTGTGGGTTTGTCATACTCTAGGGGTCGTACACACACATGCACCTCTGCCCAAAGTACACTCCGCACGTACACGCAATCACTCCTCTCACCCAAGGAACGCCAAATAATAAACACATCACAAGAAAAGTTTGTTTCCCCTCCTTCTACGAGAGTACAAATATTATTAATCAAACACCAACACTTGAGTAATTTCGTTTATACCTCCACTGCACGAAGGAGGAAAAAGAACAACTGCTTCCCCTACAATCAATGAATTCATAAATATAATGAGGATGAATTAGTTTCTATCACCAGCACAAGGGGAGTATGTTTCACGTCATCCGAAAACATCAGGGGCATACATCAACATCTTTCCTTCACGTCGGGAAGAGACACATAAAAATCATTTACCATCCAGCCCAAAATACAAAAAAATGTCACTGTCTCTAGGACGGAAGTTCTGGGGTATCCTTCCCCACTCGTGACTTAATCAATTATCATCCCCTTCTAGGGAAAAAAAATCGGAACTTCAGTTCCACTCTGTCACGCCCTTACAGATTTCTCGTCAAATGCTTCCACTTTCAAAATTCCTTTCCAGGAAGACATATATAATTTTTACTCTCTGATCACTCTTTTATACTTGGGGAAGACACACGGGGACAGCCATCTCCGGGCTGAATAGGGCGTCGCCTTATACAAACCCGCCTTCTTCAGGGTCTGGGGCTCGTTACGGAGAAGTAGCCCGCTACCCGACCTGGGCTGGGGACTTGGTCCAGCACCTCTGGGACCACTCCAAGGCCCTAAGTCCGTGGCCCGTGTGAGACAGCCAGTCTGTCAACACACTCGGAACCACGTACAGTTTCCATAATTACTAAAGGGGAACTCACCTCAACATGAAGATGTGAAACAGTAACCTTTCCCCTATGCATAAGCTTTTATTCTGAATGTTACTTTTCTTTTCCCATTCTTAAATAAAAGAATTGTTACAACTTTAACCACACTTGTTCTTATTATTTTCTTTTCTTTTAAATACAAACGTCTTCCTTACTTTCGCTTATATATTTCACTTCTCCCTAATTAAACATGGATACTTAAATACCTCTGCCGCGACGCAGCCTCGCTCTGGCCTCAGTCCAACAAACGATCAGGCCCTCCGACTTCTCCGGCTGGCATGGAGCAAGTGATTATCAAATCCTAAAGGTAAATTCAATAGCGCGCGCAGTGCGCCTAACCAGTACTCACACAGGCCACAGCCAACAGAATAGCGATGTGCATTCACATGACACTTTTCACTTAAAACCACAAGGCCAGTCAACCTGCTGTCTCAAAACCAATAGTTATACACAAAACAACATGTGCACATTATAATCAACATAACATGTGCACATGACAGGGTTGTTACTGTGAAAAAGCACACTGTCCGTGTGGGTTGTTACTGTGAAAAGCACACTGTCCGTGTGGGTTGTAACTGTGAAAAGCACACTGTCAGTGTGGGTTGTTACTGTGAAAAGCACACTCTGAGTGTGGGTTGTTACTGTGTAAAAGCAAACTGTCAGTGTGGGTTGTCACTGTGAAAAGCACACTGTCAGTGTGGGTTGTTACTGTGAAAAAGCACACTGTCAGTGTGGGTTGTTACTGTGAAAAAGCACACTGTCAGTGTGGGTTGTTACTGTGAAAGCACACTGTCAGTGTGGGTTGTTACTGTGAAAAAGCACACTGTCAGTGTGGGTTGTTACTGTGTAAAAGCACACTGTCAGTGTGGGTTGTTACTGTGAAAAGCACACTGTCAGTGTGGGTTGTTACTGTGAAAAGCACACTGTCAGTGTGGGTTGTTACTGTGAAAAGCACACTGTCAGTGTGGGTTGTTACTGTGAAAAGCACACTGTCAGTGTGGGTTGTTACTGTGAAAAGCACACTGTCAGTGTGGGTTGTTACTGTGAAAAGCACACTGTCAGTGTGGGTTGTTACTGTGAAAAAGCACACTGTCAGTGTGGGTTGTTACTGTGAAAAGCACACTGTCAGTGTGGGTTGTTACTGTGAAAAGCACACTGTCAGTGTGGGTTGTTACTGTGAAAAGCACACTGTCAGTGTGGGTTGTTACTGTGAAAAGCAC
>CM065727.1:11296884-11301884 GCA_033310375.1 Conus canariensis
CATCCTTCTGTCGTCAAATCTGAGATCACATGAAGAAACAAAAAAAAAAAATGCTGATCTCTGTCAGAACAGTGGGTAAAGAGCAGGTGAGGGGATTTTGAGGGGTGAGGGTGTCGGGGGGTGGGGGTGGGGGGTGGGGTGGGGGTGGGGAAAGGGTTCTTGAGGTGGTCAGAGAACACTCCTTCCACGTTCTGTTATGTCTTGTTCTCTGTCCGTGTGGTGCTGCGCACAGAGACACCGTAATCATCACACCGGCCATTGAGATCAGACCGTCCTCCCAACGTCAACGACTAATCACTCTCTCTTCGCCTTCAGAACGCTGGTCATTCTTTGCTGCAGGGTTATCACACTTCCAAATGGTGGCTTGGGTGTCCACTATTGCTTCAAGGGTCGATAGCTAATATTTTAGATCGAGTCAAACAGGGTTTTTTTTTAAATTTTATTTTATTTTTTTTGATGTTTCGTTTCTGTCTTTTGACCAGAAACTCGTCCATCAAACCCCCCCCCCCCCCCCCCAACCCTCAGGAACACTTTACTCCTCTCCTCTCAATAAGGTTTTTTTTTTTTTTATCGACGTGTGGCTTATCTCATCCGTTCCTTTCTTTTTTTTCTTTTTCAGCTGTTTGAATTTTGTTTTTCAAGCGTCTTGATGGATTTGTCTTTCTGGCGAAAAATGCCAATGGAGCCCTCAGGCGCTCTGTCACCTTTTATGAGCACTCACAAACCAATTCATTCTGCTCCAACTACGTGATTTGTCTTGGTGAACTCTCGCCTGCACACTCCGTCCCTCTCTCCTGCCTCCCCTCCCTCCCTCCTCTCTCTTCCCTTCTCTCTCTCTCTCTCTCTCTCTCTCTCTCTCTCCCTCCCCCTCTCTCTCTCTCTCCCTCCCTACCCCCCTCTCTCTCTCTCTCTCTCTCTCCCCCCCTCTCTCTCTCTCTCCCTCCCTCCCCCCCTCTGTGTGTGTGTGTGTGTGTGTGTGTGTGTGTGTGTGTGTGTGTGTGTGTGTGTGTGTGCGCGCGCGCGCACGCGCGTGCGATAAAATGTGGGTGTGTGCAAGTGCACCTCTATGAGTGTGTGTGTGTGTGTGTGTGTGTGTGTGTGTGTGTGTGTGTGTGTGTGTGTGTGTGTGTTGCGTGCGAGCGTGCATACATGTGTCTATTTAGCTCAGTAAGTGTTACTAGGTGCGTTCATTCATTACTGATATTTCCTTAACAACGGCATTTCACCGAGTTTCAGTGATGATAGTATCGCCATGAGACTTTATCTCTTGTACGCGCGCGCGCGCACGCACACACACACACACACACACACACACACACACACACACACACACACACACACGCACGCACGCACGAACGCACGCTCGCACGCATGCACCGCGCGCGCGGGGCGCGCGCGCGCGCGCGCACACACACACACAACGTAAATGCACACACACACGCAAATATGCCTACACAGGCACGCACAACACGCAAGTGCGAGTGCACATGTACGCTCGCGTTTCTGTTTGACAGTGTAGATTTTTTCCTTGTTAACAGGACTGACATATCAGAGGACGTGAGAAGTGCACATGTACGTTCACGTTTCTGTTTGATAGTGCAGATTTTTGTTTTTCTTCTTAACAGGAATCATGTAGAAAACATGAGGATGCACAGCTGTATGCCCGCGTTTGTGTTTTTATTGTGTAGACTTTTCCTTTGCGAACAGAAACGCTCTAGAGAACATGAGGAGTGCACACCTGTATGCCCGCGTTTGTGTTTTTACTGTGTAGACTTTTCCCTTGCGAACAGAAACGCTCTAGAGAACATGAGGAGTGCACACCTGTATGCCCGCGTTGTGTTTTTACTGTGTAGACTTTTCCCTTGCGAACAGAAACGCTCTAGAGAACATGAGGAGTGCACACCTGTATGCCCGCGTTTGTGTTTTTACTGTGTAGACTTTTCCCTTGCGAACAGAAACGCTCTAGAGAACATGAGGAGTGCACACCTGTATGCCCGCGTTTTGTGTTTTTACTGTGTAGACTTTTCCCTTGCGAACAGAAACGCTCTAGAGAACATGAGGAGTGCACACCTGTATGCCCGCGTTTGTGTTTTTACTGTGTAGACTTTTCCCTTGCGAACAGAAACGCTCTAGAGAACATGAGGAGTGCACACCTGTATGCCCGCGTTTGTGTTTTTTACTGTGTAGACTTTTCCCTTGCGAACAGAAACGCTCTAGAGAACATGAGGAGTGCACACCTGTATGCCCGCGTTTGTGTTTTTACTGTGTAGACTTTTCCCTTGCGAACAGAAACGCTCTAGAGAACATGAGGAGTGCACACCTGTATGCCCGCGTTTGTGTTTTTACTGTGTAGACTTTTCCTTTGCGAACAGAAACGCTCTAGAGAACATGAGGAGTGCACACCTGTATGCCCGCGTTTGTGTTTTTACTGTGTAGACTTTTCCCTTGCGAACAGAAACGCTCTAGAGAACATGAGGAGTGCACACCTGTATGCCCGCGTTTGTGTTTTTACTGTGTAGACTTTTCCCTTGCGAACAGAAACGCTCTAGAGAACATGAGGAGTGCACACCTGTATGCCCGCGTTTGTGTTTTTACTGTGTAGACTTTTCCCTTGCGAACAGAAACGCTCTAGAGAACATGAGGAGTGCACACCTGTATGCCCGCGTTTGTGTTTTTACTGTGTAGACTTCTCCCTTCGACAGAACCTCTAGAGAACATGAGCATGCCCCCTGTAGCCCCGTTTTCTTTTTTTCCCTTGTAGACTTTCCTCCCTTCGACCAGAACGCCTCTGGACATGGGGTGCACTGTGTGCGCGTTTGTGTTTTTACTGTGTAGATTTGTCCTTGCGAACGAACGCCTAGGCGAGGATAACATATGGGGTTGTGATGTGATTTTCCTTGAGAAGTCTGAGTGAGTGTAGTGTGTATGCCGCGTGTGTGTGTTTTGTTGTGTGACTTTTGTTGCGAACAGAACGTGCATACATGTGTCTACTTAGCTCGTATGTGTTTTTACTGGTGCGTTCTTCCCTTACGAATCAAAACGCTTTCAGAGTTTCATGTGATGCCATGTATCCGCTTTAGTGTTTTACTGTGTACGCCCGCGCGCACGCACAAGAACATAGGACACACACGACACACACTGAGACTTTCCCTTCGACACACGCACGCACAGAGAACTGACGTGCACACCTGTATGCCCGCGTGTGCGGAGCCTGCGACAGAACGCTCAGAACACAACGTAATGCACACCACCGACGTATAATTCCTAGCACAGGAAACGCACAAACCAATGTGGAGTGCACATGTAGCTCGCGTTGTTTTTACTGTGTAGATTTTTCCTTGCGAACAGGAACGCTATCAAGGAACGTGAGGAGTGCACATGTACCCGCCGTTTGTGTTTGATTAGTGTGATTTGTTTTTCCTTGAACAGAATCGTAGAAAACATGAGGAGTGCACAGCCTGTATGCCGCGTTTTGTTTTTATTGTGTAGACTTTTCCCTTGCGAACAGAAACGCTCTAGAGAACATGAGGAGTGCACACCTGTATGCCCGCGTTTGTGTTTTTACTGTGTAGACTTTTCCCTTGCGAACAGAAACGCTCTAGAGAACATGAGGAGTGCACACCTGTATGCCCGCGTTTGTGTTTTTACTGTGTAGACTTTTCCCTTGCGAACAGAAACGCTCTAGAGAACATGAGGAGTGCACACCTGTATGCCGCGTTTCTGTTTTTATTGTGTAGACTTTTCCCTTGCGAACAGAAAGGCTCTGAAGAACACAAGACATGCACATGTGTGCTGGCGTTTCTGTGTTATTGTGCAGATGTTTCCTTCTTTACAGGAATGAGGTGGAGAACACGCGGAGATATGGTGCAGGTAGATAAACACAGATCAACACATACGAGCTACCTACACTCATGAACAGGCACGGGTTCAACCGGCAGACAGAGATACAGACATACAGACACACACACAGACACACACACACACACACACACAACACACACACAACACAACACACACACACACACACACACACACACACACACAATTCGCTTCATCCGGAATAGAAACACAGCGACACCAGACAAAGAATGACCCAAACCAAACCGAGGACTTCACGTCATCCGCCAAAGAAGCCAGGGAAAGAGAACCCAGGTCAGCCCGAGTTTGGGAGTTTTCCAGCCTTTATTGCTATGGTGTTGTCTCCCCTGGGAACCAAGACACGCACAGATACAGTTACTGCGGAGTACGAGAATAATTATAACGAAGGGTATACAATGTCACACGATGTATATTACGACCAGCACACGGTACACCGCTGAAAACACATGGCACACAGTCATAGGATTACATAGGACAATATTGAATACACTGAATTATTCGTTACAATACTGAACGCTTTACGATAATATAATAATAATGATTTTAAAAAAGTTGTCATGCACGGTACAGTCATGACGATATAATTATGCCGAAACGCTGCTCGCACATAACGACAGTTGTAACCACTTCTGAGCAATGGACCACCAACGCAGAGGAGGGGAGAAAACGGGTGATCGACATGAACAAATTCTGTAGAAAACTGGGCGAAAAGTACACACACACGCACACGCACACACACACACACGCACACGCACGCACGCACGCTTGCACGCACGCTTGCACGCACGCACGCTTGCACGCACGCGCGCGCGCGCGCGCCACACACACACACACACACACACACACACACACACACACACACACACACACACACAAAATCTGAGACAAAACAATTCAAAGACGACTGAAAACGTATATAGGAAATGGACAAAAACTACACATTCAAAGATTACATCCTTTCAGAGTACAATGTAACTGTTAAAACTTACAGACATAACAAGTATCTTGAAAATAGCAATGTAAAAAAAAAAAAAATCTCCACCGTTGAAATGTACAACATTAATTTTTACACAGAACAATGTTAAAAAAAAATGCTTCAGTTTGGAAAACGTCAGTGCTAA
>CM065727.1:11306884-11324384 GCA_033310375.1 Conus canariensis
ACAAGATAATGCAGATACAGATTTATAAAAAACAAGTTTATGGAAATGAATAGCAAAAAGAAAAAAAAAAAGCGTTTCGCAAGACAAAAACATACAGAAAATCGTTTTAAAGTTTGTTTGTTTGTTTGTTTTTTCAACAAAAAGAAATTAAAGATATGAAAACCACTGGGAATATTTTTTTTTTTTTTTTTTTTTTTGCCTATGTTAAAAGAAATTTCATCGGATTGACATTTTCTGAAACTACGTCGGCGAGGTATCATTTCTCTGTTACATTCGCTAGCCAGTGCCCCCTTTCCTCAAAACAGCCTTACCCCCCCCCCCCCTTTCACAAATTCCCATCCCTGACGCAGACATTTCCTCCCCCCCTTCCCCCCCCCCCCCCCCCCCCCCCCATCGATCCTGGCCCGATGTTACTTCCATCTGTTAAATGTCAGATCTAACAGCTTCATTTGTGTTTCCTCTTCTGCTTCTGGCAGTTTGTAATGAGTTTGTTGTCTTGAATGCTGTGCTCAGACATCGTTCATCTTTCACCGTTATTTATGTATTCACGACACTGATTATGTGTAACAATAGAAACAATAACTTATAAACATCATTTAAAAAAAATGAATGAAAGAAAGTAGCGAAAAATCAAAGACACACACCACGGACCTCCTTGTATAATTTTCATTTCAGATTCAATTTCAAAGCACCCTTTTTTGAGCTGCTTTTCTCCTGTTTTTGAAAAGGTTTCCATTTTAGTTGAATGCAGTTATCGGTCGTTTGAAAACTGGCGAAAACAAAACCATAATGTGCATAAACAACGTCAAGCATACGTCAACAACGACAAAAAAAAAAAACCCACACCAGCGAGTATTGTCAGAGTAGTTTGCCATTGCCATCAGCGAAAATAAAACACAGACATCATTTGCAAAGGGATATCTTCGGTCATATTGTTTCTGCTTGAGTATCCAATAAATCAGCCTGTGGGATTAGAAGAAATTGGTCCATGTTGTCGTTCTGCCAGCCACCAACCTCTCTGAAGACCCATAGAACAAGAATCTTGTACAGTTTTAGGCAGAAAAGAAGACAATGGTTTTGTTTCTGTGGTGCTGTATAATGTAGGCAACACAAATCAAGATGCTTGTTACATAGTTGGACTGGAAGGCCATGTGAAGGTTATCATCATCATCACCATCATCATCATCATCATCATCACCATCGTCGTCAACATCATCTCATCATCATCTCATCATCATCATCATCACGTCGTCGTCGTCGTCGTCGCGTCGTCATCATCATCATCGTCATCATGAAGAAGAAGAAAAATGGTAACAGTAGTAGTAGTATAGTAGTAGTAGTAGTAGTAGTAGTAGTAGTAGTAGTAGTAGTTGTTGTTGTTGTTGTTGTAGTGGTAGCAGTAGTAGTGGTAGTAGAAGTAGTAGTAGCAGCAGCAGCAGTAGCAGTAGTAGTTAGTAGTAGTAGTAGTAGTAGTAGATAGTAGTAAGTAGTAGTAGTTAGTAGAAGAAGAAGAAGAAGAAGAAGAAGAAGAAGAAGCTTCAATTGCTCACTGACTATCGACTAAAGAGTTTAATTAACACAATCAAATGCTATTCACTCATTTCTGTACATTTTTTACCCCAAGACATCAATACAAGGAACACGATAAAACTGAAAATGTCAGAATGGAAATGACAGTTGTATAAGAAAAAGCATTAAATAAAATGTCACACCGCAAAACATACTTGAGTGAGATCAACAAAATAATTCAATGAAATGCAGTTTCATAGTTTTTCAATTGTTTCATGTTTTGTTGGATCTCTCCTGATTCTGATAAACTATAATGATAATAACGATATTAGCAGCAGGAACAACTATAATATAATTATGGTAATAGTAACAATAATAATAATAACGATAATAATAATAACAATGACAAGAAGAATAGCAATAATGATAATACTAATAATGATAATTACTACTACTACACTACTACTACTATACTATACTACTACTAATGATAATGATGGTGATGGCGATGATGAGGATAATGATAATGATGATAATAATAATCATAGTGATGATGACAAGTGAAGTGCTGTCCTCAAATGCCGAACCCACCGGCCGGGAGCAGAACTGCTCCACCCTTCGAAGCCTGCGCTCTGTTGACATAGGGCGCATACACGTATAGGCATTCAGTCAAGGTACCAAGGGACATAACGGCTTCCTGGCAGATACCATTATAAAATAGCCAACAAACGCCACGCGATAGAACCTCCACAACAACAACACAAAAGAAACGTCCCCATTGGTGTAACAATCCGTATTCCCATAATTCCAGAGGCCAACGGCCGAAAGACACCACCACCAAGCCAACTGCTGTGCCCATCCCACAGCCTCCATTCGTCAATTCTTCGTTGACAGCACGTGGAAACAGCACGATTCCAGCCTCAGCCAGGCTTTCCCACATGGTCTGACGTGCTCACTGTGTTGCAGTCTTTCCCGCTGTCAGTGTGTGTCAATGTCGGTTTGTTGCCATCTGCGGTGTTTCGTATTCAGTTTATTGCGTTCAGCACTGCAGGTGGATAAGATCACACCGTTTTCCTCCTTCCTGCTTAGTTTCAGGTGTTAGATGTTGAAATCTCGAATTAAAAGAATTTATTTCATGCATGGTTTGATGAATGCGGGGATCTCGTTCCAGGGAAACTTCCAAAGGTTAATATTCACCACCGACACTGTAGGAAACAGATTATAGACACCATCTATTTAACCGACACCGCTTTGTATTCACACATGAACAGAAACATTTCTTATGTTAACAACACACGATGAAGAAAAACTTTCAAACGAGTTTCGTTCTTAAGTTTACACTCACGAGAGGAATCTCAAGTCACCATACAAATAACACGTTTAGAGGCCAGCAGATATGTTCAAAGGCAATAAAATGCAACTTAAGGAAAAACTTTCAAGAATTGTTTGGAATACAAAATCGGATGAAACTTAAATAGTTTCGCACTTTATGTGGCGCGCTGTGTTCTCCCCCCCCCCCCCCCCCCCCCCCCGCCCCCTCCCAGTCCTCTCCTCTGCCGACGATAAGCATGATCAAACGAAGGATACATTGTAACCTTAATGGTAGAACAACAACGATGGAAAGACGACAAAAAGAGAGAAAGAAAACATGTAGCAAATGAAAGGATGGAACAAAAACAATCATTCCAGGCCTCAGATAATGGAGTAAGCAGAGTGCACAGCCAGTAAAAAAAATGTTTAGCTAATCTTCTTTACATTGCCTTTTCCCCCATTTTCATTTCTGTTGCTGATGCTGGTGCTGCTGCTGCCGGTTGCTGGTTCCATCACTGGAACTGATCCCACTGCTACTGAGTAGGTCTGTGAAGACTGCCTCTGGTATTCGCTGGTACATGAACGACATAGTCAGTGAAGATTATACAATGATTTTTCTTTTACACGTACTAACTTTGTTCACATAGCTTCTTCAAAACAACAGCAGCAATGACCTCCACCATCAGAATCGCATTATTACATATTACTGCTACTGCTACTGCTGTGACTGGTGGCGGTATTGGTACGAGCATCGTCCTCTCCTCCTCCTCCTCCTCCTCCTCCTCCTTTCATGTTCATTATCAATTACGTTCATTCGTACTTCATAATGAATAACCAAGCACACAATATAACAACGTTTCCAGCAAAAGCAATGGCATTCACTATAGCAACTCGATCTGCAACTCATTCTGTTTAAGTTTCGCTTAGTAATATTATGCTCTCACTTCATCAATGACTTTTCAAAAGTGTCCTCAATCATTGTCAAAGAACGGTCCTTGTACTGAGGCTTCTGGCCTTTGTGAGCCTTCATAGCCATTAACCTCCAAGTCTTCAATCATCAGTTACCCATCATCATTTTCTTCAAGGCCGTTTACAACTTACATCAAAACGAAGGGTGTTGACATCTTTATTCCAATAATGCTGGTAATCAGATGAGGGGAAAGAAACTGAACATATAAAGAAGACAAGACAGAACATCTATATGTAAGTACAAACATCGGAAACATTCATGATCAAAATGAAAATCTATCTTTACACAAACACAAGAAATCGATGACTACGCTATACAATAACAATGCCATATCAACCATTTCTGTAGATTTTCGTAACCTTGAGCCAACAGAAATCTCCTTTAAAAAAAAACATTATTCTTTGTCAACAGTAAGCTGCCAGCGAGGCAGGCGGAGACTCACTGCTTCCACGCTTGAACTGCTGCAGATGGTTGTGTGTCGCTGGCTGGCCTGGAGCCAGGCTTCTCAGGCTTCCTGGTATTGATCTGGACACACCGGTCTGGAACACGGTTCCTTCGTGCACAGAGCGTTCCGCTCCGTTCTGCGCCGCAGTCTCCCGGACGCGTCTTTGCCCTGGTAATGTAATCAGCTGTCTGTTCTCTCATCTGTTGGATCTTCAAGCTTCTCGGAGTCTGTATACCTCTGAATGCCCTCGTCCTTGAAATCCGGAGAGTTTTGACAATTCTTGGGAAGAAAAGTACATGCTGGGTTTATATGTATGTGTATATAGATAGATAAATAGATAGATAGAGAGACAGGCAGGTAGACAGACAGATAGATGAATAGATATAGATGGATGGATGGATAGACAGACAAACGGATAGAGAGAGAGAGAGAGAGAGAGAGAGAGAGAGAGAGAGAGTACTTCCCAGTTCTGCTTAGACTTATGTTCTGATAGGATGTACAACATTCTGCTTTGATCTTTATGGATGTTACTCTGTGTGTGTATATATGTGTATGACTGCATCCGCGACACATAGGCGCGCTTGGGAATCTTTGTTGTGCGTGGTCGTGCACGTATGTGTGGGTGGGCCTGTGCGTGTGCGTGCGCGCTGGCGCGTGATGTGTATATATGTGTGTTTGTAAAAGAGAGAGAGAGAGAGAGAGAGAGAGAGAGAGAGAGAGAGACAGAAGACAGACAGAGAGAGAGAGAGAGAGAAGAAGAGAGAGAGAGAGAGAGAGAGAGAGAGAGAGAGAGAGAGAGAGAGAGAGAGAGAGAGAGAGAGAGAGATGCATTACAGAGTCTTTGAGTAATGAGAAAAAATAAATGTCATATTTCCCAGCGTGCGAAGTGCCTAATTTGTTCTCATTAGCAGTGCCGTCGCTTCCCTGCCGATCATGGAACAAAAGCCTGGCAATGCATGGTCCGCTTTCTTCATAACAAGTCCAAACGTCTTTGTCAACAGTGCCCTTCTGCAAGTCGGAATTTTCTTCCAACACCCTCCTCTACCCCCCCCCCCCCCCCTCGCTCCTCCTCATAAAGCGAGCATTTTCTGACGACAAAGTTCCCTCGAAAAACAGCAACCTCTCAAGTCACAAGTTTTCTGCACATAGCCAATGCAGATGCAAACAGATCGAAATATCTTTCCAGTCAGCATTATTTTGCTTCCGCTGGCACAGGGCGGCTGCCGGACCTCCCTACTGACAGTAAACTGAGGGTTTACAGAGAGACGACGGTGTTGAATGCTCTTGCAGGAGTTCTGTAAGAGGTAGTCTTCTCCTAGATCATGACGGCAAAGGATCTAGCCACCAGACTCGTGTATAAAAAAAAAAAAATGGTGGTAGAGGCCAGTATTGTTTCAGACCGTGTGCTATGACGGAATTGCCGGAACCCTTTACACGGAGTCCACTCTGTCGGCACAGGGGGGCATCTGTTTCATGACCACGCAGATCCTCCTGTCCGCGTCAGTGACCGTCGTGTCCACCATGCCGTTCTCACCCCCTCCTCCCCTCCCGGCACTGCCGTTGTCGTTCCTGGAAGGGCGGCAGAAGAGGGTGGAGTGGACGAAAGCCCTGAAGTGCAGGTCCAGGACGAAGAAGACGAAGGGGTTGATGGCGGAGTTGGAGAACATCAGACAGAAGGCGGTGATCTTGACCACATGCCAGAAGGCGTTGTAGTGCTCGGGGTCATAGTGGAACCACAGCAGGAACACGTGGCGCGGCAGCCAGCACAGCACGAAGCAAACCACCAGCCCCAGCACCGTCACAGCCAGCCGCTGTCCTTTGCGTGTTGGCGTTTCTCTCGCTCGTCCGTCGCTGACGTTGTTGGAGAGGATCAGGCTGTTGGCCTCGTTCTGGGAGGGGTCTGCTCCCCTCAGTTCCTGTTCCGGCAGGTCGTCTCGCGCATCGTTGGCAGTCCTGACGTCATCGGACGTGTCCTGGCTCTCTGGCGGCGCCATGGCGGTGGACTTTAAGGGTGTCTTGCTGGTCGGGGCTCCTCGAGATCCGAACATTTTGTAGAAGAGATGGAAGGCCAGGAGGAGATAGAAAGGGGCGATGATGAGAAGCGGAATACAAAAATAAACAAGGAACTTGACCATGACGATCGCTCTAGGATACCCCTCGCCCCAGTCCGGGTCATAGTCCAGGCAGTAATCCACCCAGTCACTCTCTGCGCCCGCCGTCATGTTTGCGGCAGTTGCATCCTCGTTGGGGACAGCCACCACCCGGGCGGAGATGAAATCCACGGAGGCCAGAAGGAATCCCAGGACCCAGATGGCGACGATGACCCGTTTGGGCACGGAGGACAGCGGGTGATGGCGGCGGCGACCGGTGACGATGTAGTAACGCTCCACGCTCAGCACCGCCAGGGTGGCGATCGTCACCCCCGTGGCCCAGGTTTCCGCCACGCGGCTGAGTTTGCAGATGAAGTTCCCGAACTTCCAGGAAGGGAAGGTGTACCACACGGAGTTGAACGGCACGCCAATGAACAGCATCAGGAGGTCCCCGGCCGCCAAGTTGACGACCAAAGCGTTGTGAGGCGTGCTGAGCTTCTTGTGTCTGGCAAAGTTCAAGATCAGCAGAACGTTGCCTGTGACCCCTACCACGAAGATGACGGCAAAAGCCAGAGGCACGGCCACAGCCTCAGGGCGGAGCACCGTGTCGTTCCTCATGTGTCTGCTGTACTCTAGGGTGCAGTTCATCACGTCCGCCAGGGATTTGTTACAAAACTCGTCCTCCACGTACTCCATTGTGGACGTCTGTGCTGGTGGGCTCTGCTCTCAGAAAGACAATGAAAGTCTGATGATCTCCTCCTCCAAGTTCTTGATCAAGTCATCATCGGGCTGTACGCTAGCCTGAAAAATACATGGATGCAATCCACTCTTGTTACGTATTCCAGCTAAAAAAATATTAAAAAAAAGGAAAAAAAAAGCAAACAAACAGAACACTCGTAAAAACATAGTGAATCACACACACACACACACACACACACACACACACACACACACACACACACTACAATAAAATATGTATTCCTTTTGCCCCTTTTGGGATATGGAGGAAGGGTGTGTTTAAAGCAATAACAGGAAAAGAAAAACAAACAAGCCAAAATGAAACATGAAATGCTAGTCAGTGCTGACATAGACCAACAATTTACAACACTTGAGATAATCTAATATACTTTGACAATAGAAGCATTTGTTTTCGATTAGTAGAAGACATCATTTGACAAAAAATTATGGACAGATTTTGGGGAGAGAAATCTTTTTGGCAAATACGTGTTGGGCAAAGTAACGTATGATGAACATTCCATGATAAAATGAAATTCACCTACTGCAGACATGTCACATTTATTATATAACCTTTCTTCTTTTGGAATATTAAATCGAAGATCTACTTCAACTGGCAATTTCTGATTAGAATATCTAAATTTGATAAGAGGATAAACATAAACATCTGGTAAGCTAGAAATATATTTCTTCCCCTTAAAATCAGATTTATAAAATTTGTAGAAAAAACATTTACTGCTAGTTTCAATGTCATGTTGCCATGTTTGACGAAAAGACGTCTGTAAAAGATTGATTGCTCCAAACACACACACACACACACGCACACACACACACACACACACACACACACACACACACACACACACACACACATACACACAGACACACACACACACACACACACACACACACGCACGCACACACACACGCGCGCGCGCGCGCGCGCGCGCGCGCAGAGAGAGAGAGAGAGAAAGAGAGAGAGAGGAATATACAAATGAATGAACGACGTTTTATTGATTTAAGCCATAGCCCTTCCCAAATGGGTATATAAACAATACATACAGCATTATGTAGTGATATGACAAAATGAACAGTTTACATGCAAAATCACGAAATAGATGTCTCTCTAAATATAAAACTTTCAAACAAAAATAGACAAAATTTGTGTATTATACTAGAGTTTGCGCAAGACATCAATAAACTTAGAGAGAGAGAGAGAGAGAGAGAGAGAGAGAGAGAGAGAGAGAGAGAGAGAGAGAGAGAGAGAGAGAGAGATTCATCATTGATTATGTCGCGCGCATCGATCACCTTGTAGTGCAGGACAAAACCTAACGATCAATAAGTTACAATGTTGTTGTTTTTTTTTCATCGTTTCTGCCAGTAGGCCTTTGGCACCGATCGCACCGTGAAACAAAACGTTGTTGACACGCAGCCTGTGAGCAACAGGGACTATTGCATGGCTTCCCCTGCTGAAACAAACATACTGGAAAATGAGTTCTTCATTAGAATATTACAGAGTTGACAACCTCTGAGACTTACAAATCATGGCAGGCAGCTTACTCACCTCCTACGCGCAAAAAAAACCCACTCCTTCTGCAGAATGCATACTTCTTGACGGACCAGAAATACATGCTACTTTCTCTAGCCATCTAAAGAAGAAAAAAAAAAAAAAAAAACGGAAAACATACCTACAAACTCTCGAGGCTATGATATATCATTTCCATTTTCATCTGACAGATGAGATAAATCAAACCCAGAAAACATGCGAACGTACAGACCAGCGATAAATAAACGGAGGCACACCCTTTTATAGACAGCTGCTGAAAAACGATTCCCCATCCATATCCTCCTCCTACAAATGCTGCCTTTGCCTCGACGTGTGGGTATAACCATCGATCCTGTTCTCGAGTTTCAAGCCCATTTTTGATCGGGAAGGTAAACCACGACACGACATCGACAATTACGCCTGGAAAATGGGCGAAAATCGATTCTCCCAGGAATATCAGTTTTGCGATTTTTTTTTTTTCGTCTAAAGAACATTGAACACTGCACACTACAAAGCAGTCCTCAATCCAACTGAAGGATGAAAGACAGAAGACATAGAGAAAGGACACGAGAGAAAAGAGATAGAGAGAGAGAGAGAGAGAGAGAGAGAGAGAGAGAGAGAGAGAGAGGGACAGACAGACAGACAGACAGACAGACAGACAGACAGAGATTCAGGAAGAATGATATCAAATTCCCCCCTCCTCTCTCCTTCCCCCCTGTAAAAGAAAAAGAAAAAAAGGAGGGGGGGGGGGGAGGGGGGTCGTGGAGGGGGTGGAAGAAAGGAAAGAAAGAAAGAAAAGCACTTTTGTCTCAGTTGCTGGAAAAAGGTATATATATATCTATATATATATATATATATATACTTATGTATAAGTGTATATGTACACATACATGTATATATATTACTTGTTCAGCAGTATATATATATATATATGTCTCTCTGTGTGTGCGTGCATGCGTGCGTGTGTGTGTATGTGTGTGTGTGTGTGTGTGTGTGTGTGTGTGTGTGTGTGTGTGTGTGTGTGTTGTGTGTGTGTGCCATGAATGGAAATATATAATTCAGTCAAACAACACCAATAATGACAACAACAACAACAACAACAACAACAACAACAGCGAAAAGAAACACACAGCTCCAGCTGTCACTGTCAAGAAATATACAGGAACAGAAAGACACCTTTGTTGACTGTATTTTGTTTGTTTACTAGCAGTAACCCGGGTGTGCGTGTATAGCAGCTCAGCGCTGTTCGACCCTCGCTGGCTTTCTCTTCCGCACGCTTCCTGCTGCAAGACTATTGTCCTGACTTCCATGTGTACCCTCTTCATGCCCAATGTAGTTTGATAGGAAGGCTTCCTGCCGATGTGGTAATGTACCACTGTGTCCACGTGTCGATGTGTCCACGTGTCTATCTCTTTCAAAGCTGTATCACACACACACACACACACACACACACACACACACACACACACACACACACACACACACACACAATTCCAAGCACATACGCACACAAGCACGCACGCATGCACACACACGTGTACACTCTCACGCGCCCACACACAAACACACACGCACGCACGCGCGTACACTCACACACACACACACACACACACACACACAGCGCGCGCGCGCGCGCGCGCGCACGCACACACATACATACGCACGCGCGCGCACACAAACACACACACACACACACACACACACACACACACACACACACACACACACACACACACACACACAACACACTAATCCTTTCAGCCTAGCTAGACGGAGTAACAAACCTGGATCGAGTCGAACTAAAATATTCCACCACATTCTTTATTTCAATTCATACAAGATCAAAGCCGGTGAAAAAAGTGCATTTTACTGCAGAAAGGAGGGAACAGGGCAAGGCTGCTGAGCCTGGAATTAACTGTCCATCACGGCCATGGAGGGAGGGGAGTGGGGATAGAAGGAGGAGGAGGAGGAGGAGGAAGGGGGACAGCAGTGAGGGAGGAGGGGAGGGGGGAGGGGAGTGCTGCATTCTGTCTGGATGAAGCCTACACCACGTTTGTTCGAGGCTAGTTCAGAGCAACCTCCTTCCGACCGGGAGTGATGTCTGAACTGCAGGACGTGTGGTCAGATCTGACGGAGTCAAACTGGCCATTCTAGTGAAGTCTGTTTATAGATCCTGAGGTTAACCCGAACTACCCTGGGACCAAGCCCGTGAGGTGAAGAGTAAAGCCGCCTGGACGGCAAAAACAGCCGAGAAATTACAGAAAAAAAAATGTTCTAAAAGGTAAAAAGAAAGAAAGAAAAAAAACAACAACTGCGGGTACAGCGAGGGGTCGACTCCAGGAAACTCGGCGTGATACATCCACCACTCCCCTTCCTCACAAGGAGATGAGTAAGCCTCGACTATTGAGTGGAGTTCAGGAAGGATGTGAGGGTCGAGCGGGATTCGAACAAGGTTATTCCCAAGGCCTTTCTAAGTGTATTTAAAGCGCCCCTTCCTCCTACCCAGGAGGTTAATGTCAGCTAGGCTGGGAAGGGTTAAAGGGGTGTGTTCTAGATGGGCCGGTTAACCCCAGCGGTGATTTCAAGTTATACCCGAATGATCCCCATGGTCACTGGAAAGAAGGGGGAAGAGGGAGGGGCAGGGGAAGAACGTAAACTTCAATGAGGCAAAGGGTAAATAAATTCTAACTTGGCCTGGTTTACCTATGGGGAGGGGAGGGGGGGGGGAGGGGGTTATAGTCATTTTTGGCTGGTTAAGAGACCCTGGGATTCATCCGGACAAGTCCGATTTGACCTTGTGAGCAAAAGCCATCCAGACTGCTACACCAGATACACTGGCACTTTGTTCTGTGACCTTGCACCTGGCTCCCATTTCTTGGGGAAAGGCCTGAAGTTGTAGCACTAGCCTGTCAGACAAATGGAACGACCAAGCGATAAAACAGAAGCATAGCGTGTTAACGCTGGGAAGTGTTCTACAGGCAGGGCGCACAAAAGGAACAGAAAAGGAAGAGGGAAGTGACTCAGCCGTGCTTGGATGGTGTTCTTGACAGGAGAATACTGAGTGTTTGAGTGAAAGCAGCTTATTTTACTGATCAGGAGACAAACATGGACAAGACCTTTGGTGACAGTTCGCTTCTTCATTTGTAACCCTCCAACTACCCCCCCCCCCCCCCCCCTCATACACACACACAAAAGTGGATGAACTTAAACTCAATATTCGTTGTGATCGATACACACTGCCTCCCCCCTCTCCCACGTACCCCACTCTCTACTCTTGAACTCCCCTGTCTTCTTTGTCGTTCTTTTTGTTCTTCACCTTTCTGGTGTGTCTTGTGCTGTTTTTCATTTTCATTCGTTCATTCTTTTAGAGACAAAAAAAAAACTGTGTGTCACTGCTACTCTCATTCTCCCTCATCTTATTTCACGTTATGTCTTTTCCCTAGGAGAAGGGGAAATGGGAGAAGGCAATGCAATCACGCTGCCATCTATCAGGACCTCACGTTTGTTGACACACAATGGCGTCTCTCAGAGCGGTGACAAATAATGGGTTGGAAACATTTTCGTCAAGGCCACACATTAGCCGCTGTTGGAATGGCAATGGCAACAGTTGGCTGCTCCTTCCAGCAAGCCGCTTAGTGGAGGAGCAAACGGCCAAGATAGATGGCTGTTTGATGTTCTCTGTCGCACCATGAGCGAGCGCCAGAGGCGCAATTAGAGCGCTGAGTGCCTTCCCTTCGCCACGGACTGTGGTAATCTTAGGGTAGCAAGTCCTGCCGTCTTGGACAGTCTTAGTTCTCGGTGAGCTGACAAGTTAATGTCCCACTTTTCCCACAGAGGGATTTGCTGGTGTGTGCTGTACCATTATGCTGACCACCTGTTGTAAATCGTGTTGGGGGAAGAGCCGTAAACTCAGTGTTGGCTGTACCAGTTGACACATTAAGCAGCAATGAGAGCGCACGAAAGCAAAAATTGAAGAGAGAGAGAGAGAGAGAGAGAGAGAGAGAGAGAGAGAGAGAGAGGCAGGCCTTGAACCTTCATAAATATGTACATCAACAATATGCAGAGCATTTATACAAACTGCGAAAGAAGCTGAACACTGGCCAGTTTCATGCACAATCACAAAACAGTTGTTTCTCTAAATTCAAAAGCCTGATACAAAAATAGGCAAATTTTGCGTATTACAATAGACTTTGCACAAGGCATTAATAAACTTTATTTGAACAGAAGGGGAGAGAGAGAGAGAGAGAGAGAGAGAGAGAGAGAGAGAGAGAGAGAGAGAGAGAGAGAGAGAGAGAGAGAGAGAGAGTTATGTGTCATTCAGTATGCCTCACGCTCATCAATCCTCTTTCAGTGCAGGACAAAGCCCAATGATCAATGACTTACGGATTTCTTTTCATCATTTCTGCCAGCAGGCCTACAACGCTGGTAGTCTTGTGAAACACACGACGTTGATAGGCAGCTTGTGAGCATGAGGAACAGAAAGCAAGAACTGCGTTCTGTTTGAATATCACAGAGCAGACAGCCCCTAGGACTAACAATTCATGGCAGCCAATTAACCAAACTCCTAAGTGCAAATAACCCATCTCCCATGATGAAAGTCAGAATGCAAACTTCCGGACAGACCAGAAATACATGCTACCTTCTCCAGGCACCTAGAAAACAATCCTGAAAAGACACCTACATACTGTCAAGGAACAATGAAAACATCTTTTCCACTTTCATCTGACAGCGAAAAAAAAAAAGCAAACAAAAAACCAAAGAACTCCCCAAAACGTGCATAACAGCTGCTCAGCGATGAATAAGCAGAGACACACCCTTTTAAAGACAGCCACTGAAAAAAAGCCATCCCAATCCATATCCCCCTACAAGTCGGAATAGCTCAGTTGGTAGAGCGCCGGACTCGTAATCTTGGGGATCCTGGGGTTGCGGGTTCGAATCTCTGCCGGGGCGTTTCGGTACAGGGGGATTTTTCCCTCGGAGTTAACATTGGTTCTGACTCCATTTCCCATACAGTCCTTCGAATGAGACTATAAACCGAGGTTCCGTGTGTGAACGCACGCATAATATCTTGCACACACGTAAAATCCCATCACCAACTTTCGGAAGAGTGGGCCAGTTTGGCCGTTGGTATGGATGACACGTTACACATAGCATGCACTCTGCGTGAGAAATGGAAAGAATGAAGGAAGTAAGGAAAATGAGTGAACGATATTGAACGATACTGACTGGATGACACGGGAAACGACTGAATGAAGCGCCAGCTGGCAACTCTTCAGTCGGCACTACCCAGGTAGGCAGCCCGTTGTGTAAACGAGTGTTGATTGTAAAGCGCTTAGAGCTTGGTCTCTAGCCGAGAATAGGCGCTATATAAGTATTCATTATTATTATTATTATAAGTGTTGCCTTTGATTTAACCTGTGGCTATAATCTCCGTCTTCACTTAATGATTAAAGCCCATCACTGACCGAGTGGGCAGACACGAGATAACATCGAAAATGATGCTTGGAAAATGAAGTAAAATTGACTCTTCTGGTGACACCAGTTTGGTGATGATCTTTCTAAGGGATATTCAACGCTGCACGCTGTAGGGCCAAGAACTAGTCCTGAATCCAGTTGACTGGCAATGGACAGAAGACAGGGAGAAAGGAGTTGATATGAAGAGAGATCAGGATATGGAGAGAGAGAGCGAGAGAGAGAGAGAGAGAGAGAGAGAGAGAGGAGAGAGAGACAGACAGACAGACAGACAGACAGAAAGATAGAGACAGAGACAGACATATGCACAAAAACCAAAAAGGTAAACATATACGTATGAACAAATGCACACATGTATACATGCAAAAGCATGTTCACAGAACCCCAGTAATCATACACACACACACACACACACACACACACACACACACACACACACACACACACACACACACACACTCACGCACACACACACACTCTCTCTCTGTTTCTCTCTCAGACTCACATTCATACACACATACACACACACATACTATGATAGTAGTGGCCAGACAATTTTAGGTATGTACTCAAGATCTAAACAGCGCACTGGACTAACGTGAAGCTGTACTAAGTCGAGTGTATGAGACCCTGCTCTTAAATCCTTTCATTTCAGTCATTTATACATTAACCCGTCAGCTGCAAATCCTGCGAAATGTGGTCTGGAAACTTCACAGATGTGGGGTTAAGCATATGTGGACGAGTCTGCACGCAATGACATCTTGACGAAATTGAAACTGCCTCTGGAATTACTCTGGACAAATCAGATTTGACGCCATGGTAAAGGGAAACCACGATAAGAACAGAATGCAACACCAGATAAGATAAGATAAGATAATGTTGCTTATAGCCCAGCCGACCGATACGCTAGCAATTCGTTCAGTGACCGTAATGCCAGGTTCCCGTGTCTTGGAGAATCATTGAAAGCTGTACCAGTGGGCTTCCAAATGAAAGGCACAAAGGACAACACAAAAAGCTGAGCGTTGCAGTGCTAGAAAAAGTCTTCAGCAGGTAAGGCACACGACAGAAGCAGGACGAGAAGACAGAAGTGAGGGAATTGCGCTTGGATGGTGTTCTGGGCAGGTCTATACAAAGTGCTTGATTAAAGAGCAGACAAAGACGGACACAACGGCAAGTCCGCTGCTTCATTTGTGACCCTTTCACATTATAAAAAAAAAAGTGGAAGAAATTAAACCCCAGTGTTCATTGTAACCGATACGCTCTACGTTAATCTCCCATCTCCCCCTCTCCCTGCTGTTGAACTCCCCCATCTTCTTTCTCGTCAGTTTTCTTCCTCACCTGCCTGCAGCCTATTGTGCTGTTTTTTCCTTTCGAGTCTGTTATTCATTTTTTTGGGTGGGTCACCTTTCTCACATTCTCTCTCATCTGATTTCACGTGATATGGTTTTCCTTTTTGACAAGCGGGATGGGAGAAGGCATGGTGCCATATATCACGACCTCACATTTGTTGACACACAATGGCCGTCTCTCTAAATGGTGACAAATAATGGGCTGGAGAGTTTCGCCAAGTCCACACGTTAGCCGCTGTTGCAATGGCAATGGCAACCGTTCACCGCTGCTTCCACTGAAACGTTCACCGGAGGAGCACACAGCCACGACAGATGGCCGTTTGATGTTCTCTATCGCACCATAAGCGAGCGTTAAGGCGCAGTTAGAGCGCTGAATGCCGTCTCTTCGCCACGCATTGCGGTAATCTTAGAGAAGCAAGTCCTGCTTTCTTTGCCTATCTCAGTTCTCGTTGAGCAGACAACTTAAGTCCCACTTTCCCCATCGACGGATCAGCAGGGTGTGCTGTACTGAGATGGTGAACACTTGCTGTCAGTTGTTGTTGGGGGGGGGGGGAGGGGGGGAGTATCATAGAAACAGTGCTGCCACACCAGTTGACTCATTGAACAGCAACGGAAGTGCACAAACAAAAATTGAAAAAGAAAAAAAACAACAGGTGAACCGTAAAATATGTTCACTTCTATTTCTGTTTCCCTCTCCCCTGTGAGAGAGAGAGAGAGAGAGAGAGAGAGAGAGACAGACAGACAGACAGACAGACAGACAGACAGACAGACAGACAGACAGGCAGTGACAGATATAGATACACCGAGAAAGAGATGGAGAACAAGAAGGAGCGAGAAAGAAAAAAAAAAGAGAGAGAGAGAGAGAGAGAGAGAGAGAGAGAGAGAGAGAGAGAGAGAGAGAGAAATGCGCGCAGAACTTATGTCCTTCATTAGCCTGGCTAAGAAAGGAGATCCAAGTTTCCCATCAATGGCAGTTCATCCCCACAGGAACAGTTACAACTCTGATCGCGGGAAAAAAAAACAAACAAAAAAACAATCAACGGCCGAGGCAATCACATTTTAGCGATATGGACGTTAACCAATCATTGAAACAGAATGACTTACAACGCTTTCATGTCTAAGTGTCATACACAGTAGCAAGTCACTGAAACACAATAACGAACAGTGCAGTCACGTTAACTAGACATTGAAACAGAATACCAAACAGTGCAGTGACGTTAACTAGTCATTGAAACACAATAACAAACAGTGCAGTCATGTTAACTAGTCACTGAAACACAATAATTAACAGTGCAGACACGTCAACTGGTCATTGAAACACAATAACAAACAGCGCAGTCACGTTAACTAGTCACTGAAACACAATAACAAACAGTGGAGTCACGTTCAACTAGTCATTGAAACACAATAACAAACAGTGGAGTCACGTCAACTATCATTGAAACACAATAACAAACATGGAGTCACGTCAACTAGCATTGAAACACAATAACAAACAGTGCCGTCACGTTAACTAGTCACTGAAACACAATAACAAACAGCGCCGTCACGTTAACTAGTCATTGAAACACAATAACAAACAGTGCGTCACGTTAACTAGTCGTTGAAACATAATAACAAACAGTGCAGTCACGTTAACTAGTCATTGAAACACAATAACAAACAGTGCAGTCACGTTAACTAGTCATTGAAACACAATAACAAACAGTGCAGTCACGTTAACTAGTCATTGAAAAACAATAACAAACAGTGCAGTCACGTTAACTAGTCATTGAAACACAATAACAAACAGTGCAGTCACGTTAACTAGTCATTGAAACACAATAACAAACAGTGCAGTCACGTTAACTAGTCATTGAAACACAATAACAAACAGTGCAGTCACGTTAACTAGTCATTGAAACACAATAACAAACAGTGCAGTCACGTTAACTAGTCATTGAAACACAATAACAAACAGTGCAGTCACGTTAACTAGTCACTGTAACACAATAACAAACAGTGCAGTCACGTCAACTAGTCACTGAAACACAATAACAAACAGTGCAGTCACGTCAACTAGTCATTGAAACA
>CM065727.1:11336884-11346884 GCA_033310375.1 Conus canariensis
ATTCTGAAGCATCTGTCTCCTATAGGACCCATAGAGACCATCTGTTCTAGAAACATTCTGAAGCATCTGTCTCCTATAGGACCCTCAGAGACGATCTGTTCTAGAAGCACTCTGAAGTATCTATCTCCTATAGGACCCACAGATACCATCTGTTCTAGAAGCAATCTGAAGCATATATCTCCTATAGGACCCATAGAGACCATATCTGTTAAACCTTCGAGAAACAGTCCGCTGTAAAACTTTAAAAAATCACTCGGGCCAATTTCTTCCTGAGAAATCCAGTCTTCGTCAGACGTTTAGAGATCATCTCTGCTGAGGTGATCGTAAGTGGGAAATGTGAGACGGATAAAAGGTCTGATGACTGCTTGAGTGTTCTACATCTCCTCCAAAACGAGATCACGTGAATTGTGGATGTCAAAGATCCCAGTGCGCACCAGGACTTTAGGTAGAGTATTTCCTTGATAACAATAAAGCACTTACAAGCTGTGAGGCGTCAGTTGGTTTCCCTTTTTGACCTATCGTTTACTTTTGCACGAGATCCTTCTTTAAGTTATATCGATCAGGCTGTAACCCCTATTGACACATGAGAAGGGGGTTCACTGGGACACACACCCGATTGACGACTTTCGGGCCGGAATAGCTCAGTTGGTAGACCGCCAGACTCGGAATCTTGGTGATCCTTGGGTTGCGGGTTCGAATCTCCGCCGGGCCGTTTCTGTACAGGGAAATGTCTCCCTCGGAGTTAACATTGCTTTCTGACTCCATCTGCCGGAGTCCTTCGAATGAGACTATAAACCGAGGTTCCGTGTGTGAACGCACACATAACATCTTGCACACACGTAAAAATCCCATCACCAATTTTCAGAAGAGAAGGCCAGTTTGGCCGTTGGTATGGATGACACGTTACACATAGCATGCATGCTGCGTGAGAAATGGAAAGAATGAAGGAAATAAGGATATTGAGTGAACGATACTGACTGGATGACACGGGAAACGACTGAATGAAGCGCCGGCAGGCAGCTCTTCAGTCGGCACTACCCGGGCGGGCAGCCCGTTGTGTACACGAGAGTGTGGATTATTAGCGCCTGGAAACTTTGGCAAGGCGCTTCAAAAATGCTTTATTATTACAATTATTATTACTTTTCAGCTCTGGCACAGTTGTGTGTGCGCTGGTGGAGGACCAGGTACCCGTTCCCTCTAGCTGTCACCTTTAACCAGTCAGGCGGGTCAAGGTGAGTTGTTGAGGTATGGGAAATGGCTTGTAGTATTTTGTAAACAATCAAGAATTCCTGCGCTACGTTGTATTCCTTATCTTTTCTTTTCCAAATCGTCACATTTATTCATCACAAAAAATTATTTTATAATATCTTTAATCAATCGATCTTGACCCCTCTTTCCCTCAGACTTTCGATACAAATATAATCAATGAATATGAAGAGGGTCTCAGACCGGGATTATGCTTTGTTCAGTCCCTTTAGCGGTAAAGTAGCAAGTGCCAGGCGAGGCAGCTTGATTCTCCTCTCTCTTCTGCTGGCGGATTTCCACCCCTGCCCTCCCATCTCTTTCATGGCCAGCTGACTAGGAGTGGCCGGAAGATTGATTTTATCACTTACCTTGACGCTACGGTGTGGTGAATGCATGGTAAATGGGGAGCAGCAGAATGTGCTGAGTAGACTTGGTGGGGTAAATCACATTTTAACCTTCAACTTTGGAAAGGACCTGCAGAATGTGCTGAGTAGACTTGGTGGGGTAAATCACATTTTAACCTTCAACTTTGGAAAAGGACCTGCAGAATGTGCTGAGTAGACTTGGTGGGGTAAATCAGATTTTAACCTTCAACTTTGGAAAGGACCTGCAGAATGTGCTGAGTAGACTTGGTGGGGTAAATCAGATTTTAACCTTCAACTTTGGAAAGGACCTGCAGAATGTGCTGAGTAGACATGGTGGGGTAAATCAGATTTTAACCTTCAACTTTGGAAAGGACCTGCAGAATGTGCTGAGTAGACTTGGTGGGGTAAATCACATTTTTAACCTTCAACTTTGGAAAGGACCAGCAGAATGTGCTGAGTAGACTTGGTGGGGTAAATCACATTTTAACCTTCAACTTTGAAAGGACCTGCAGAATGTGCTGAGTAGACTTGGTGGGGTAAATCACATTTTAACCTTCAACTTTGGAAAGGACCTGCAGAATGTGCTGAGTAGACTTGGTGGGGTAAATCACATTTTAACCTTCAACTTTGGAAAGGACCTGCAGAATGTGCTGAGTAGACTTGGTGGGGTAAATCACATTTTAACCTTCAACTTTGGAAAGGACCTGCAGAATGTGCTGAGTAGACTTGGTGGGGTAAATCACATTTTAACCTTCAACTTTGGAAAGGACCTGCAGAATGTGCTGAGTAGACTTGGTGGGGTAAATCAGATTTTAACCTTCAACTTTGGAAAGGACCTGCAGAATGTGCTGAGTAGACTTGGTGGGGTAAATCAATTTTAACCTTCAACTTTGGAAAGGACCTGCAGAATGTGCTGAGTAGACTTGGTGGGGTAAATAGATTTTAACCTTCAACTTTGGAAAGGACCTGCAGAATGTGCTGAGTAGACTTGGTGGGGTAAATCATTTAACTTCAACTTTGGAAAGGACCTGCAGAATGTGCTGAGTAGACTTGTGGGGTAAATCAATTTTAACCTTCAACTTTGGAAAGGACCTGCAGAATGTGCTGAGTAGACTTGGTGGGGTAAATCACATTTTAACCTTCAACTTTGGAAAGGACCTGCAGAATGTGCTGAGTAGACTTGGTGGGGTAAATCAGATTTTAACCTTACTTGTGGGGTAAATAGATTTTAACCTTCACTTGAAAGGACTGCAGATGTGCTGAGTAGACTTGGTGGGGTAAATCAGATTTTAACCTTCAACTTTGGAAAGGACCTGCAGTGTTCCTCAGAGGCTGTGGGTAGAAAGAGATTCTTTCGTGTCACTGAGGAGAAAGAGAATTTGCATCTGTATCTTAGGCATGATTGTAGACTTGTGGAGTTTGAACTTCGAGCAAGAGGCTCCCTATTTCTTCTAATCTGAAGTTCGCCTGGACGGCTGGAAGGTGGACGTGTAACCAAGAAGTGATTATGAGAATCCTGACTGGGATTTCGGCACTTTCCCCTTAGATTAGCTCATCTCTTATGACTGCTCTCAAGAAACGAAGTCTCGAGATTATTGGAGGAGCTTTGAGGCATAAACTGTTTTCTTTTGCTTGGATTTCATTTTTCTTTCTTGAAAGATCTTTCGGTGATCTGTGATTGAGGAATGCAGCTGATAGTTCCCCAACGCATTGGACGTGATCTTCCACTTGTTGTAGTGTAGCTTTTCGGAAACGTTTTTCATCTGTTTAATTCATGCATTGCATGTCTTCGAGTTTTACATGATACACTTAGTATATGTTGATTTGATCTGAGCTTAGTTATGTCTTTGCCCCTCTCTCTTCATTTCCATCTTTTCCCCGCCTCCTGCCCCCTCTATGAATTGATGAGGGCTTAGGGCACCACTTAGATTAGGCGACGGCTTTCAATGTACATGAAGACGATTTTGTTGCCCTGTAATGCTTGAGGCAGATAGTTTGCTAAGATTTGTTTTAGGGTCTTCATGGGAATTGTATAATTGCCTTGGAAGGGATAGCATGTCGTTCAAAAAGTTTCTGACCACCATCGTTGGTCGCTGGAATGCATAATATCCCCGGCAAGTAGGCCTGTGCAAAGAATCACAATCAGGGCCAATTTTGGTCAGGGCATCTAAAGGATGTACACTCAATTACCATATGCTTTTTGACTTCCTTATTCGTCCAAAATACTTCACAGAAATGTTGTTGCTGTGGTTTTGTTGTTGTTGCTGTTGTTGTTGTAGTTGTCGTCTTCATCGTCGTTCTTGTTGTTCTTGTTTACTATCTTACAACAAGATTTTCTGTGGCAACTTGAGCCGACCCCGATTAAGAGTATTTGAAGATTAATGTTTTATGGACAAAAAGCTTATGTTTGATTGTGTCCGATACGCATTGTGTTACGCGTCAAGAATAATGTCATACACATTTTGTTTTCACAGTGTACAATTCTCCAATGTTTATGTGGCAGTCATTGGTAGATCTAGTGCATCTAATTTGCAAGTAAACGAACCAGACAACGAGTCAATGAAAAGTTACACATCTATCTCGTTTTCATTTCATTTCATTATTCGCTGATCAATACTTGTTTTAGTGCCGATATGAATTAAGTATTCGTATGCTATTTCATGCAGCGTCTGTGGAGGACTTTGTGCGTCAGGAATTGGTCTTCATTCCCACATGAGGACCCACATCAGCAGATGACCTGTCTGCCTACTCATCTGCTGGACACGACGGGACAATCCATCATCAGTTCATATACTACAAGTGTTCATCAGTAAGCTGAAACAGAGATTACACCACGAAAGAGTTCACTGCTTAATATGTGTCCATGGAGATTTTAATCTGAAGGTTCCATTACAAATCAGGTTACAGATGTAGCTTAAATCATGAATGCATGATAATCTATCAGTATCACTACAACTCAACCGTCCACGCTCTTTAATGAATAGAACCTAGCTCAGGCCAGACGAATCCGATTCAGAATCTCTGTGCACATCAGCATTCAATGCAATTCACCAATGACAATGAAGAGATAAATAAATGAATAAATAGATAAATAAACAAACAAATAAATAAATAAATGAACAAAAGCGACTATTCGTCTCGTCCCTGCATCACACGTTCCTCTCTCTCTCTCTCTCTCTCCTCTCTCTCTCTCTCTCTCATCTCTCTCTCTCTCGCTGTCTCTCTCTCTCTCTCTGGTCTGCGCTTGGCTTTTTTGGTGTTTTTTGTTTGTTTGAGTGTATCAAATACGAAATTCTGTCGTGGTCATCTTTGTTGAATTTTCTTTACTGTTTCACTGCAAAATTTGAATACCAAATCATTCCTTGAAGACAAAAGAAAACAAAAACATAAAACAAATACAAGATTTAAAAAAAAAACTGACTTGCTAAAACAATACAATCATTTGGGTGCATTTACTTATCCAGACAGTTAATTACGAAACAGCTGTGTTTGTGCATTAATTTGCTCAGAACTTCATTCCGCTACTGGGGTTCTTGTTCACTCCTTTGCAAGATTCCAATTAATGACATTTATTCCCTGGGGATTACGCTATCGCGCTCAGATGATGAGGTGTTTGGGCTCCATGACGACGAGAAGGAAAGCCGCGGTGTGGTGGGGGTGGTTGGGAAGGAAAGGGGGGTGGGGGGTGTGTGTGTTAAGGAAATGGGACGGTGTGTGTGAAGGAAGTGAGTGTAGTAGAAGATAATGAGATGGAAGGGCCAGCTGACAAAGAAGCACTTTAGACGGAAGAGATAACTTTCCATTGGGATAAAATCTTTTTGTGTGTGGAAATAATCTCCCTTGTTATGCTTTATCAAGCCTGACTCGTCAGTAATATGGAACTGTCAGTCACACACACACACACACACACACACACACACACACACACACACACACACACACACACACACACACGGACAGATGCGCGAGCGCCCATGCCACAGGTTTGAAACAGATCGCATATGACATGCAAGCAAGCGAGCAAACGCGCACGCGCGTGCGCGCACGCACACACACACACACACACACACACACACACACACTGATAGATAGACAGACAGACAGACAGACAGACAGACGCACACACACACACACACACACACACACACACACACACACACACACACACACACACACACGCACACACACACACAAGCGCGCGTGTGCGCAGAGAGAGAGAGAGAGAGAGAGAGAGAGAGAGAGAGAGAGAGAGAGAGAGACAGACAGACAGACAGACAGACAGACAGACAGACAGAGACAGAGAGACAGACAGAGAGAGACAGAGTGCATTAGTATCACATTCATGTATCTATCACTTGTTTACCGGAAATGAAAATCCATATTTTCACCTAAGTCCGCCCGCTCCTAGCTGATCGTGTATTTTTCATCTGATGAAAAACATCCCTCCCGGAGACATAAAGAGGAAGGCTAAAAAAAAGAAAACAAACCAAAAAAAAAAAAAAAAATCTGTAAAACACTGGTCAATCAAGGTGAAGAACTTCTGACATATTTGTGAGAATTAATCCGTCACCTACTTGCAAAAAGTTATGTCCTCTTAGAACACTCTGCAAAGAGATCTCCTAAAAACTTTTGAGACGACGTTTACAGCGAGTTTTCTTTGTTTTAACAGAAAGCCATCGTTTATAGACGGATAACGCGAAGTTCAGTAATTCGGATCTGAATGTTGTTCGCTGTTTTAAGAGAAGATATAATCAACGAAGCCAGCGTCTCTCTGTCTGTCTGTCTGTCTGTCTGTCTCGTCTCTCTCTCTCTCTCTCTCTCTCTCTCTCTCTCTCTCTCTCTCTCTCCCTCTCTTCCCTAATCCTATGCATCGCTGACGATATTACACTTTTTGTGCAACCCAATTCACCTCCGTGGCCATCCTTTCTCAATTTTTGTAAGAGCTTTTTGGGGCTGGGTTTAATCTGTTATAATGACGCTAGCGTGCGCCTTACTTTGAAATGTCATGTTTGTTCGTGATTGTCCTCAGACATTACACTGCATCATGATAGTGGCAATTTCACTTTTACGATGATTAGAAAAGCTTCTTTTCCTACCCCCCCCTTTCCCACCTACTGCCACCCAGCTCCCTACCTCTCTTCTTCCTCCTCTTCCTCCTCCTTCTCCTCCTTATGACCTTTTCAGAATTAAAGTCTCTCTCGCTCTCTTTATATATGTACAATAACCATTGTCATTATAACGGCTGTAGTGGAGTTGTCGTTTAGTACTAGTGCGACACGTGTGTGCATGCGTGCGTGCGTGCCTGCCTCTGTGTGTGTGTGTGTGTGTGTGTGTGTGTGTGTGTGTGTGTGTGTGCGTGCGTGTGTGTGTGTGTGTGTGTGTGTGTGTGTGTGTGTGTGTGTGTGTGTGCTTGGGGAAGGGTGATGGAGAGCAGAGGAGAAGGAGGGGATGGGGAGAGAGAATGGAGAGAAGGGTGGTAGTGAGGATATGAGAGAGAGAGAGAGAGAGAGAGAGAGAGAGAGAGAGAGAGAGACAGACAGAGACAGAGACAGAGACAGAGAGACAAGAGAGAGAGAGAGGTGTTCAGAATGACCATAACCCTTTTTTTCTTACTCCCTTCTTGGGGGTATATGTGCTATAAACGCTGGAACCTATGAAAATGAAACTGTGTAACTATGTTGACAAATCATTTCAATTTTGTATGGTTTCTACAAATACACAGTAAAACGACATTTTTTTTCGTTGAATATGATTAAAATAACTATCACCATCATCATCATCATCATCATCATCATCATCATCATCATCATCATCATCATCATCATCATCATCAATAACAACAACAACAACAGTGACGACGACTTAGAATCAATGGATATATTGTAACATTGCGACAAAAAAGAAGAAGAATTTAATGTTCCTCATCACAACAACAACAGCAACAACGACAGTGACGACGACTTACAATCACTGGATATAATATTGTGAATTGCGACAAAACAAAAGAACTGAATGTTCCTCATCTCCATGACGGAATCGATAAAAAAAAACAAAAAACACTACGATCATTTAAAGCCCTAACACGGCCAGAGTACACATAAGTATCGTTAACATTCAATGTAAAACTTGTCGAAATAAACTCAATATGTATAAGCATAGATCGGAGATCAAAACTCAGCGGAAAGAATCTCGGTAAACAAATAAACAGATGATTGTCCTGGACATGGGAATTCAATCTCTGCCAATTACGATTTATCATTCTTTGCCACCACGTGTAGATGAAACTGTTGATATCATTTACACCCTATTTCATATTCATATAAACTAACTCGCCACTAAAACCCAGTTTTTTCTGCCCCTTGGCGTTCTGCTCTCCTATCATGTCGTATGATGTACATGGAACACTATGTGATGCTAATCTAGTGTTTTTTTGAAAATATATTTTAAAAGATTTTCAGTCTTTGTCATATGCACCTTACTACAGAAGGTAAATAAAATGGATATCTGTTGGTCTCTCCATAGACTACACCATTTGGTGTATGTACTAAAACACCAAGAAAAGTTTGCAATGCATATAAATGAGTCTTTGAGCTTTGTAAGCTGTTTAATCCGAGGCACCATAATTAAACTCCACATGGCACTATGGGTGAATTTGGAAAAAAAAAAAAAAAACACTTAAAAGGAACGTAGGTGGTTTCATGACTTTACTTTCAATTTCTTCAAAATGTGCAGTCACAATATATACTTTTGCGCACAAGATCTTTACGACCAACACGCACGCACGCACAGCACGCACGCACGCACACACGCACGCACAGCACGCACGCACGCACGCACGCACAACGCAACCACACACCACACACACACACACACACAACGCACACACCCAGATACTAAAAAAAACAATACAACGAAATGTTCATAAACATTGAGCACTGGCCCGGGATATTGTTGTATGGACACCTTGCTCGTGCAACAAGATAGGCGTGTTTACCTTCAACTGGGGTGGTGCGACAAAGAATAGATTTCGAGAGAGCAAAATACACCGACGATAGAAGTTTCAAGCGTGAGAGAATGGCAATTTTATCTTATCATGAATGACAAACGCATCTCATCGTTATACAACAGAAATATTCAGGAGACCCCTACTGCTGCTTCAGACGGCCATAACCGAGCTGCCATTCATTCTGCCGCTGACAGCCATCAGGGGGGCCACTGTTCTAAGCACTTTTCGTCGTCTGTAGTTTGTGATGTCTGAAAATGAGGCGTGTGTGGAAAAAAAGCGTTTTGTCTGTTTTGTGGAGGGTATTAAAGAAGTGTTACTTTATAACTCTCTTTGTGTGTTTATCTATGTGTTGGCTTGTTTTTAGTGATGCTGCCGTCTGCGTTAGTCTCTTTGTCACATGATTTATTCTCTCTCTCTCTCTCCTCTCTCTCTCTCTCTCTCTCTCTCCATCTCTCTCTTTCTCCATCTCTCTCTCTCTCTCTCTCCATCTCCATCTCTCTCTCTCTGTCTTTCTATATACAGAAGAAGAAGAAGAAGAAGAAGAGGAAGAGTGAGAGAAACAGAGAGAAAGACAGAGAGAGAGAGAGAGAGAGAGAGAGAGAGAGAAGGAAGAGAGAGAGAAGAAGGACAGAGAGAGAGGAGAGAGAGAGAGAGAGAGGGAAAGCGTTTAAAGCAATGCAGACCCTCAGCCTTTCAGTGTCAGAAAACTTGTTAAAATTTCGGAAACTGAAAGGTTAATTGTGAAAGAGAAAGAAAAACATGAAAACTTTTTTTGTGTGGATAATCGTCTAGGTATGTTCCAGCTTCTTCGGACCCCGAATTTCTGCCAGTAGCATGTTAGTTTCAAAGTGAGGACACTGAAAACTGAAAACTGAAACAATTGTTTAAAAAACTTGTTAGTGATTCCGCAAGACAATATGGACAAACACATTACAAGACAGAACAAGACGCGTTTCGACCTCTTAGGTCTTCTTCAAGTAAAACAAATAACATTCAGGACAATGAAAACGGAGAATAAGCAATCACTTATCTTCTCAATCTTATCTTAGAAGCCGAATCTTGCCCCGAATCCTGCAATCTTATCTTATGGCGCGAATATGAGAAGATGAGTAATCGCTCATTCTTCGTTTTCATTGTCCTGCATGTCGTTTGTTATACCGGAAGAAGACCTAAGAGGTCGAAACGTGTCGTATTTTGTCTTGTAATCTGTTTGTCCACATTGTCTTGCGGAATCACTAACAATTCTTTTTTTTTTTTTAAATCAATATCACGTTGTTTTCCGACACTGGCTAGAATAGCCCGATTCTGAAGGAAACCCACTGCTTAGGCTTTATCGGGACACGTGTCTTGCGGGTTCAGGTCTTCAGCAGGCCCAGAATATAGC
>CM065727.1:11351884-11381884 GCA_033310375.1 Conus canariensis
GGGGGGGGGGGGGGGGGGGCACTGTTCTGAGCATTTGTTTTTGTCAGTAGTTTGTGGCACGTCTGAAAATGATGCGTGCATGGAAAAATGCTTTTTGCCTGTTTTGTAGAGGGTATTAAAGAAGCTGGGACATTGTCCGCTCCTGGGGATTTCCCTGGCTTCAGACTCTGTACTGCAGAGTCCCAGCTGAGCGTTTGAAATACGGAGGAAAAGAGACCACAGAGGCACTAACAATGCTGTGTCAGAAGATCTGGACAGAAAAGAAGTGGCCAACAGAGTGGACCAGTCATTGGTAATTCCCTTACCCAAGAAGGGCAACCTCAAACAATGCCAAAACTACAGGACTATAAGTCTGATCAGCCACCCCAGCAAAGTCATGCTTCGCATCATCCTCAACCGATGGAAATCCAAGGCTGAGGAACTGCTATCAGAAGAACAAGCAGGTTTTAGAAGAGGGCGGAGCACTGTGGAACAAATTTTCAACTGCCGAGTCCTGATTGAAAAACATCTGCAACACCAAAAGGACCTCTTCCACAACTTCATCGACTTTAAGAAGGCATTTGACCAGGTGTGGCACAACGGCCTATGGCAGGTTCTCAGAGACTTCAACATTGATGAGAAGCTCGTCCAAGCCATCCAGGCCCTCTACGAATACTCCAGCAGCACAGTACTCATCAACAGCCAGCAGGGCCAGTTCTTCTCGACTACAGTCGGAGTCAGGCAAGGGTGCCTACTATCTCCAGTACTTTTGAACATCTTCCTGGAGAGAATCATGCAAGAGACCCTCGAAGAACATCACACCTCCATCAGCTTTGGCGGCAGGCCGGTCTGCAACCTTCGTTTTTCAGACGATATCGACCTCATGGGGGACAGCAACACCGAGCTCCAGGATCTTACAAACAGACTTGTCACAAGAGCAAGTGCCTACGGCATGGAGGTCAGCACAGAGAAGTCAAAGGTCATGGTTGACAGCACGACTAACAGCAGTGCCAACATAACCATGAATGGTGAGCTCCTGGAAGAAGTGACCAGCTTCAGGTACTTGGGAGCAACCCTGTCCAAAGATGGCACCTGCACAGCAGAAATCCAAATCAGGATCAACTCCGCATCAGCAGCGATGGCCAGACTGAATTGAACAGAGTGTGGAAGAGCAACATCAAATTCCACACAAAATTCCGGCTTTACAAGCCACTAGTGGTCTCCATCCTGTTATATGGCTGCGAGACATGGACACTGATGGCCGAAACAGAAAGAAGAGTCCAGGCGTTTGATACCAGGTGCCTGAGGAAACTACTCCGCATCTCCTACAAAGAACACAAGACCAATGATTATGTGCGGAACCTGGTCACTAACCTAGTTGTGCCCCACGAACCACTTCTGGCAACCGTCAAACGATGGAAGATGGCATGGTTTGGCCACGTCATTCGTCACAACAGCCTCTCAAAAACCATCCTCCAAGGTTGGAGGAGGGCGCAGACGAGGACGGCAGAGAAAGAGCTGGTCCGAAAATATAAAGGACTGGACCAAAATGACCATGCCAGATCTCCTCACGACAGCTACCAACAGAACAGCCTGGAGAGAAACGGCGGGTGCCTCATCACGTCCCCCCAACGACCCTAGTGGTCAGGGGAATGACTGACTGACTAAAGAAGCATTACTTTAACTCTCTCTTTGTGTGTTTATCTATATGTTGGCTTGTTTTCAGTGATGCTGCCGTCTGTTTCAGTCAGTCTCTTTGCCGAATGACATTCTGTCTGCCTGCCTGTCTGTCTCTCTCTTTGTCTCTCTGTCTCTGTCTCTGCCTGTGTGTGTGCATGTGTGTGTGTGTGTGTGTGTGTGTGTGTGTGTGTGTGTGTGTGTGTGTGTGTGTGTGTGTGTTTGTTTGTCTCTTCGTCTCTCTCTCTCGGCTTAGAAAATATCATATCTCACACACACACACACACACACACACACACACACACACACACACACACACACACACACACACACCATACACACACACACGCACGCACGCACGCACACTTTAAAAAAATCTTTGCCACGTCATTAATATAATGACGGTTAAAGTTTTAGCCTGCACTTGTTTTTCTCCACTCCAAAATTGTTCAACACACACACACACACACACACACACACACACACACACACACACACACACACACACACATATATATATATATATATATATATATATATGTGGAGAGAGAGAGAGAGAGAGAGAGAGAGAAAGAGAGACAGACAGACAGACAGACAAACAGGCAGATAGACAGACAGAGAGATAGAGACAGAATTAGACTGAGAGTCAGAGAGACAGAATAAGAGCTTTTAAAACATGTGCAGATACTTAGTCTTTCAGTATCAGAAGACTTGCTAAAATTCAGGAAAAAAAAAGAAAAGAAAAACATGAAAACTTTTTTTTGTGGATAATTGTCTAGGTATGTCCCAGTTTCTTCGGACCCGGATTTCTGCCAGTAGCATGTTAGTTTCAAAGTGAGGGGACTGAAAGCTGAAAACTGAAACAATTTTCACAAAAAAAATGGTTAGTGATTCCGCAAGACAATATGGACAAACACGTTACAAGACAGAACAAGACGCGTTTCGACCTCTTAGGTCTTCTTCAAGTAAAACAAATAACATTCAGGACAATAGAAACAGAGAATAAGCAATCACTTATCTTCTCAATCTTATCTTAGAAGCCGAATCTTGCCCCGAATCCTGCAATCTTATCTTATGCCCTGAAAATGAGAAGATAATGAATCGCTCATTCTTCGTTTTCATTGTCCTGGATGTCGTTTGTTATACCGGAAGAAGACCTAAGAGGTCGAAACGTGTCGTGTTTTGCCTTGAAATCTGTTGGTCCATACTGTCTTGCGGAATCACTAACAATTCTTTTTTTTTTTTTTTTAAATCAAAATCGCGTTGGTTTCCGACACTGGCTAGAATAGCCCGATTCTGAAGGAAACCCACTGCTTAGGCTTTATCTGGACACGTGTCTTGCGGGTTCAGGTCTTCAACAGGCCCAGAATATAGCAAACACTTGTTTGTTCCATTGAGAGCCCCTAAATATAGACATCATCAACAACAACACAATTGCTGATACGCATTCCTCTTTGACGTTTCCTAAAGGCTTTCACGACGACCAAACTGTTACGAACGATAAAAGATATAAAAGATATTTGACCTTTTTTCTTTCTAGAATGTTGAAAACAAATGCATAATGAAAGGTTGATCTTAATGCTAACCGGCTAAACTGGTCAAATTCACTGAAGGTTTTCACGAAAACATTTTAAATCTTGCACTTAGTTCTACGAATAGATAGATGCACCTGTTTTGACAATGTGAGGGCACTCCCCGATACCAGAAACAGGCATAGATCCTGTTGATAGATAGCTGATATCTCGGGGGTTAAAAAAAAATGCTGTACGTTCACTTGAGAATGCAGTAAACTTTCACTTCTGGACAAAAAAAAAAACAAAAAACAAAACATCTCACTTATGGCAGGAATGCTTTCCAGTTTTGTTAAAGGCAAAAGTGATTGTCAAGGCTTTTAAAACACAGGGAGTGCTCAAGAGAACGCAGACCTCCGCCAAAGTCGAAAGGATCCTGGATCCGCCTCAGATCCGGACCCGTACCCCTAACCCGCACTCACATCTAACGGATTCGTCTTTTAGCCATATACTGCCTTCGCACTATGCTCCATTCAAGATCGGTTCAGTGAGTTGTGTGTGTGTGTGTGTGTGTGTGTGTGTGTGTGTGTGTGTGTGTGTGTGTGTGTGTGTGTGTGTGTGTGTGTGTGTTATCCTGCGCACAGACAAACAAACCCACAGCCGGACGCAAGAAGTGAAAACAACCTTATTGAAAGAAGTAAGAAGTAGATAAAACATTGTCTTTTTTCTTTTCTTCGAAAAGATTCATCTGTTCGCCTCATTTACTCACTTTGACGAAGACCTCTCTCTCTCTCTCTCTCTCTCTCTCTCTCTGTGTGTGTGTGTGTGTGGTGTGTGTGTGTGTGTGTGTGTGTGTGTGTGGTGTGTGTGTGTCTGTTTTTGTGTCTGTCTCTGTTTCTCTCTCATGCTCTGTCTCTGTCTGTCTCTGTCTGTCTCTGTCTGTCTCTGTCTCTCTCTGTATGTCTGTCTCTGCCTCTGTTTCTATCTCTGTCTCTGTCTGTCTGTCTGTCTGTCTGTCTCTGTTTTTTTTTTCCCGGTTGAAATAGCTGACAATGTTTCTCTGAGGAATCCGTGTCTTCACAAGCAGCCATATAGCTGTGTGACAACCCATGTCAGTGAAAACTGTGCTCTACCGACTGGGCCCGGTGACAAGATTCTGCATACTACTTCTGCCCTGTCCCCTTAACATAGACCTAGGACTGAGTGATTCCAGGCTAACGTTCCCATGTGCCTCCCAATTTCTTTCTTAATAACATAGTCTTAATCAAGTAACCGGAGAGTTGACAGGCGCGCAAGAAAAGAGGATAGTTGTGCAGCGGCATTGGCTTATAAAAGCTCTTCTCTAAGTCACACTAAACACTTATTCTCGTCAGTAGGGGGCTTAGTAGGTGGTGTCAGGCGCCACTGAACACCACCGAAGTGACTCGGCAGCAGTGCAGTGTCTCCTCCGGAGGGTCGCCTCTTGACGACTTGACATTGACTGCTCCCTGTGGATTGGTGCCGGGACTGTGGTGGGCCGAGCCGGGCTGTGGCTGTGGACGAGAAGGGAGGGGGGGGGGGGGGGGGGCGGAATGAGCGGCGTGGGTGCAACGCTACTGAGCCGACACAGAAGATGGAACAGAAAAACAAGCGAGGTTGGTCTGGATTTAATCCCGACAAGAGGGGGAAAAGGGGGTTGGGAGGGGGGTGGGGGATGGGAGTGAGGGGGGGGGGGGGTTGTTGAGTTTGGGCACGCACTCTTTTTCATCCCCTAGGGAGGATTTGGAGTTGGGGAATGATAGCGGGATGTTACACCGCTGGCTTCAGCACTGGTAATCCTTTCTTGTCGACTCCCAACTGCCATGTCCCCTCACGTCTGTCTGTACCCTCTTTTCATGTCTTCACAGCATACCTCGTGTTGTTCTTTGCCTCCGTTAGCTGAGTGCTTGCTTCCTGAGGTTCTAAACTGATTTTCCGTGATGTGTTGGAAGTGGCTGTCGTGCGCTGGAAACTTGTGTCCCTTGGTCCTCGTATCCAATTTCCAGCCCCCCCCCCCCCCCCCCCCCCCCCCCCCCCCCGCCCCCCCCCTCTTTTTTTTTTTCTTTATTTGTAAATACAAATGATGACACCAAGACCCTCAATGGCTTTTCCCTGCCCTCCCCATCTCTGTCCCCGTTCCTTTTCTCACCGCTCCTCCTAACATCATTGTATGACTCAGACAATAGATGTACGCTCAGTTTTCGATATATGTATTTCTGTATCTACATAATTTTATTGTGTATCTATTGGATTGAACTGTGCAATCCGTTCATCAGATCTGAGTGAGATTCGGGTTGCTCACCCTAACGACTGATCTCTCTCTCTCTCTCTCTCTCTCTCTCTCTCTAGGGGTGTGTGTGTGTGTGTGTGTGTGTGTGTGTGTGTGTGTGTGTGTGTGTGTGTGTGTGTGTGTGTCTGTGCGCGTGTGTGTGTGTGTTTGCGTGTGTGTGTGTGTGTGTGTGTGTGTGTGTGTGTGTGTGTGTGTGTGTGTGTGTGTGCTGAGCAAATACGCCGTGGGAAAAATCAAACTATCATTCATTCATTCATTCTCTCTCTCTCTCTCTCTCTCTCTCTCTCTCTCTCTCTCTCTCCTCTCTCTCTCTGCTGTGCGAGTGATAGTGAAAACAACTTAAAATCTATTGCTAAATTTATCGCAGAAGCAAATATTCTTCGAAAAAGGAAGCTTTCAATACTTAAGTAGGATTAATGTTCTTTCTTATTAAGTCCTATTGTCCTCTCAACTGATTGACTAGGCCTGTTGGTCGCTTGCTATTTATGATGTTTACTACTTTCTATTTGCTTTCTGATTCTCTTTAATTTTGAGTTTTCTTAATTTTGTTCAAGCAGTGTTCCCCCAAATAGCAGGTTTTGCTGATGACATTAAACTGTATTCATTGTCATTGTCTCTGCTGTGCGTGAGTGAGAGACAGAGTAAGAGAGAGAGAGAGAGAGAGAGAGAGAGAGAGAGAGAGAGAGAGGAGAGAGAGAGAGAGAGAGAGAGAGAGAGAGAGATTGCGTGTGTGTGAGAGAGAGAAAGAGAAAGGGAGAGTGTGTGTGTGCTTGTGTGTGTGTGTGTGTGTGTGTGTGTGTGTGTGTGTGTGTGTGTGTGTGTGTGTGCTTACATCAATACCCCAGTCAGTCAGTCAGCGAGCCTCCCTCTAAGGCCTTCCTGTCTTTTTCCTCTCTGGGACGGACGAGGAGGTCTGGGCAAAACAGGGAGGACTGGGATGGGGGGTTGGTGGGGAGGAGGAGAAGATGGTTAGCGAAGGGGAAGAGAGAGAGAGAGAGAGAGAGAGAGAGAGAGAGAGAGAGAGAGAGAGAGACAGGGGGGGGGGGCTGGGTGGGAGGAGGAAAGGGGGTGGGAGAGAGCGGAAGGGTGAAGGGGTGGGTACATTATGAACGATAGTTCTACTTGAAGCAGGGTTTACTGATAGGCTTTGTCACGGCCTCCTGCCTGCCCCGGTGTCCGCGCTAACCCTGTCGCGGCTGATAAATGCCCAGGTGTCCCCGCTAACCCTGTTGTGGCCGATAAATGCCCCGGTGTCCCCGCTAACCCTGTCGTGGCTGATAAATGCCCCGGTGTCCTCGCTAACCCTGTTGTGGCTGATAAATGCCCCGGTGTCCTCGCTAACCCTGTTGTGGCCGATAAATGCCCCGGTGTCCCCGCTAACCCTGTTGTGGCCGATAAATGCCCCGGTGTCCCCGCTAACCCTGTTGTGGTTGATAAATACCCCGGTGTCCCCGCTAACCCTGTTGTGGTTGATAAATGCCACGGTGTCCCCACTAACCCTGTTGTGGCTGATAAATGCCCCGGTGTCCTCGCTAACCCTGTTGTGGCTGATAAATGCCCTGGTGTCCCCGCTAACCCTGTTGTGGCTGATAAATACCCCGGTGTCCCCGCTAACCCTGTTGTGGCTGATAAATGCCCTGCCTGTCCCCGCTAACCCTGTTGTGGCTGATAAATGCCCCGATGTCCCCGCTAACCCTGTTGTGGTTGATAAATGCCCCGATGTCCCCGCTAACCCTGTTGTGGATGACAAATGCCCTGCCTGTCCCCGCTAACTCTGTTGTGGTTGATAAATGCCCCGATGTCCCCGCTAACCCTGTTGTGGCTGATAAATGCCCCGGTGTCCCCGCTAACCCTGTTGTGGATGACAAATGCCCTGCCTGTCCTCGCTAACCCTGTTGTGGCTGATAAATGCCACGGTGTCCCCGCTAACCCTGTTGTGGTTGATAAATGCCACGGTGTCCCCGCTAACCCTGTTGTGGTTGATAAATGCCCTGGTGTCCCCGCTAACCCTGTTATGGCTGATAAATGCTCCAGTGTCCCCGCTGACCCTGTTGTGGCTGATAAATGCCCTGGTGTCCATGCTAACCCTGTTGTGGCTGATAAATACCCTGGTGTCCATGCTAACCCTGTTGTGGCTGATAAATGCTCCGGTGTCCCGCTAACCCTGTTGTGGCTGATAAATACCCTTGTGTCCATGCTAACCCTGTTGTGGCTGATAAATGCTCCGGTGTCCCCGCTAACCCTGTTGTGGCTGATAAATACCCTTGTGTCCATGCTAACCCTGTTGTGGCTGATAAATGCTCCGGTGTCCCCGCTAACCCTGTTGTGGCTGATAAATAACCTTGTGTCCATGCTAACCCTGTTGTGGCTGATAAATGCTCCGGTGTCCCCGCTAACCCTGTTGTGACTGATAAATACCCTTGTGTCCATGCTAACCCTGTTGTGGCTGATAAATGCTCTGCCTGCCCAATCGTCATCACTGCACATTAGTCCGCTGTGCCTCAACCAAAAAAAAAAAAAAAAGATTGTAGGGAGTTTTTGATGCTGGACGTAAATCCCCCCACCACCTCCCAACGCCATTCCGTCTCTGTCTCTATCTCTGTCTGTCTGTCTGTCTCTCTGTGTCAGTGTCTTTGTCTCTGTCTGTCTGTCTCTCTATCTCTCTGTCTCTCTCTGTCTGTCTCTGTCTGTCTGCATGTCTGTCTGTCTGTCTGTCTGTCTTTCTCTCTCTCTCTCTCTCTCTCTCTCTCTCTCTCTCTCTCTCTCTCTCTCTCTTGGCTGCCTTCCTTTCGAAAGGGCCATAGTTTGAAGTCTTTAAAACTTTGTCCGTCTGTTTCTCTCTTACTCTCTCTCTGTCTGTGTGTGTGTTCTCTCTCTGTGTCTCTGTGTCTGTCTGTCTGTCTGTCTCTCTCTGTCTCAGGTCTGTCTGTCTGTCTGTCTGTCTCTCTCTCTCTCTCTCTCTCTCTTTATTCTCTCTCTCTATGTCTCTCTCTGCCTGTGTCTCTCTCTGTTTCTTTCTTTCTCTCTGTATCCCTCTCTCTCTCTCTGTATCTCCCCCCCCCCCTCCCAGCCTTCATGCTCTGAATACCATTTCACAATCTGCGGGAGATAATAAAATCAGCAGTATTTCTGTCGATCAACAACAGCACATCTTCAGAAAGCGGGAGTGCAAGGCAGATAGAACGAGATGGGCTGAGCTTTGGGTGGGGTGCTGGGTGGCGGATTGGCGGAGGGGGGGAATGGCACATGAGTGGGGGCATGAAGGATGAGGGGATGGGGTGGGGGAAGAGGGGGCAGGGAGCGGGGTGGAGGCTGTCCCGAGGGCTGGGGGAGGGAGGGAAACAGCACTGAGGTAATTGGCCTGTAGAGCAGATTTACAGTTGACAGATCCTTCTCTCTCTCTCTCTCGCACAGATTTCCTCTTTTCTCTGTGTCCCTGGTTTGATACATGTCCTGCAATATTTGGGCAAAGCATCATCGTCTTTTTTTTTCTTTTATTTCTTTTCTTTCTTTTTTTTTTTAGTTTGTTGTTGCCTGTGTGCCTTTCACAGTTTTCTTTTTGTTTTTACTTTGATAATGTAATGACGTTTGGCTGCATGTATATCTTTGCACATTTCAATATTTATATGCCTGCCTTTATACTTCCACGCCTTCCTTGTGTGTGTGCGCGTGCGTGTGTGCGTGCGTGCGTGCGTGCGTGCGTGTGTGTGTGTGTGTGTGTGTGTGTGTGTGTGTGTGTGTGTGTGTGTGTTTTGCGTGCGTGCGTGCGTGGTGCGTGCGTGTGTATCTGTGTGTTGTTGCTGTTGTTATTATTGTTCTTGTTATTGCTTTTGTTACTATGCCATCTTCTGAGCGTTCTTTTCCCCACAGACAAGCAAGGGCACACGCACCCGCACGCGCTCGCACATACAATGATTAATCATGGCACAGCCAATGTTAGGTAGCTACCCCAAGGTCTGACCAGCGGCGATCAGACATCTGCTGAGTCGTAGCCACGAGACCCCCTTGTTACATTCTCTCATCCTAGTCATTACTTCATTTGTCCTTCAACTTTAAATCATGCGCAGTGCGGTCTCGAAACTTAGCGGATGTGGTGTAGCGTATATGGACTAGTCCGCACAAAGTGAACACCTTCTTGACGACACTGCAACTGGAAACTAAACATCCCTCAAGCCCTGCACCCTTCTTTTCCGCCGGGTTCTTCTTTTTTTTTTTTTTTTTGGTCTTTTATGCGTAGGTGCATCTATGCGTGCGTGCTGTTGACCACAATGCTATTTCTTAAAGTCGACCTTCATGCAGCAGGTGTAAGACAGCATCGGAAACATGTCTGGTCTAGGAACTGAACACTCTGGCGGGGATTTGGGGCAGTAGAGTATCTGTATGACTGTCCGTCCGTCTGTCTGTCCTTTCATCTCCCTCCCCCTCTCAGTCCGTCTGTCTGTCTGTCTGAGGCATTCACTATGCAACATGTACTTGTAGACTATTTGTATGACGTTAGACACGAGAGCTTGACAAACAGCAGACTCCACGGAGGTCTTGGTCAAAGCTGTGCCACTACAGATCATTTTGGTTTCTGAAACACGCAAACAATCTTCCGTTGATTTTAAGCTTTGTGTAAAAAGAAGAAAGATCCGGTTTAAAACCGTTTTGATATGTTTAACAGCAACTTTAGGAAATATTAGGGAGTAAATGCACACACCGTTTTGATATGTTGAACATCAACTTTCAGAAATATTAGGGAGTAAACGCCCAAAAACATGGGATGTAAGGCCAAAGGCAATGCAATAGCCCTGGTATGGCTCCTTGAAGTCGGCTGGGAGATGATATAATACCAAATATCTCTTTGCTTTGCCTGTGGAACTTTCTGCACTGCCTAAGTCAGACCATCTTGCTAAAGTCATATGTGACACTATGCATGCAGCAAATCAACACATCCTCCTAACTTGTCGAGACACCTACAAGACGTTACTTGAAAAGGAAAAAGAAGATTTACAACTGGAAATGTGCAATATACATCAGTCTACAGACTATGAAAACTTTGAACAGATACTGAAAAAACAGAAGTCCAGACACAGAAGCTTGAAAAAACCTTTATCCAAAAAGAAACGTCATAAACTGTCTGCACTCCTCCTCAGCAAGGCAGAATCAAGTTCTAACGCAACAACAACAACAAGGAAAAAGAACCGGAGATTCAAGCGACGTTCCCAAGACTTGAAACACAAACCAACAGTGGAAGACGAATTGCAAAGATCCACTACAGTGTTCAATCTGTCATCCATTAACCTCACAGATAAACAATTGCAAGTACTTTCTAAAGGGCCCAAATTCTGCCCTACACCCAACTCCTTGAACACTCATCAGTTGTGTAGTGATGTACGGGTAGGATGCAGGAAGCTCCGGTTGAAAGAACTTCACTATTCTCCAGATGATGAAACATCACCATCAACAGCCCCCAAATTCTACAAACCAACAGGATACAATCCACCTGCAGGAAGAGACAGAGGTCTTGATACTTACTGTGACATTCTTCAAAACCAAACATACTCTCCAAAAAATACTACAATAACATGGGTGTGGAGGAAAAGAGAGCTCTTAACGAGTTGCGACTTTTGGTCACCCAACGCACCACAGGATCAGCCCTGCAGACAAAGGTGGAGCTGTTGTAGTTCAAGATGTTTCCGATTATGTTGGGGAAGCTGAGAGACAACTAAACAACAGCTCTCGTTACGAAAAAGTTGCCCTAGATCCCACCATCATAATAGCAAAAGAATCCAATAGATTAATTGCCAACATGCACGACAAGGCTACATCACTGACACCACCTTCCGGTGGGTCCAGACTGACCTTATGTCAGTCAGATCCCAACTCTACTACAATCTGCCAAAAATCCACAAACGCTTGGATAAATCACCTGGTCGGCCAATCATTTCTGGAGTTAACGGCCCAACTGAAAAACTGTCTCGCCTGGTAGACCACTGGCTGCAGGGACATGTTCAACAGCTTCCTAGTTTCATAAAGGACTCCACACATATGCTGAACATCATCAATGAATGGAACGCTAAACACGGGCCCTTTGAAAACATAACACTTGTTGGCATAGACGTCGTCAGCCTGTACACCAGCACCCTCATGACGACCTGATTGCAGCACTGAGGCACTTCCTACAACAGCAGACCCAGGCCGACACACCACCACCTGATGTCGTGATCCAGGCGACCCAGCATGTCTTATCCAACAACTTTTTCCAGTTTGAGGGACAGTGCTACAAACAAATCCATGACACTGCTATGGGAACCCCTATGGCACCTTCACTTGCCAACCTGTTCATGGGATATTTAGAAAACAGCCTCCTGAAGCATGGTCCTCTTAGCATCAGTGAAGAGTTCTGGAAAAGATTCATTGATGACATTTTCATGCTGTGGACGGGCACTCAGACAGAACTCCAAGCGTTCATGGACTACTTGAACTCCATCCACTCCACCATCAAGTTCACTTTTGCAACTTCACAAAAAGAACTCGCTTTTTTAGACATTTTAGTCAAAGTGAAGGATGGATTCCTAGAAACAGATTTATTCACAAAACCCACAGATGCACACAGCTACCTCCACTACAACTCAGCACATCCCCGGCACTGCAGGAACAACGTCCCCTACAGCCAGTTCCTAAGGTTAAGACGTTTGTGCTCAGTGGAAGAAGACTTTGTTGCCCGTTGCACAGAAATGTCTCTACAGCTGCGGAACAGATCTTATCCCGCAGACATAATCAACACAGCACTTCAAAAGAGTCAAACAGATTCCACGCAGCCAGACACTTCAATATAAGGTGAAAAACAGCAACCAGCGTGTCCCCTTCATCGTCACATACAATCAGCTTCCCACCTTCTGTTTATTGTATGGCTCTTCCAACAGTGTTTATGTGTCTGGCGTCCTTCCAACCAGTGTCGTTTCATGTTGCATGGTCACTTCCCACCGTGTTGTTGTTATGGCGTCATCCACCACGTTGTCTGTTTCATGTTGTCATGGCAGTACTTCCCCAACCCGTTGTCTGTTTCATGTTGTCTGGCGTCACTTCCAACCAGTGTTGTTTCATGTTGTCATGGCGTCCTTCCAACACGTTGTCTGTCATGTTGTCATGGCAGTCACTCCACCACGTTGTTGTTTCATGTTGTCATGGCAGTCCTTCCAACACGTTGTCTGTTATGTTGTCATGGCAGTCACTTCCAACCACGTTGTCTGTTCATGTTGTATGGCGTCCTTCCCCAACACGTTGTCTGTTTCATGTTGTATGGCAGTCACTTCCAACCACGTTGTCTGTTTCATGTTGTCATGGCAGTCACTCCCAACCACGTTGTCTGTTTCATGTTGTCATGGCAGTCACTTCCCCAACACGTTGTCTGTTTATGTTGTATGCAGTCACTTCCAACACGTTTTGTTTCATGTTGTATGGCAGACTCCCAACCCGTGTCGTTCATGTTGTCATGGCAGTCACTTCCCAACACGTTGTCTGTTTCATGTTGTCATGGCAGTCCTCCCCAACCACGTTGTCTGTTTATGTTGTCATGGCAGTACTTCCCAACCACGTGTCTGTTCATGTTGTCATGGCAGTCACTTCCAACACGTTCTGTTTCATGTTGTCATGGCAGTCACTCCCCAACCACGTGTTGTTTCATGTTGTCATGGCGTCATTCCCAACACGTTGTCTGTTTCATGTTGTCAGGCAGTCACTTCCCCACACGTTGTCTGTTTATGTTGTCATGGCAGTCACTTCCCAACACGTTGTCGTTTCATGTTGTCATGGCAGTCACTTCCCAACCACGTTGTCTGTTTCATGTTGTCATGGCAGTCACTTCCCAACCACGTTGTCTGTTTCATGTTGTCATGGCAGTCACTTCCCAACCACGTTGTTGTTTCTGTTGTCATGGCAGTCACTTCCCAACCACGTTGTCTGTTTCATGTTGTCATGGCAGTCCTTCCCCAACCACGTTGTCTGTTTCATGTTGTCATGGCAGTCACTCCCAACCACGTGTCTGTTTATGTTGTCATGGCAGTCCTCCCCAACCACGTTGTCTGTTTCATGTTGTCATGGCGTCTTCCCCAACCACGTTGTCTGTTTCATGTTGTCATGGCAGTCACTTCCCCAACCACGTTGTCTGTTTCATGTTTGTCATGGCAGTCCTCCCACCACGTTTTCAGTGTCATGGCAGTCTCCCAACCACGTTTTTATGTTGTCAGGCCCTTCCAACCACTTTTTCATGTTTCATGGCACCTTCCACCACGTGTCTGTTTCATGTTGTCAGGCAGTCCTTCCCAACACGCTGTTCTGTAATTTCATGTGTAGTCAGGCGTCCTTCCCCAACCACGTTGTCTGTTTCATGTTGTCATGGCAGTCCTTCCCAACCCGTGTCTGTTTCATGTTGTCATGGCAGTCCTTCCCACCACTTGTTGTTTCATGTTGTCATGCAGTCACTTCCCACCACGTTGTCTTTTCTGTGTCATGGCAGTCACTTCCCCAACCACGTTGTCTGTTTCATGTTGTCATGCATCACTTCCCAACCCGTGTCTGTTTCATGTTGTCATGGCGTCACTCCCCAACCAGTTGTCTGTTTCATTTGTCATGCAGTCACTTCCCCAACAGTTGTCTGTTCATGTTTCATGCAGTCACTTCCCCAACCACGTTGTCTGTTTCATGTTGTCATGGCACTTCCCCAACACGTTGTCTGTTTCATGTTGTCATGGCAGTCACTCCCAACCACGTGTCTGTTCATGTTATGGCAGTCCTTCCCCAACCACGTGTCTGTTTCATGTTGTCATGGCATCACTTCCCACCACGTTGTCTGTTTCATGTTCATGCATCCTCCCAACCACGTTGTTTTCATGTTGTCATGGCAGTCTTGTCGCCCTTCCAAACTTCTGTCATTGCTGCGTCTTCCACCTTGTCTTCATGTTGTATGCAGTCCTCCAACCTTCTGTTCATGTGTTGGCATCCCCACATGCTTTATTGCTGCATCCTTCCACCGTTCTGTTCAGTGTGAGTCTCCCACCGTGTTGTATTCAGCTCTTCCCCACTTCTGTTATTGTCATGCATCCTCCCAAGTGTCTTAGTGCATGCACTTCCACACGTGTTTCTTTCATGTCTCCAACACTGTCGTTAGTTCAGGCGTCCTCCAACCACGTTTTCATGTTCAGGCAGTCACTCACACGTTGTTATTATGGCCTCCCCAACCACGTCGTTCATTTCAGCATCTCCCAACCACGTGTCTGTTTCATGTTGTCATGGCAGTCACTTCCCCAACCACGTTGTCTGTTTCATGTTGTCATGGCAGTCCTTCCCAACCACGTTGTCTGTTTCATGTTGTCATGGCAGTCCTTCCCCAACCACGTTGTCTGTTTCATGTTGTCATGGCAGTACTTCCCCAACCACGTTGTCTGTTTCATGTTGTCAGGCAGTCACTTCCCCAACCACGTTGTCTGTTTCATGTTGTCATGGCAGATCACTTCCCCAACACGTTGTCTGTTTCATGTTGTCATGGCAGTCACTTCCCCAACCACGTTGTCTGTTTCATGTTGTCATGGCAGTCACTTCCCCAACCACGTTGTCTGTTTCATGTTGTCATGGCAGTCACTTCCCCCAAAACCACGTTGTCTGTTTCATGTTGTCATGGCTGTCACTTCCCCAACCACGTTGTCTGTTTCATGTTGTCATGGCAGTCACTTCCCCAACCACGTTGTCTGTTTCATTGTTGTCATGGCAGTCACTTCCCCAACCACGTTGTCTGTGTTTCATGTTGTTCATGGCAGTCACTTCCCCAACCACGTTGTCTGTTTCATGTTGTCATGGCAGTCCTTCCCCAACCACGTTGTCTGTTTCATGTTGTCATGGCAGTCACTTCCCCAACCACGTTGTCTGTTTCATGTTGTCATGGCAGTCACTTCCCCAACACGTATGTCTGTTTCATTGTTGTCTGGCATGTCACTTCCCCAACCACGTTGTCTGTTTCATGTTGTCATGGCAGTCACTTCCCCAACCACGTTGTCTGTTTCATGTTTGTCATGGCAGTCACTTCCCCAACCACGTTGTCTGTTTCATGTTTGTCATGGCAGTCACTTCCCCAACCACGTTGTCTGTTTCATGTTGTCATGGCAGTCCCTTCCCCAACCACGTTGTCTGTTTCATTGTTGTCATGGCAGTCACTTCCCCAACCACGTTGTCTGTTTCATGTTGTCATGGCAGTCACTTCCCCAACCACTTGTCTGTTTCATGTTGTCATGGCAGTCACTTCCCCAACCACTGTCTGTTTCATGTTGTCATGGCAGTCACTTCCCCAACCACCTGTCTGTTTCATGTTGTCATGGCAGTCACTTCCCCAACCACGTTGTCTGTTTCATGTTTGTCATGGCAGTCACTTCCCCAACCACGTTGTCTGTTTCATGTTGTCATGGCAGTCACTTCCCCAACCACGTTGTCTGTTTCATGTGTTGTCATGGCAGTCACTTCCCCAACCACGTTGTCTGTTTCATGTTTGTCATGGCAGTCACTTCCCCAACCACGTTGTCTGTTTCATGTGTTGTCATGGCAGTCACTTCCCCAACCACGTTGTCTGTTTCATGTGTTGTCATGGCAGTCACTTCACCAACCACGTTGTCTATTTCATGTTGTCATGGCAGTCACTTCCCCAACCACGTTGTCTGTTTCATGTGTTGTCATGGCAGTCACTTCCCCAACCACGCTGTCTGTTTCATGTTGTCATGGCAGTCACTTCCCAAACCACGTTGTCTGTTTCATGTTGTCATGGCAGTCACTTCCCCAACCACGTTGTCTGTTTCATGTGTTGTCATGGCAGTCCCTTCCCCAACCACGTTGTCTGTTTCATGTTGTCATGGCAGTCACTTCCCCAACCACGTTGTCTGTTTCATGTTGTCATGGCAGTCACTTCCCCAACCACGTTGTCTGTTTCATGTTGTCATGGCAGTCACTTCCCCAACCACGTTGTCTGTTTCATGTGTTGTCATGGCAGTCCCTTCCCCAACCACGCTGTCTGTTTCATGTTGTCATGGCAGTCACTTCCCCAACCACGTTGTCTGTTTCATGTATTGTCATGGCAGTCACTTCCCCAACCACGTTGTCTGTTTCATGTATTGTCATGGCAGTCACTTCCCCAACCACGTTGTCTGTTTCATGTATTGTCATGGCAGTCACTTCCCCAACCACGTTGTCTGTTTCATGTATTGTCATGGCAGTCACTTCCCCAACCACGTTGTCTGTTTCATGTATTGTCATGGCAGTCACTTCCCCAACCACGTTGTCTGTTTCATGTTGTCATGGCAGTCACTTCCCCAACCACGTTGTCTGTTTCATGTATTGTCATGGCAGTCACTTCCCCAACCACGTTGTCTGTTTCATGTATTGTCATGGCAGCCACTTCCCCAACCACGCTGTCTGTTTCATGTGTTGTCATGGCAGTCCCTTCCCCAACTACACTGTCTGTTTCATGTGTTGTCATGGCAGTCACTTCCCCAACCACGCTGTCTGTTTCATGTGTAGTCATGGCAGTCCCTTCCCCAACTACACTGTCTGTTTCATGTGTTGTCATGGCAGTCCCTTCCCCAACTACACTGTCTGTTTCATGTATTGTCATGGCAGTCACTTCCCCAACCACGCTGTCTGTTTCATGTGTAGTCATGGCAGTCCCTTCCCCAACTACACTGTCTGTTTCATGTGTTGTCATGGCAGTCCCTTCCCCAACTACACTGTCTGTTTCATGTGTTGTCATGGCAGTCACTTCCCCAACCACGCTGTCTGTTTCATGTGTAGTCATGGCAGTCCCTTCCCCAACTACACTGTCTGTTTCATGTGTTGTCATGGCAGTCCCTTCCCCAACTACACTGTCTGTTTCATGTGTTGTCATGGCAGTCACTTCCCCAACTACACTGTCTGTTTCATGTGTTGTCATGGCAGTCACTTCCCCAACTACACTGTCTGATTCATGTGTTGTCATGGCAGTCACTTCCCCAACCACACTGTCTGTTTCATGTGTTCTGAATATAAGAGGGTCAGCTGCATTGCACAGTCTTCAGAAAAGTACATGACCTTTACTATTGACTGTTTATCCTTTTATGACTCTGCCCAACATCTGATGGCAAGTTTGGATAAATTATCAGGATCTCTACAAGACTTCCCAATAACTAAACAATATTTTGACCCATCTTTAGTACGTAAAGGTGTCTATCCTTATGAATACATGAACTCGTGGGGCAGGTTTGATGAAGACTCACTTCCTCCTAAAGGTGCTTTCTTTTCTAGTCTTAGAGGAAAGGACATAGCCGATGCTGACTATGAACACGCCCAGAAAGCCTGGACAGAATTACACTGCCGAACAATGGGCGATTATCATGATCAATATCTAATGGCTGATGGTGTTTATTGGCGGACGTCTTTCAGAATTACAGATCTACATGCATGAAACATTACGGCCTAGATTCATCGCATTACATTTCTGCCCCGGGTTGTCTTGGGACGCATTCTTAAAGTCTACAAACATTGAGATTGACTTAATATCTGATCTGGCTACACTCCAGATGATTGAAGATGGGCTGAGGGGAGGCATTAGCATGGCCTCACACCCTTACTGCAAAGCCAACAACAAGTACTTAGATGACTATGACCCCACTAAACCATCTAACTATCTAATGTATTTAGACGCCAACAATCTGTATGGGTGGGCCATGAGCCAACCACTGCCACTAAGAAACTTTAAAATGATACAAGGCCCTCATGATGTTAATACTGTACTAATACGGTATGTTGTCACAGCTTACACCTGATAATCCAGCAGGACTAATCTTAGAAGTAGACTTAAAATATCCTAAAGAATTACACGATCTTCATAATGATTATCCTCTAGCTGGAGAAAGCTTAAAGATGACCCCCACAGAACCGCCTAAGCTTGTGCCCAATCTTCGAGACAAGACTAAGTACGTATGTCATTACAGACTCCTACAGTTTTACTTAAGGCATGGACTAAAACTAACGGTCGTTCACAGACTAATTGTTTTTGATCAAGAGCCTTTTATGAGACCATACATCATGAAGAATACTGATCTTAGGACTAAAGCCACTGACGCTTCAGAAAAAGACTTTTTTAAACTAATGAACAACAGTTGTTTTGGCAAAACCATGGAGAACCCGCACAAGCGTAAAGATGTAAGATTAGTTACAAACGAAAAACAAGCAATTAAGCTGGTTTCTAAGCCTAACTATCAAGACTTTAAAAGATTTAGCGACAGCCTGGTTGGCATTATGATGAAGAAAAAGGATGTTATGTTGGATAAACCGGTGTTTATTGGGTTTACTGTGTTAGAATTATCGAAGCTTTTGATGTTAGAATTTCTGTACGGCTACTTTAAGCCGCTGTACCCAAAGTCCAGAGTCCTTTACACAGACACTGACTCTTTTATTCTGGATGTTCCAACAGAAGACTTTTACAAAGACTTAGAAGCAGAAGTAGCCAAAGGAGCTGATGGATGGTACGACACATGTGACTATCCTAAAGACAGCCCCTTACATTCAACCGTAAACAAGAAAGTGATTGGAAAGATGAAGGATGAACTTAATGGGACGGTTATACAAGAATATGTTGGTCTGCGGTCAAAGATGTATAGCGTTGCTAGCCAGACTTCTGTAATGAAGAAAGCTAAGGGTGTAAGTAAAGAAGTTGTCAAAAAAAATATAACTCACGACAACTACAAGCAGGCTCTCTTTGAAAATAAAGTATTTCATCACACAAATGTTAATCTGCGCTCTACTCTTCATCAAGTAAACACAACCGCTGTTAATAAGAAATCACTAGTCTCTAACAATAACAAGCGAACTTACGTCGATCCTGGGTTTTCACACGCTATAGGCCACTGGAGAACTGACTTGACTGACTTAAGTTAAGATCTTAACTAGTACTTAACTAGTACTTTTACTTAAGATCTTAACTAGTACTTAACTAGTACTTAACATGACTTGCACTTTACTTACACTTACTTACACTTAACTTGTTATAACTAACTTTACTTGTACTTAACTTGTACTTAACAACACATTAAAAAACTAATTCAGTAAAAATAATGGGTTTACAGAAGGAGGTTGTGCTTTTTTTGCAGAAGCTGGTTCTTCTTCTTTTACTGTTTTTGTGGGGATTTGTGACTTTGTTGCTAAGTATGGTTTTAGACACTTGTATGCTAAAAGCCCCCCACCAACAACAACACCCCCCAGTACATAATAATACATCGTATAGTTTGATTGTGTTGTTGTTGTTGTTGGCGGTGCTGGTGGCGATGTTGTATTACTATCTAATAATTTTTGTTTTGCTGCTTGGTTTGCTTTTTGCAGTCTGTTCCATTCAGCTAGTTTATGACCGGCCTCAAACCGCCAGGACTTTTAGCTTTAGTAACACTACTCACTTGTGGGACACTCACCTGTGGATTCACTTGTGGGACACTCCCTTGTGGGACACTCGCCTGTGGACTCACTTGTGGGACACTCACTTGCGGCACATTCTGCTCCTGTGGAGTCTTCTTCTCCTGCTCGCTCATTTTTTTTTTAGTGCGATTAAAATTAATATGATCAAAATTAATATGATTGAAAGTAATTAATCCCATGATGAATGGACATAGCAACGTCCCAAATCTATAATACATGTCACATGCAAGAGATTCTAGGGACTTGGTTAAAACCGGATCTTGTGTTAAGTCATATTTTAAATCTTCTTCTGAATCAATCGGTGCTATCTTGCCTACTAACTTAGCATATAAACTAATCATTGTTTGTCCCACCGATCTAACCATTTTTGACCCTAGCTGTGCCTCGTACCTGGCGTAATACTTCTCAACGTCTGATGTAGACAATTGCTGAATCTGTTCAATACTTAGTTCAGTGCCTAAATACTGCCTGGTTTTCCCACATGCAGCCAGAGAGTATAATCTTTCTTTATGACAGAGGTCTGCTGCCTCCTCACACTTTAATAGCTCGTCGCAATCCATTTTTTTAAACTCTTTTTAAAAGCAATAAAAAAAAATAAAACCATGAGTTTAACGCTGGTTAATTATGCAGTGCCCATTGTTGGTGTTATAGTTTATTTAGCCCTAGCAAAATGTTTGTTAAGAATAAAACCACCCAACATGGGAAAGATAGAAGATTCGCCGAAACTAGTTACAACCTTATTTTTAGCTCTAGCAACAAAAGATTATCTGATTAAAAAGCACATAGACAGTCTTTCATATTATGATTATTTTAATTATTTTTTTAGTTAATAAAAAACATGAGCACTGCAAAGATCATCAATACTATTTACCACTCTGCTGTAATCAGCGGTCTTAGTATAGGATATAGCATGTTAGCAAAAAACATGTTTAAGATGAGACCAGCTGATCTAGGAAGGTTAGACATTGAGGATGTTGTGAAGGTTATAGCTGTAATAACGGCGGGGATTGCCTCAAAAGACTTTCTTGTTACACAAGGGATTATCCCAGAAAACATCAATGCATAGAAAGATTAATGCATAGAAAGATTCATTCTAAAAAATATTGATTTATAAAAAAGATTCATTCTAAAAATAGATTTATAAAAAAGATTCATTCATTTATAAAAAGATGTCCGGATTAGTTCTGATGGTGGGGGGAGCTATTGTTAATGCATTGGCTTTCTCTGGCAGCAATTATATGTTTAGTAAATTGCGGTCTGATGAAGAAAGAGAACGCCATAACAAGGCAATGGAAGATTTAGCTAAGGCAAGAGACGCTTACGAGAAAAGGAAGATTGCTCACTTAGACTTTATTAATAAAAAGTTAAGAGAACAGGGACATGCAGAGCACACATTTACAGACGTTGATGACGCAATGAATGAATATTACTTAGTGACAGGAAAGAAGTTTCTAACACCGTCACCGCCAGAACTGTCTGACTTTTATGAACCATCTGAGGATCAGAAAATGGTAGAAATAGGCTTTATTATAGGTGCTATGGGAGCAATCTTTCTTCTTGCATATTCAATCTAAAAACATAGTTAAAATGTAATAAAAAACAGTCCCTTCTTATGGACGATACGAAGTACAAAATATATTATTCTCCTAGAGGGTATTGGAAAGGAAAGGCTGCTATTGATAAACTGAGTAAAGCTGCTAGGGTGTCTGAATCAGAAGCGAAAGACTGGCTTTCAAAACAAGCGATCTGGCAAATATATCTGCCTGCCCCAAAAAGAATAATAAGGCCTCGATTTGTTAATTCAGTTCCTAATGACACCCACCAATGGACTTGTTGTATCTTCCACATGACAAAGTTAGAAGAAAAAAGTTTAAGTATGCTCTTACAGTTGTTGACATGGCTTCAATGTATAAAGATGCTGAGCCTTTAACGGATAAAAGCTCAACTGCTGTGGCTGTGGCTTTACAACAAATATACATGCGAGGCCCATTAAAGTATCCTAGGATGATCCAGGTTGATGATGGGAAAGAGTTTAAAGGAGCTGTAAACCAACTGTTTTTAAGACACCGGGTTACGGTTAAGAGAGGGATCCCAGGCAACCATCGCTCCCAGGCTCTAGTAGAAAACTTTAATAAGAATCTAGCTGAACGTCTGTTTACCTATCAATATCACAGAGACCTTATGGACAAAACACGCAACACAGAATGGGTTAGGAGATTGCCAGCAGTCTTACGTGCCATGAACAATGAAGAATTTAAAGCAACAGGTCTTAAGCCAGTAAACGCAATCAAATTAAAAAAAATAAGTATTACTGAAAACATCCAAGGTAATCAGAAACTCTTGCCTTTTGGACTAAAAGTAAGATACTTGTATGCTCCTGGAGAGGCAGAGGGTGATGTTAAAATTAGAGCCACAGACCCTATATGGAGCGTAGACGTATATGAAGTTGAAAGAATTATGAAAACAGCCCCTCCCGTATATTATTTAAGAGAAACTCTTTCTTCTAAAAAGCCCGCCCCTAAAAGATCGTTTGTTCGCGAAGAGTTGCAAGTTGTTCCGCCAAACACAGTGCCTATAAGTTAAAAAAATAGTATTTATTTTTTTTGTTAAACTTTTGTTAAACTTATGATTTATTTATTTTAGTTCACTTTTTTTTTTTTTTAGTCTATTTTGGGTTTAACTGATTGTTTGCTTGTTTTTCAATGTTCTGTTTGATTGTCTCAGTGTCTACCTGTTGCGAAGTAAAAGTCTTTCTCCACTCCTTTTGAAGTTCAGTTTTTTGTCGCCTGTAATCCTCACCATCAGCCATAAGGCGCTCAAATTCTTCAGCTGTAATGTTTTCATCCTGCAATGCTTTGCTTATTCTCAGTCTTAATGAACAAAGTTTTGCTGATGCTAGGGCTACAATGGCAGTGTGCTTTTGTAATTTAGGCGTTAATTTTTTTAAAACGGCACTCACAATCATAGACATAGCACCTAAACCTAAACCAAGGCTCCCTAATGCTAAAGAGGCTGGCGCTCCAGCCCCAGTAGCTAAAAGAGCAACGCTAGACCCAGCACTTACGCTCGCTACAGCTGATGAGCCAGTAATCACATAAGAAAGAGCATTTAAAACTTTAGCACATTTCTTTCTAGTAACCCTATACTTATCCAAGTCACTTTCTATTTCTTCTTGAAGTTCAGTTATTTGCTCTAACCTAAACTTTTGAGCCTGATCATCCATTTTTTAATTAAGATTAATTTTTTAATTAAGATTAATCTTGTACATATCTTCTTATTAACCCTTCTGGCAGCACTTCATCAACGGAGTAAAACCCAATAAAATCAACATACTTAATGAAAATAAAATCAAGCACTGTTAGTTTGGTTTTGTCAACCATCACAGTGACTTTGTCAGATGATAAGAAAGTCTTTATTTCATCCCCGTTTTTAGTAATAGCAATAACAAGCCTGAGAGGCCCGTCCAAGTTTTCAGACTTTATTTGTACACCTCTGATTAACGTATGCTCTGGCAAACTAGGATCAGACTCCCTCGGAGTAATAAATAAGCGAAAAAGCATCGTCATTTTTCTAGGCAGTGATTCTAGTTTTGGGTTAAATTCTAAGCCAACGGTGTCATCCCCCACTTCAGCTAAGGACTGCCTTCTCCGCAGCATATATTCGGGGCCCTGCTTAGTTATTTCAATCTGCTTTTTCTGTTGTAATCCTGGGACTAGGCTAATAAGAAGCTGTCCTTCATTCAAAGCTTTTTTAAAATTGTATTTCTTATCAAAGTATACATAGGGGCTTCGTAGTTCAAACTTTAAATCCCAGTTAATATTAGGAAGCAACGCCCAGGCATTCTCTCGTTTATGAAGTTTGTATTCGTGTTTGCCAAAATCGTTTGCTCTTAGATTTCTTATCTCTTCCAGGGCAGGATATTGCTGTCGGTTTTTATCTTCAATTTCTGTTTGTTTGTAAACACCATCGTCGGTGTACTCAAATCCATAAACATTTCCTGCCACTCCTATTAGATCAAAGTCAGTTGTGTCTGCTAGATCTTTTAGCTCTACTGAAACGCATTTAGGAGCTAACTCTGCTTTTGATTCTGGCCCTCGAGACATTCTTTTTAATAAACAATTTATTATAAACAATTTGTTATAAATAATCTGTAATAAACAATCTGTAATAAACAATCTATAATAAGCAAACGTATTGAACTGGCGGGTCAGTCCGTAAGCATAGTTTAGCGTGCTTAGATTTTTCTAACTGCTCTTTTATTTTTTTTTAGTTCATCCCTGTCCCTGATTATATAGTTTTCACTTAAACACTCTTCAAAACTATCCCTGTCCTTAGTATAGAATAAGATGACTGATTTTAACTGCGATCTAAAGTCTTTTAAGACAGCATTGTATTTTTGAGTTAAGAGCCAAACAGAAACTAATGCGTGTCTTCCGCTAAAGGCCAGCTTTGAGAGAGTCCTTCTTTTTTTTTAACAATGTCTTGTTCAGCTGAACAGTCATCAATAATAAACAGCGTTTCGGTTCCCTCAAATAGCCTATAATAATGTTCTAAACAGTCACTTAGCTTGTCAGTAGGATCAACTAAAAATATATTCTCGTCTGTCCAAACAAACTGCCTTTCTTTGTAAGACTTGTTGTGCTTAATGGTTGTGCAGAATATAACAATGTACTCGTAATGAAACCTGTAGACTGTTTGTAACAAATCAAGCACGAAGACAGTTTTCCCACACCCAGTAATCCCACAAATAAGCGAACAGTGCGGGTCTTTGGGCAAAAAGTTCAAACTATCCATCTGTTTTAATAGGCTATTTCTTTCAGTCTATTTTCTTCAATGTTCAGCTGGGCGTCATAAACCACAAAAACGTGCATTTGTATCTGACCATTCTCCTCCTTTTCCTTATTAATCTGTATGCTTATGCCATCTGGCCCTACCCTTCTTCCACTTCCGTGCAGTCTGTTGTCATACGTGGACCTAAAATCCAGCCATAGTCCATATTTGTCTGTTAGATAATCTTCGAGTCTTACATCGTGAAGGTGAAGTTTTTTACACACATGATCTGCTGTGGGGCTTGTCTGTCTGCCTCCAGCAAACAGTTTTCTTATTTCATCAAAGTGTTGGTCAGGTAAAAGTCCGGCCGAATACAACTGAAAAGGCTTGCCATCTACTGTGCAAGACAACTGCTCAATTTTGGGGTTGTAAAACACCTCAGATTCCCTCTTAAAAGGAGCTGGGGGTTTAGTAAATAGCAAGAGAACTCCCTTTAGGGACCTTAAAGAATGGCTTATAGCTATTTCCCAGACGGCGTCTTGCTTGTTTTTAATCGCTAGACTGTGGTGTAAAACTCTTTCAAAGTAAACAACCGTCTTACTTTTATACTGGTTTAAGATTGTTCTAGCCAGTTCGGGGTTAGTAACAACGTCAAAATTAAGAGAGATGTTACTAACAGTGTATCTAGCTGTTGGGTCTTCGGACAGAATAACAGACTCGCTGTCATTGAATGTCAGTTCATAAGTACGTCTATCCCTTAGTGCGCCTTGGTAATATGGTTGATGGGTTTTTAACAGTTCAAAATCTAGAGGGATGCAAAATCTGTTCTTAAATGCTCGTGCTATTGCCTTTTCTCCCTCGTCTTCCTTTGCATCTGCAGCATTAAGCCTGTGCTTAAGACCGTTTGGGCTCTGGATTCCTTGAAAGATTTTGTCTTTTCTTTCTGTTCTGGGCAGCCACAGATCAGAATAGAGATTAAAAATGTCTGCGCTACTCAGTGCGATGACTTCTTTACCTTCCAGTCTAATTACCATATTTTTAATGATGGCCCTGCCCAGGTTAGCAACGACAGTAGCATTAGGATCCGCTGAATCAATGTCTATTTTGAATGACAGCCTGGCAGTGCCTGGCATTATAACATCGTCAGGCCCGAGGTCACTAAATTTTACTATTAACGTTTCATTGGGGGCAATTGTTGATGGATTATTTACAACACGCACAGTCTGTCTTATACCTTTTATGCCATGGGGCTCCTTCGCTTTTCTGTATGGATCAAGGTCGCATCCGTATGAGTTCATTTTTTATAAAACAAAAAATAATAAATATATAAATATGGCTGATGAAGATTATGACGTGCCTGATCCCACTGAAGAAGATGAAGATGAAACAGAACCGGGCCGTTCAATACAAGATGAAACTGAAGAGGCAGAGGCAAGCCGAGGAGCGGGAGCGGGCCAAGGGGCAGGTTCTTTACTCCCTAGACAGCCTCAAGATGTAGGGGCGGGTTCTTCACTCCTTAGTGCTCGTCAAGAACTTGTAGGAGTAGGTTCTTCACTCCCTAGACAGCGCCAAGAACTATTGGGACACCGAATTGAATCATTCTATAGAAGTATAAGGCGAAAGCTACCGAGCCCATTTGATCCTAACGATTTTGAAGAAAGTGGCGGTCATTTGTTTATAAAAGACGGTAGAGATGGCCCTGCGCGAATTACTTGGAAGATAAACTCAAACAAGTTTGTAAGCCTACGCACAGCTAGAGACAGAATCACCGATAATAAGGCAGAACAATTAAACCTTGATGAAGATTCAAGTACTGAAGATTTAAGTGCTGAGGCCGTTAGTGCTTTACAGAACTTGGAGTGGAAGCTGCCAACACGATCTGAAATACAAATGTTCTCTATTGAAGAGTTAGGTCAAAAAACAGATGAAACAATAGCAGAAGTTGAGACGAGTTTTAATGAAGAAACGCAGTTAAAAACAATTGTCGGTTCTCAATTGCCTAGTCAAAGAGAAGGTGTGCTGAGTCCTGAAGAAGAAGCAGCTTTAGAAACAATTGGTGATCCTCCATTGTCTGAGCGTGAACTCAGGGCTCTTAAAGCTGAACTCAAGGATCTTAAAGCTGAACTGCGTGACCTCGGGGCTACTAAGTCTACTTTAACAACTATAAACGAAGAACTAAAAAACAATTTGGCAAAATTTAATGAGCTAGAGAGAGAGATAGAAGAAGAAAAAAATAAACTGGCTAATGATAACAATTTAGGACAAGAAGAAAAGGCTGAAAGACAGAAGAACTTGAAGGATTTAATGGAACAAAGAGAAAACAGGTTAGCAGCGTTGCATATTAACAGAGAAAAAATAGCATACCAAACAAGCAGAATCAGAGAAACTATAAACAGAATACTTTATGAAAATACTACGCTAGCAGAAAGAATAAGGATTCTGTTCAGAGAACAGGGGATTACAATAGTTAGTATATTAACAGCCGTTGGGTTTGCTATCTCTACACTGGTTTATGCATTAACCGGCAGTGCACCGGCGGGGCCAGTAGCGCCTCCAACGCCTCAGCCCGGTAAAAGTTGGATTAGAAAACAACTGCGCCATCTGGCAAGCCTATTAAAGAAGTTAGCTGTCAAAGCGCTTGATGCTCTGCCTGGCATAATAGGCAGTGTTGTTAGTTGGGTTTTGTCTACTATAGGCAAAGTGGCTGGTTATATGGCCGACCATCTGTGGACGTTAGGAGTGCTGGCTGCCGGTTTAATTTTTAGTGAAATAAAGTATGGCTAATCCAGTAAAAGTTAAAAACACAACAAGGGCCGTCTTTTCGCTAGTGTGTCTGTCGGGGTGAGGTACATCAACAGGCGGTGTTGGACTGCTTTCTGGCTGTGGGCTGCTTATAACTGGTGGGGGGTCGCTTTCAGGGCTAGATACTTTTTTAAAAATGGCTGGCGCGGGCCTTGTGTTTAAACCTTGATTGTGTCCTAAGTTTTGGTCGTCTCCGGCTATAAGGATTTCATTATTATAATTCTGTATCATGCCAATCTGCAGTCTAAGGTCAGAAGGCAGCATGTATAATCCATGACCCACAACAAAGTCAACCTTTGACCTAGCATGTGCAAGAACGTTTTGGTACCTTTGTATGCTAGAAGGCAAATCAACAGCAGAGTTAATAGCATCTTCTAAATTAGCTAAAAATTGTTTTCTGGCGTCAAAGCCTGTAGACTGATCCACTATGCTAGACTTGGTCTGTGCTTGCGCTCCTAATAGACACCAAACGTACGTGCGTATGGAGTCATTAAGTCTTTGCACTCCTGGCATTGTTAGGCCTTCACTTTTATCCAAGATAAATGTTGCCCAAGCATTGGGGTGTTTTTGTTCTATTGATCTCAATCTAACTTGTTTGTTTGGTTGAAAAGAGGTGTGGCCGGGCCAGTAGTCAAAATTATATTCTCTATGCGTGCCCCACAAATACAATGTGCCTAACCAGTGATTGCGGTCTAACTTTTGTCTAAAGTCAGTTGAAGGTTTAATGTTAAATTCGTTGCAGATTCTTTCATATGCATTATTGTCCATTGGGCTGCGAAATTGATTAAACGCGTTGTCGTTGGGGAGGCGCACCTGTAGTTCAGTTAGTATGCGTCTATACTGGTAATAAACATGAAAGTTATATACTGACCTTACTAAGAGATTGGGGTGGTTTAAATGGTTTGTATATGAAACACCGCAGCCAGTGGTTGAGCAGTAAACTGCAAAATTTAACTGATTCTGGTAAAAAGCCATGGGGTGAGTTAACCATGCTGATGGCACTCTATCACTCTTTATTGGGGGATTTAAATATCTAGTTAGTGGGTTTACAATTCTGACTAGAAAGCCATATGATTCATCTACAGCGATGGTTAGGTTACTAAAGTCCAAAGATTTGGGCTCATAAACCCCTCCTACATCGTAAGCGGCACTTTCATTATATTTAAAAGGTTCCATTTTAAATAGATTTTAAAAGAGGATTTAAAAAGGATGTACATTTATATAACTAAACAAGGCACGCGTGTGTTCTTAAGGTATCCAATTGACAATAGGCGCGGTAATAATAGGGTTGCCCTTAGAGAAATTGGTTTTAAAATAAGGTGGATTAATATATCTGAAAAAGCTAAGAATAACTGGGTAAATATTAAGGACGGGCAGGGTAATTTATTAAAGCAGTTAAAAATACCTGATGGTTACTACAACTTTTGTTCTTTAAGAGAAGTATTTGGCAATTTTGGCATTCGGTTAAAAATTAATGAGGCAAATCTTATAATTAATATGCACTTTCCGGAAGAAAGAAGGGAGTACGTTTTTCCTAGAAGCCTTGCACGAATTTTGGGCTTTTATGATAGTGGTGAAACGTATAGCGTTAACACCCATAAGTACTTAGAGTGGGGTCTTTATGAGTATGCTGGCAATAGACCATCCGAGTTTCTAATTAACCCAAGGTTGTATGTTCATTTAAGTGAATTAAAAACAGATACTAATTTATATAATGGAAATCCATCTACAGTTCTAAGAGTGTTGCCATCACTTGAGGCGGGGTTTTGCGATTATCAGTCATATACATTTGATAAAAACAGTCAGTTTAAAGAATTAGTTGGTGAGGATATACATTCATTGTGTGTAAAAATAACTAACCAAGATGGAAAGCCGGTTGTTTGTTCTGATTTGTTGGTAGTGCTTGAGATAGAAGAGCGTACTGTAAACCATTAGAGTTTCATGCTATGGGGAGAGAATGTAAATATCTATGTTCTAAATCACCCTATCTTATTTTGCACGTAAGCCCCCCATTTTAAAATAACGATTACTTCGATTTTTGGAGGTTTTTGCATGTTAATTTTGGTTGTAAAAAAGGTGTTAATTTTGGCAAAAAGTAGCATGAGAAGGACAGATTTGTTTGTGAAAAGGGGGTTTTCGTGCAAAATAAGATGGGTGGGTTAGAACATAGATATTTACATTCTCTTGTTGTCATGGCAGTCACTTCCCCAAACCACACTGTCTGTTTCATGTTGTCATGGCAGTCACTTCCCCAACCACACTGTCTGTTTCATTGTTGTCATGGCAGTCACTTCCCCAACCACACTGTCTGTTTCATGTTGTCATGGCAGTCACTTCCCCAACCACACTGTCTGTTTTCATGTGTTGTCATGGCAGTCCCTTCCCCCCAACCACACTGTCTGTTTCATGTGTTGTCATGGCAGTCCCTTCCCCAACCACACTGTCTGTTTCATGTGTTGTCATGGCAGTCACTTCCCCAACCACACT
>CM065727.1:11389384-11396884 GCA_033310375.1 Conus canariensis
TGTGCAAGAGGAGGCAGAGGAGGCAACACGTGCATGGCTTGGTGGAAAATGTGTGCAAGAGGAGGCAGAGGAGGCAACACGTGCATGGCTTGGTGGAAAATGTGTGCAAGAGGAGGCAGAGGAGGCAACACGTGCATGGCTTGGTGGGAAATGTGTGCAAGAGGAGGGACAGGAGGCAACACGTGCATGGCTTGGTGGGAAATGTGTGCAAGAGGAGGGACAGGAGGCAACACGTGCATGGCTTGGTGGGAAATGTGTGCAAGAGGAGGGACAGGAGGCAACACGTGCATGGCTTGGTGGGAAATGTGTGCAAGAGGAGGGACAGGAGGCAACACGTGCATGGCTTGGTGGGAAATGTGTGCAAGAGGAGGGAAGGAGGCAACACGTGCATGGCTTGGTGGGAAATGTGTGCAAAGGAGGGACAGGAGGCAACACGTGCATGGCTTGGTGGGAAATGTGTGCAAGAGGAGGGAGAGGAGGCAACACGTGCATGGCTTGGTGGGAAATGTGTGCCAGTTTTCGGACTCACACTCGCCCGAGAACCCTTTGAGATACTTGGAAAAGATTTTTCTAAATGCTGGCTCACAAAGACAAGGGCTTAGATTAAAAAGCTAGAGATCAAACTATAAATAGTGTAAATGATAATTTAGCGTAATCGGAAAGATATTTTCACGGATATCAGCACAGACAAAAAACAACTGCAATATAACAATAGGTTTGACATTTTACAGAAAGTTTTGGCTTAGAGCAAATGGACAGGCAAAATAAGGAACGCAAGTAATAATAAATAATATATAATAATGTATACTTACATAGCGCCTATTCTCGGCTAGAGACCAAGCTCTAAGCGCTTTACAATCCACACTCGTTTACACGACGGGACGCCTACCTGGGTAGTGCCGACTGAATAGCTGCCAGCTGGCGCTTCATTCAGTCGTTTCCCGTGTCATCCAGTCAATATCGTTTAATATCGTTCACTCAAGTTCCCCACTTCCTTCATTCTTTCCATTTCTCACGCAGGGTGCATGCTATGTGTAACGTGTCATCCATATCAACGGCCAAGTCTGGGCGTGTTTTTTTCCCCCATGAGAACGATACAATAAGCCTAAATGGAAACATTACTGGAGAAAATGACAGAAGTTTTAAGACAACTGAAGAAAAACAAAGCAGCTAGTGTCAACGACACCATCCCTAAAGAATCAAGTCTGTAATCACCGGTCACTTGCAAAAGAATATCAAGCTTTCTTGTTTATTGATGCAGTATCCTCTTCCCGTCTAAAGTCCTAATTTCTTATGCAGATCTAAAACCCACACTGCAAACTTACATAAAAAAAAAGTTTCTCGTAAAAGGACGGGAAGAACTAAGCGAGCAACAAAGTTTTCCGAATCCGCCATACCCTGAAACAGTTCCTCTGACTTGTACCAGGAATCGCGAGGACGAGACAATATCATGCAGGTTAAATGTAGACCACACACTCTACACTCAAATGAAATAACAGACGAAGATGCACCGTACTGCAAAACCGAGTGACTAGCCATTTCACCTCCACCACCTTACTGGAGGCTGGGGTGTGCCCAGGGTATGACGTCAGCACTGTACAAACCCTAAAGAACCTCCTCAGAGATGCTCTTCTATATGCCATCTTTAAGTGTTCACGACAGGTAATGCGTAATCGAGAATGAATGTTTTAGCCTAAAAAGGATTTTTTTCTTTTTAATTTTTACTTGTGCAATTTTGGTTTTCCGTTTTAATAGGACTTACAGCCCTGATATGGCCTGTGAGGTCGGTTAACCATATCAGTTCCAGTTCCAGTTTCATCAAGGAAATGTCACTGCGCGCGGACTAGTCCATATACGCTACACCACACCCGCTAAGTTTTGAGACCACACTGCGCATGATTTAAAGTTGACGGATAAATGAAGTAATGACTCAGATGAGAGAATTTAAGGAGAGGGTCTCGTGGATGCAGCTCAGCAGATATCTGACCTACGCGTTAGCACAACGCGCTGGTAAGACCTTGAATACTTAACTATCATTGGTTGAGCCATTAACATAAATTAAGTTGAATCAGGACTATATTCAGAGGTTTGGACAGAAACTATTATTTGTCATGAGACATGAAACACAGATTATCTACACAACTACAAAGGCATTTCCTGACTAAAAAAAAACTTCCAGTCAACTTTATAGTTATGTTGTTAATCACTAATAAACGCTTGCCTGCTTTTGCATAGCGGCTTTTTCCTCAAAGACCAGTCGACAATCCATCACATTAACACATCATTTGCATGGATTCAGAAACATCTACTGAAAAGCGAAAATATACCTTTCGTTCGTTGACTTCAAAACAGCTTTCGATCTTATCTCTCATGGCAATCTGTGTTCAATCTAACACACAGCAGAGACTGATGGAAAATTCAGAACAGTGCAAATTATTTACAAAGCTGTTTAGACCCACGAGCGCGCTGGAAACCGTGTACCAGAAAAATGATGTTGTCTAAAAGGTGTGAAACAAGGCGGACTGACCAAGTAAATAAACCATTTCTATCTTGTTGTCTTTAGTAATGGCCTGACCCGGGGTGTCATCAAGAATGTAAGACGTGGTATTCAGTTTTACTCAGGCACGGATGACCGTTTCACCCCACACATGGCCAAGGTTGTTCTGTTAGGTGACACAGTTCCGGGTTTACAGCATCTGCTTAACGTTCTTAAACATAAATCAGAGGAATTTCAACTTTCCGCAAATCTTTACTAGTCAAAAAATGCAATCTTCAGAAATAGGGAGAGGGAGTGGGAAGGGGGAAGGGAGGCGGAGGCTCTTCGGTTTAGAAGGAAATCTGGTTTTATGGAAGCTAAGAAACAGCTTGCCACTTCCCATAGAAAAAACAACGTGTGGCTGATTTTTTTTAATACTGGAATATCCTTCCGTAAAAACCGACAAGGAGATTACTTGACAAAACAAGAAAAGCGATCGCCGATATCTTTAAAAGAGTCGGGAGAGAGGAAGATTTTGACGCCCAGAAAGACCAATGCCTTTCTATGGAGCAGAACCGTCGGGCTGAACCCAACAGATGGCGATAGAAAACGTGGACACTTTTTGCACTTCGGCCACTTAACACCCAGTAACATGGTATTCGCAGGGCGCTATGCTATTTGGGTTGTTCCTAATGTTGCTTCAATTTAGGCGATGTCTAACAACAGTAGACAAATACGACAGCTTTGTACTATGCTATCTCTTCACAATGAAGGGAAAGGTTGGTGAGGTTTGGAACTGCTTTATGAAACTAGTTTTGGCCCTGTTCGCGAGAACGCAGGTGTGGCAAATCGCAAGTCATTCTCAGCATCGTGCAAACTAAGGCTGATTGATTGTTCATTTCAATCAGACAGAACGCACGGTTCTGTGTACGTCGTTCACTCAAATCATCTGCATTCACGGAACCACACTTTACATGCCTGGCAGGTCGGGGCTCGATTCCCATCAGAACTATATGGGATTCTTCTGCCCCGACCGGCTCCTACCCAGAGTTGGGTTTGCTGCGGGCTCAATAATATTGGGAAGACTGGGACCACACAGTCGAGTTTCATCCACTAAATGGATGCGTCTTTGAGAGTGTTGCTCAACTTTCCTGACCAACACTGCAGGTGCCTGTATCTCTCGGACCTGGTCGACGCCGGGATATAGTATGAAATTAAGCGTAGAGTACAGCCCTGTCATGCGGGCTCAGACCGGAATGGGATATCCATAGTATCATCTTCATCATCCTCATTCTCATCGATCGGTATACACACACACACACACAAGCACGCACGCACGCACGCACGCACGCACGCACGCACGCACGCACGCACGCACGCACACACGCACACACACACACACACACACACACACACATACGTCATTAAAGTCCCCTGAGGAAGACCATTAACAGGTCGAAATATTGGGAATAATCTATAAGCTATCAGGTCAAAGTCCTCACTGCAGAAATTGGAGCTAGGGGGTTTGTAGGAACGTCTGCATACAGCCTCATGAAACAGCTCTCAGTTGCAGGGAAGGAAAAAACCAGAGCCCTGAAAGCAATGGCAGAAGCGGCAGAGAGGTGTTCAAGCTGGATCTGGTCAAGGAGGAACAAAAGTGAACTTCATAAGGCTTAATTTCCCTACAAATATCAGGTGTCCCTGTGGCTCAGTGGTTAAAGCGCGAGTCATTAAGTGGAAAATGAGCATGTCCAGAGGGTCATGGGTTCGAATCCCAGCCATGGCTCGTCCCAAGATGGGAAAAAAAAAAAAAAAAAAAAAAAAAAAAAGGGGCAGCAGAGGGACATCCGGAGTCATGAACCGGGTGTGGCCCAACCCCCCTAGAGTGTCAGGAGATAAGGGCCGAAACACTTGCTTGAAGGGGGCTTCTCTTCTGAGGACTCTCTGCTGCCACGCTCTCCACGAGTTTCTTTCTACTGATGCATGGGTAAACCATTGACTTCCGGGAATAGGCCGGAGGACGTCCGGGAAAGACCGGAGGACACTGGGAAAGACCAGAACCAAGGGCTCTGTGGGCTGGCTCCCCACTTTGCCTTAAACATGTGGCTACTAAAAATAAAAGGAAAAGATGCTCCCAGGATTCACCGAAAGGGGGAGAGAATGATGAATCCATCGGTGCTCAACCAATCATGACTGCAAATCCCAAACGGACTATGAACATGGACCAAATGGAATATCCATGTGTCTGTGGAAAGCGTTTCGCTACCACCCGTGGCATGAAGATCCACAGAACAAAGATGGGATGTGTGAAGACTCATCTGAATGAGCAGCAGCGCACTGCATCAGCAGATAAGACGTCGGAAGACCAAGGCCAGGATTTAAACCACAGTGCCAAGGACATCCACGCTGTTGGTTCGGATGAGGAATTTGCACAGGCCCTCGATGCCAGGCGCCTGCAACTCAACCTGCCACGAGCAAACGAAACTGAAGATTGGGAGAAACTGGATGCAAAAATCGTCCAAAGACTCGATGCACTGATAGGGAAAAGCACCCTGGAACACAAACTAGCCACATATGGGGACATTGTGTATGCCACATGTAGAGACGCCTATGGAGCAAAACTACCCAAAGAGAAAACACCTCCAAAGAAATCCAGACGCCAAGAAAAGATGGACAAGATCAGGGTCCAAAAGAAAAACCTCAAGATGCAAATGAAGACCGCACTGCCAGCTGAAAAACAAGGCTTGGAAAAACTGTGGAAAGACCTGAAAGAAAAACACAGTGCCCTCAGCAAAGCGGAATCTGCGAGGAAGAGGAAGAGCAAAAAGAAGAAGACACAAGAGCGCTTCTTCAGAGACCCCTTCCAGTTTGCCAGAACACTGTTTGAGCAGCCAAAATCTGGGACCCTAAGTGTGGACAAAGGAGTTCTTGAGCAGCATCTGAGGAAAACATACTCTGACCCACAGAGCAAAGCACCACTCGACATTCAAGGTCTGGTGTGGCCAACCAACCCTGAGGAACAGTTCAATGGCAAGCCTCCAGCGTTGGCGGAAATCAAGAAGGTGGTCGACAAAGCCAGAGCCAAATCATCACCAGGGCCAAACGGAATACCTTACCAGCTTTACAAGAAATGTCCCAAGGTGCTGGAGTGGCTCCACAGGCTGCTGCGATCGGCTTGGAGAAACCAGAAGATCAGCGGCCAGTGGATGACGGCAGATGGTGTGTACATCCCCAAAGAGCAAAACTCAAGTGACATTAGCCAGTTCAGGCCAATATCACTACTGAACGTCGAAGGGAAAATCTTCTTCTCTGTCATGGCAGCAAGGCTGACCAAGTACCTGATGGAAAACAAGTACTTGGATGTGTCAGTCCAGAAAGGTGGCATCCCAGGCGTGGCTGGCTGTGTAGAACACGCCACAATGATCTGGGACGCAATCCAAAAAGCAAAAACAGAAAAGAGAGACCTGGACGTAGTGTGGCTTGATCTGGCAAACGCATATGGATCTGTGCCCCATGAGATGATACAGTTGGCTCTTGAGATGTACCATGTGCCAAAGAACATCCGCGACATGCTCAAGAAGTACTTCAATGGCTTCTCAATGCGGTTCTCTACCAAGGAGTACACAACAGACTGGATCAACTTGGAAGTGGGTATTGCAATGGGCTGTGCAATTTCCCCAATACTGTTCGTGCTGGCAATGGAACTCATCTTGAAAGCAGCAACAAACAACGCGAGACAAACAGACCTTGGCGATGGATACAAGATGCCTCCTCTCAAGGCCTTCATGGATGACACTACAGTGATTTCATCCAGAGAAGACGAGACACGTCATGTGCTGGAGAGGCTGGACGACATAGTTGCCTCATCCAGAATGAAGTTCAAGCCAAAGAAATCACGGAGTCTCTCACTGAGGAAAGGAAAAGTGGCCGGATCTGTGGTCTTCAGTGTTGCCAACCAGGCCATTCCAACAGTCACAGAAGAACCAGTCAAGAGCCTTGGAAGATGGTATGATGATACGCTGAAAGACACACAAAGAGCAAAAGAAACCAAGCAGATGGCGGAGGAAGGCTTGGAGACCATTGACCAGTGTGGGCTCCCTGGCAAATACAAGGTCTGGTGTCTGCAGTTCATGCTGATACCAAAGCTGCTATGGCCTCTGATGATATACGACATCTGCACCAGCATAGTGGAGGCAATGGAAGCCAAAATCAACAAGTTCACAAGGAAATGGCTTGGTGTCCCACCCTGTCTGACTGACATAGCGCTGTACTGTCGCCAAGCAAAGCTGAAACTACCCCTGAAATCCATCCTGGAGGAATACAAAGCAGGGAAGATCAGACTTCAAAGCATGCTGGAGGACTCAGGACACAAGGTGGTAGAAGCAATTAAGCCCCAGCTGAAGACAGGCAGAAAATGGAAAGTTCAAGAGGCGATGGATTCTGCAAAAGAAAGTCTCAAGATCAGAGAAATAACAGGACACACACAGACCAACAGACAGGGACTGGGGGTGACCAAAACTGAATGGTGGTCAAAGGCCAAAGGAAAAGCCAAAAGAGACATGATGATTCAGGAGATGAGAAAAGAAGAAGACCAAAAAAGACTCCAAAAAGCAGTCCAGCAGAGCCAGCAAGGGCAATGGACAACGTGGGAGAATGCACTCCAAAGAAGTCTCACTTGGAATGACATTTGGCACATGGCCCCTCTCAGGATCAGCTTCATTCTCAGATCTGCATATGACCTTCTGCCCTCAAATGCAAACCTGGTGAAGTGGGGGAAAACAGACGATCCTGCATGCCCCCTCTGCCATGAAAAACAAACAGTGGAGCATGTCCTAAGCTCATGTAAAGTAGCCCTGGCTCAAGGAAGGTACACATGGAGGCACAACCAAGTGCTCAAAGAAATTGTACAAGTAGTCTGGGCTAGTACCAACACCACAAAAGGGAAAATCAGGACTCCAAAAGCACCCGCAACATTCTTCACGGCAGGAGGCAGCAAATCATGGCCAAGAACAACAGTGCCACTC
>CM065727.1:11406884-11411884 GCA_033310375.1 Conus canariensis
ATGCTGTACGTGAGGTTATTTCTTTTTCTTTCATTTCTTTATCTATGTATTTTAGTTTATTTTACTTTCTGACTTGCTTTATACCTAATTCCTGGCTCGTTGCTGCTGTTACTTTTTCGTTCCTTTATCTCTGTCTAACAACAATAAAAGCAAATAAAAAAATGTTTAAAGAAAAGTGGATGGGTCATCAAGAACAAGACCAACACACAGACCACCAGCTTCTCATTCCCCTCTCAGACAGAAAGCTTCACCTTTCAAATAGAGGACCAGACCATCCCTCCGCGACATACCCTCACCAGCCACAATGGATGCACACACACACCAGCGTGCATATACATAACAATGTTTACGGTTAGGAACACGATTGTGACAAGGATATGTGTGTGTGTGTGTGTGTGTGTGTGTGTGTGTGTGTGTGTGTGTGTTTGTGTGCGTGCGTGCGTGTATGTATGAGAGAGAGAGAGAATGAGAGAGAGAGGTGTGTGTGTGTGTGTGTGTGAGAGAGAGAGAGAGAGAGAGAGAGAGAGAGATGCATCAGTGCAAGAGAATGCAATGTTTGAACAAATTAAGTGATGTCCATGACAGCAACATCATCACCATCAACAAATGCAACAAGAACGATAATGACAATAAGAACAATAACCATAATTGTGATAATGACACTAAGAACAGTTTAACATTCATTCTAAAACACCATCTTCCATACCTCCACACCCTCTTACCAAAACAAACAAACAAAAAAATCTCTCTCAGAATCTTTCAACAACGGCGGAAGAATTGAGTACCACAATTTCGGTTGCTTCATACATTGATTTATCTAATAATCACCATAATGATAACAATCATTTGAAAGGCACTCAACAGAACTCTTGCCACACATTGTTTTATCTTATAATCACCATAATGATAACAATCATTTGAAAGGCACTCGGCAAACTTACAGAACTCTTGCCACACATTCGCCAAGGGAAGTCACTGCTGGAAATAGTGTACAGGCTGATGGAGTTACTCTCCGTGTACAGATCAATGTTGACGAACGATCCAGGATCCGCTTGTCTGATCTTGACAGGCATCACAAGTCCACTCCAGAATTTATTGGGTTCGTCCCCGGGTCACATGGTAGTTTTCCGCTGAGATTCATCAAAAAGCGGTTTCAAAGTGTTTGTGTACTCGTGACCATAGAGGAACTTCTCTTTTTTCTCTTCTCCTTCTCCTTCCCCGTCTTCTTCCTCTTCCTCCTCCTCCTACTCCTCCTCCCCTTCTTTTTCTTCTTCTTCTTCCTTTTCTCCTTCTTCCTCTTCCTCTCCTCCTCCTCCTCCACCTCCTCCTCCTCCACCTCCTCCTCCTCCTCCTCTTCTTCTTCTTCTTCTTCTTCTTCTTCTTCTTCTTCTTCTTCTTCTTCGCACACTCAGACAGGAACCCCAGCGACACTGACGAAGGCTGCTGTACGGCTGAGGCCCTCCAGAGATCCATAGAGCTTCTCCCTCGTCGACGTGTCGGCAGGCCAGGTCTCTGCTCTTAGCTTTTTTTTTTTTTTTAACGCGTGGGACAGTCCTGCAGGAAGTGTTCCACAGTCATTTGGGCTGTACCGCATGGGCACCCTGAAGACTCGCCAATGTGGAAACAGACAGACAGAGGCGGCGAAAACATAACCTTCTGGGCTGAAGCATTATGATAACAATAACGATAACAAAAACCATAATACTTCTTTTCAAAGGTAAGGAGTTGATAAGAACATGAACGATGCAGATGTTTAGACGGGGGAAAGTCATCGTAGACACGAAGTGGGAGCGTTAAATTTCAGATCCAAAAGAACTTCCAGAATTATGTAGCTCTATCTCAAAGGGAGCGCATTCGTGGTCTTTAAAGAAAGCTTCATCTTTGAAGATGTTTGTGAGAAGGGGGAAAAGGGACGACAGGGGATGGGGTGAGGGGTGAGGGGTGGGGTGGAGGGTAGGGTAGGGTAGCCTATCCTGCACGTAGTTTAGAGCGGTATCCTACCCTGGTTTTCCCGGTGTAGCAGGCCAGACTCTTCCCTGTTCAGAGTAAGCCCCCGCTTAAAGTAGCCTAGTCCAAAATATACCCCCGTATGAAGTAGTCTAGTCCAAAATATACCCCGTATGAAGTAGTCTAGTCCAAAATGTGCCCCGTATGAAGTAGTCTAGTCCAAAATATACCCCCGTATGAAGTAGTCTAGTCCAAAAATGGCCCCCGTTTAAAGTGGTCTAGTCCAAAATATACCCCCGTATGAAGTGGTCTAGTCCAAAAATGGCCCCCGTTTAAAGTGGTCTAGTCCAAAATATGCCCCCGTATAAAAAGTGGTCTAGTCCAAAATGTGCCCCGGTATAAAATGGTCTAGTCCAAAATGTGCCCCCGTATAAAGTGGTCTAGTCCAAAATGTGCCTCCGTATAAAGTGGTCTAGTCCAAAATGTGCCTCCGTATACAGTAGTCTAGTCCAATATGTGCCCCCGTATAAAATGGTCTAGTCCAAAATGTGCCCCGTATAAAACGGTCCAGTCCAAAATGTGCCCCCGTACAAAGTGGTCTAGTCCAAAACGTGCCACGGTATGAAGTCCGAATTGTACGCCCCCTCCCCCTGAAGTTGTCTAGTCCAAAATATGTCCCCATATAAAATGGTCTAGTCCAAAATGTGCCCCCGTGTAAAGTGGTCTAGTCCAAAATGTGCCCCCGTATAACGTGGTCTAGTCGAAAATGTGCCCCCGTATAAAATGGTCTAGTCCAAACTGTGCCCCCGTATAAAATGGTCTAGTCCAAAATGTGCCCCGTATACAGTGGTCTAGTCCAAAATGTGCCCCCGTATAACATGGCTTAGGCCCCGAATGTAAAGTAACCAAGGTTACCTTAAACCCGGGTACAGTTTGGCCTAGGCCAGTTTATAACCTCTAGGCCGTGTTATAACAGCCCCCCACCCACCCTATACACACACACACACTCTTTTTCCTTGAAATTTATTGATATTTAAAGGGTCTGAATATTGCTAACAAACATAACCTTAGAAAGTAGACTGGGTTAACTGCAAGGGATTTTTTTTTTCGCATTTCCACTGATGAAATGTTATTCAAAATGTAAAACGTTCAAAGCAGTCAGTAAACTTGTTGCTTGGATGAAACTACTTTTTATAATAAATTTCAGTACCAAACACCTGTTGACATTGATATTATGTTTGACCGTGAAGTTTTTTTGTTTTTTTTTCTCTTAACTCCAAGTTGTTTTGATGTATTTTGTTTGTTTTTGATTAACGATAAAATGTAAAGGAAACAAAAGAAAGAAAAATAAAAGAAAGAAAAAAGATGAATAGAATGAAAAAGAGGGTTTTGAGGAAAGAGGCCTTCACTAACAAGTAAAAGAGAAAGAAAAGAAAGGAGAGAAAAAACACACATTAACATACACACACACACACACACACACACACACACACACACACACACACACACACACACCGGCCAGGGGGGATATGACATGACCTACGGTGATTCATATTCTACGCTACCTTATGACCGGGGTCTGAAATGGCCAGCGGGAACAGTTAAGCCTGTTACACCGCCAATGGTATATAGGTCACAGCCATTACCCCGCGTGAGGAGACATAGAAATGGACCATGGGTAATGTTCATGTTTCACGCATGAAACGTCTTTCATGGCATCCACGAGCAGCAAGTATTAGACACAAATTTCATTTAATCATGCCCGTAAATTTCGGGGGGAAAAGCTTAACAGCGAAAGAGTAAGATTGTGATTATTTGCGGGTCTAAAATAGTTCGATGTTTGTCTCTGCCTATCGCAGCTTGTTGCCCCTTTGACGTCGCCCACGAAAAGTGAAATGGTTCCGAATGAATTTAATATTTCTTTACATCTGGTACAAAGGTAGACACAGGAAATGACAAAGTTTGTGTTCACTTGCAAGCACATGTGCGCGCACGCAAACACCACACACACACACACACACACACACACACACACACACACACACACACACTCACTACACACACACACACACACACACACACACGCATAACACACACACACACATACACTCGCACACACACACACACACACACACACACACACACACACACACACACACACACACACAGGCACGCACGCACGCATGCACGCATGCACGCACGCACGCACACTCACTCCACGGAGTAAACGATTGCTGCTTGGTCTCTGTAAGAGTTGGATAGTCCCTGCTACCAATAGCAGAGAAAACACTTCTTTTTACCATCACCTCCCCCCCCCTTCCTCCTCGTCTCCCAGACCCCCCCCCCCCCCCCCCCCCCTTCACCAGATAGAGTCACAACAGGTGCTGGCCAACTATCACTTTGTGCTCAAGATGGTGAGAAAATTGATACACTGTGTGGGTGGAAGGTGGAGGTGGGGGTGGGGGTGGTGGTGAGAGGGGGGGGGGGGCATTTCGTTTCGCTTATCTGTCCGTAACACATCCAGAGAGAGAGAGAGAGAGAGAGAGAGAGAGAGAGAGAGAGAGAGAGAGAGAGAGAGAGAGAGACAAAATCAATGCACGGGTGAGTTTATTTAGGATCGTTCCGATACATTCACGTGTCGATGTGTGCCTCCGTGTCTACGGACCACGTGTCGATAACTCCATGCGTCAAGGTGTCCAAGGACTGATGTGTCCCAACGTGTCGATGTCTCCACACACCGACGCTCCCTCCCTCCCACTTGTTGATGTGTTCGTCTGTCGATGTGTCAAGCCGTCTGTTGCTCAAACCATACTGGGGGTGGTGTTGTTTTGGACTCTCCGTCTGTCTGTCTGTCTGTTCCTGTGTCTCTTTCTCTCTGTATCTGTCTCTCTCTCTGTATCTGTCTCTCTTTGTCTCTCTCTGTCTCTCTGTCTGTCTCTCTCTGTGTGTGTGTCTCTCTCTCTTTGTCTCTATCTGTCTTTGTCTGTCTCACTCTCTCGCTCTCGCTCTCTCTCTCTCTCTCTCTCTCTCTCTCTCTCTCTCTCTCTCTCTCT
>CM065727.1:11416884-11421884 GCA_033310375.1 Conus canariensis
TGTCCAGCCCACCATCCAATTCCTTTTATCGTGAACATTATCGAGAAAGTGGGCGATAGCCACGAGGCAAGTGTGTGTGTGTGTGTGTGTGTGTGTGTGTGTGTGTGTGTGTGTGTGTTGTGTGTGTTGTGTTCTTCTCAACACGACTGTCTAGACACCCGTCTTAACCTTGAGGGTAAGAAATGTTTGAAAACAATGTTTAGTCCTCCACTCCTCCTTCCTCTCCCTTCGTCAACAAACAAACAAGACAGAGCAACGCTCTACGTAACAACACAGTCAAGGTAAGTCATGTGTGTTCGTGTCCGATGTACCATGAAGTATAAGACGCGAAGTTATTCAACCCAAGTGCTTCCGTATGCCAAGCATGTGTGTATTCTGCCTACTCGTTTCAAGTAAAAACGAAGGTATTGATATTCCGGTTATCTAAATTTGTTTACAAAGCCTTGAACATACGGATGCCGTCTATTCAATCTAAGTGATTCCTGTTGTGCTGTTGCTCCCATGTGATGGGCCAGAGGCCTGATGGTAAAACACTGTTGACTGACTTTGACAGTCAGGTTAGGTGAGATATTGCGATCTCTCGCACGTTTCTGACATCATTAAAAGGGTTCTTCTTCAAACGGAATACAAAATACTGACGGTTAATAATAATAAAATAAAAAAAACAATCAGCAGATCCTAGCGGTTGATCAGTAGGCGAGCGAAAGTTATCTTACATTTCATCTTTTTGAGTCTCCGAGAGACTCATTTCTGGGAACGTTTGTTGTGAGCGTGAACCTGTAATTACCAATATACTATGGTGGTCAAAGATTTCATGTTCCTCTTGAAAAGATGTAACCTGTAGAGGAGGATACGGCAGAACCAATATGGATCAACAATATTTGAAATCAAAGCGATTCAATACCAATCAACATTTGTCGACCCATATGGAACAATGACTTCTATCTTTTATCGTGCCGTTGTTAGCAGTATGCTACACAGAGTTTTAATCCGGTTTTATATTCAGTGTTATCATGATCAGTTGACCAGAGCAGTGATCCTCCCTTTTCACACCCACCAACCTTCTTCTCAAACCTCTCAGTGGACAGTGAAGTGGGTGTGGTATTGTTTAGTGGTGGTGTGACAGTGCGGAGTAAGTCACCGATATTCACTGTGGAAGAAACAGCATGCATGTGTGGATATTACTGGCGGCCTACCTTCCTGGGCAGTCAACCAAATGCATGAATAATATGGACGCTTTATACACTTTCAAATAAACATACTTTTCTGTGTATATGTATGTATACAGACAAAAGGGAGCGCCATCTTGTGTATGGATGTACAAAATATCACGAATTTGTTTTAAAGCAAAATACTTGAGGGAAAAAGAAATAAAAATGTTGGTCAAAAGTCAGCACACGCTTCGTGTCTTCCATGGACATAGACTTCAAATCTAAATCTTCTTTGTCGTGGATGCATAGAGGCCAGAGCGTCCAAAGCTTAACCTTCCTCTTTGGGGTTGACCACTTTGGGCAGACATTCCCAACATTAGGCTGTCCCTTTGTTGTGGACACACCCTGACAGACAGTCCAACCCTAACCTTTGCTGCCAAAACACATTCACAGCCAGTTTAGACCTAAATCCATTCATTTGCTGTGGACACAGATTGACAGAAAGTCCAAGCCTGAATCAGCCCCATCTTGTTAGACACACACTGACAAAGAGTGCAAATCTAACCAGCCGCTGTGGCGAAGCGACTGGCGTCGCGGATTCCCGGCTGGGAGGTCGTCGGTTCAGTTCTCATTAGAGCCATGTGGGATTTTTCTGCCCCGACCGGCTCCTACCCAGAGTTAAGCTTGCTAATGGGAAGACTGGTACCACACAGTCGAGTTTCATCCACTAAATGGATGCGTCTCTGACAGTGTTGCTCAAGTTTCCTGACCAACACTGCATGTGTCTGTATCTCTCGGGCGTGGCTGACGCCGGGATATATTATGATAGTAAGCGTGAAGTACAACCCTATCATGCAGTCTCAGACCGGAATGGAAATCTGTAGCATCATCTTCATCATCCTCATTCTCATCGATCAGGATAAAAAAAAATGTCTCAAATTCTGTGGCCCTTTATGCCCTGCTCTCATGGTGACCTCGGTATCGATGTCCTCTCCGCGTCTATGGCCTTGGTTTGATTTCGTCGGGATCACCGGAATCGGCAAGTTCATGGGGGCTGTCGTTGGACGGACGTAGTGGCGCCCTCCGAAGGGAGAGCTCACACACGCCGGCTCCGCGACAAAGCAACTATTGTCGTCAGTAGGGAGCTTAGCAGGTGGTGTCCTGCGTATGTTGGATCAGAACTGGCACCACTGAACACTACCGAAGTGACTCGGCAGCAGTGCAGTGTCTCCTCCGGTGGGTTGCCTCTTGACTGCCCCCTGAGGATTGCAGGTGCCATGGCTGTGGACGGGGGGCTCGGAATGAGGGGCGTGGGGTGCAGTGCCACTGAAGTGATACAGATGGGACAGCAGCAAAAAAAAAAAAAAAAGTCCAAATCTAAACGAGCCCCTTCTTTGTTGAAATGGATAAACAGAGAATCCCAACCCAAATCTTCCCCTTTCATGTGACATACATCGACAGACAGTCCTCTGATGTGACATACATCGACAGACAGTCCTTTGTTGTGACGTACATCGACAGATAGTCCTTTGATGTGACATACATCGACAGACAGTCCTTTGTTGTGACATACATCGACAGACAGTCCTTTGATGTGGCGTACATCGACAGACAGTCCTTTGTTGTGACGTACATCGACAGACAGTCCTTTGATGTGACGTACATCGACAGACAGTCCTTTGTTGTGACGTACATCGACAGACAGTCCTTTGTTGTGACATACATCGACAGACAGTCCTTTGATGTGACGTACATCGACAGACAGTCCTCACTGACATCGTTCACTTCCTCATAACCTGTCTCTTCATTGCCACACACATCGACAGGCAATCTAAACCTGCACCTTTCACTTCATTGTGACACACATCGACAGGCAATCTAAACCTGCACCTTTCACTTCATTGTGACACACATCGACAGGCAATCTAAACCTGCACCTTTCACTTCATTGTGACACACATCGACAGGCAATCTAAACCTGCACCTTTCACTTCATTGTGACACACATCGACAGGCAATCCAAACCTGCACCTTTCACTTCATTGTGACACACATCGACAGGCAATCCAAACCTACACCTTTCACTTCATTGTGACACACTTAGCGTGACACACACTGACAGGCGTCCAAACCTACACCTTTCACTTATTCGTGACACACATTGACAGGCAATCCAAACCTACGTCTTTCACTTATTCGTGACACACGTTGACAGGCAGTCTAAACCTACACCTTTCACTTATTCGTGACACACATTGACAGGCATTCCAACCCTACACTTTCACTTATTCGTGACACACATTGACAGGCATTCCAATCTTACTTATTCGTGACGCACATTGACAGGCATCCAAACCTACACCTTTCACTTATTCGTGACACACGCTGACAGGCAGTCTAAACCTACACCTTTCACTTATTCGTGACACACATTGACAGGCAATCCAAGCCAACGTCCATGGACTAAACACACGGTTTGAAGATCACCTCATACAAATCTATTCTGGAAGAAAAAAAAAAAGGGGGGGGGGGGGTGATGAAAGATCTTCTGTCTTGAAGCTCACAGTCATGCAGAATGCACTGATCAGCTAACTATCCCCCCAACTATTCATTTCCCGCGGCACATTGAGAAAACTGTCATCACAGATTCTATCTCAAAAGCGTTCATCCATCATTCAAGGCGAGCGCTACGTCGTCAGGGGACTGCTAAACACAGCGTGGCGCTGAAAACTGGTTCGCAGACAAACCACGAAACATCCCCGCAAAAGAGAAGCCCCAGGTTGTCGTTGGGCGCTACCAGAACTGTGTGGAAAAGCGTCACACGTCCATCCACAGTAACAGTTTCTTCTGCAATCTTCGACCATCCTGACCCCATTCACTATTATTCTTCATTAAAAAAAAAAAAGCAGACTGAAAAAAGATGTTAGTTTCAAGACACAAGGTCTTTCATGACACTTAAAAAAAATTCTTCCTGAATAGATTTGTATGAGGTGATTTTCAAAGCCAGTGGTTGAAAGCCAGCTGAGGGTCAGCATTGCGCAGGATCCAGCTGAACCTAAGCACAATCTTCAGTCAGTGAATCCAGTTTTACCTGATGGATTCTTCGTGCCGTCTCTCCTACCCACCCTCATTCACGCGGCACCCTGCCGCTAGGCCTCTCGCCACGTCACTACCCACCCCCTTCCCCCCGGCCACCCCCCGCCCTCCTCTCTCCTCTAACGTCGCAATCGGATTACATGGACACATTATTCTCTGAGATTTTCCTCTGTTGTTACCTCAATTTGAAAGCATTGTTAAGATAGATCGAAGTTGACCAGGGCTCATGTGGGTCAGTTTGTGGAGACGGCTTTTTTTTGTTGTTGTCGTTGCTAAAACGTATGCTGTGTTTACTTAATCATTTTTTGTATATGCGACGAATCCCTCAGTTCCCACTGATAATTACTTGCTATTGAACCATCTGTGTGGGATTAACTGGACAGCTGGAAATCACCATCGACATTACCGTCACCATCATCACCACCATCATCAACAACTGTAGAATCGTTTTCATTATCATTAATGAAAAAAAAAATGTGTACGGAAAGCTCTTATTTTTTCTTTGCACGACAGATTTGGGGGAAAAGACTTCTTAAAAGTTCAGTAAGCATCGACCGAAAAAGGCTTCCAAGTCTGTCTCAATGGTCCTTTAGAAATGATCCAGCACTTTCCTTATTTTTCTAATCTTGAAGAGGAATACACGTTGAAACATAACAACTGTACATCTTTGCTAAATAAATGGGAGATAACTTTACCTTCATGCAAGTTTCTAGCAGAAGAGAAGACGATGACATGAGACCTGGCAGACTGCAA
>CM065727.1:11426884-11434384 GCA_033310375.1 Conus canariensis
TATATATATATATATATTTATATATAGGTACGTTTCCATGCAGATTCATCTGCTACCATGCTAGCTAGTGGCTGGAAGACAGCTCCATCTCCATCTAAACATCAGAACACACACTCCAGCCCAGCCGAAGTTGGAAGAAAAACCCGTAAATTGACACAAAAGCGCCACACTAACACGCAGCATCACCCCCTGTAGGAAGCACTAGCACTCGCCCGCTTTCAAACATGATTTCTCTCCGTCGTGTTTTTTTTCCGTCATGAATCAAAATGAAGGTAATTGGAACATATCTTCTCGTTCTATGAATGCCAAATTGGCACCTCTAATGTTCAAACAAATCTGATTTAAAAACACTTTATGGAACGAATCTCTCCTTCAAAGGAAAGTTATCTTGTTGGATTTTAAATAGAGCCCTGCTACTGAAAACTGTGTTCGGTAACTTTCCCTAATACTCTTTTTTCTTTTTGACAAATAGTACTTACGACGAGATAAAACCAGCCAGAAATGAAACATATACAAAATGAACTACAGAAACATTATGTCAACGAATCCAGCAAGTCAAAATCGATTCGCTGGACATTGAACACCGGGTGAATCTTTTTCCAAGGACGATGTTCGGAAACCTGCAAGGAACGTAATCTGTGCTAGAGTTCGCGTTCGGCGAGAGTTACTCCGCCGTTTTTATGGGACGCATGCCATTCGTGGGCACATCCATAGCAATGTTGCCCCCTCGGTTGACTAACTAGTCCTCCTGACAGAGAGAGAGCAGCTGCCAAAACATGGGTGTGAAATGGTGCGCCTGGAATACGGACAGTCGATAACCCCATCATTATCCTGGCGTAAGCTTCAAGTAAAATACTTGGTTCTCTTGATCTCTTTGCGTTACCCATAAACTGATAAAAGGTGACTACTCGCTAAACTGATAAAAGGTAACTCTGTTGGCTATGTAAAGACAGGCGTTAGCTTCCCCTGATTTCTTCTTCTTCTTCTTCTTCTTCTTCTGTTCTTTTTTAAATCTGCGGAGCAGTTCTATTTGAACCAGACGCTCCAATAATGATAGTGCCTCACGACTCAGTACTGTATACAGAGAAGATGGCGCCAGAAACCAGCAAGCCCCATGGCTTTGAAGCAGTGCCATTGCAGCTCACACGACAGTAGACTGACAAAGAGGAGCGTGGCTTCTGTTGGACTCTTTCAACAGCTGCTTTCACTGGACCTACCGCAACCTAGGTAGCCTACGTGATGATTTCGCGGCTGCCATTACCGACCGGCGCACACGTAGGCTGAAAAGGGCTTTCGCTGTGCGTACCAGGCAGTTGCATCTTTTATAGCGGGTGGTGTATGGCATATGCTGCTCTGGAACTTCTTAACCTTGTGTGGGTGTAAACGAGTGGCTTATGGGTAATCGGAAAACACTGTTTCTTCTTTCCGACCTCCAGAGGTGGATAGTCAAAAGCTCCCAAAAGTTTCGATGGATTTGAAAGTTTGTCATCCGTCAGCGCATTCCAATCCTCTTGCCAGAGGTCACTGATATATATCTAAACTTCGGGTTTCAGATCGGTCTGAGGGGTGGAGGATATGCACAATTTTCTCTTTGTGACATTCTTGGCAAGTTGATCGTCCACCTCATTGTCTCTCATTACATGCATGACTGGGAACCCTAACAAAAAACAAAAACAAATCGAAAAAAAAAAACTGCAGCCATCAGGTTTCAGAGAGATGTATAATAAGAAACAAATTAGAGCTGCTTGAGGTTACAGCCAGCAAGCCCTTTAAGGCAGAAAAGGTAGCCAGAGGGAAGGAGAAAGTCTTGATGATGAATGCTGCATGTCTCAGACCAGACTGTCCACGTGGCAAAGGAAAGAGCTCTGTAACTGATGCCACGCTTCCTGCAATTCCAGTCTGTGTTCCTGTGGAACAGGATCAACCTGTGGAGTCTGCGGCCCACCTGTCTGTCAAATCAGTCATGGAAGGATTTTCTGCCAGTGACAAGAGATGACAGAAGATCAGGGGAAAAAACAAAACAGAGGCATCCGCTGCTGTTGGGTTCAAACCTACAGCCAGACAATGCAGGCGTAGAAAGCAATACGTGGTCCAACTTTGAAACTATACAGTACGGACAAATGCTGCTTACGACACCGAATCGCCAAGTAGATACGACAGCACACAGAACAAAGAAGGAAACATCTCTTGTGTGTTCTGTGCTGTTATATCCGCTAGGCGGCTCTGTGTTGTAGGCAGTATTCGTTTGGAGTTATTGGCGTTTATTTCTTTCATCATGGGAGCAAGAGTTACCCTACTTGTTTGTTATTCACTGCTTTCTGTTCCATGTCTCGTTTCAGGTTTCCTTTCATATACAGTAGGGTAAGAAACGCACTGACAGTTGTAGAAGGAGGGTTTTTTTTTTCAAACTCGCCATATTGCCCCCGGCGATTCACAATATGATATTCCGCATAGACTGCACGAGAGACACCACGGTGTTTTAAAATGAAGAAAATTCACCCGAATTGTGTTCGGTGGCCTGGACTATCTATCACTTCAAACAAAAGACACTAGAGTATCCTTGGCCAAGGGTATGTGCTGATTTGTTTTAACAGAAAGATCATACATACTTTCTGTCAGCAGATTATTTTTTCATGATAATTAGAAATAGCCCATCTGCTGAAAGATCACTTTGTCTGATGTTATCGAACACAAGGGATCAATAACTGCTCACCATGGAACTCCTGACATTGTCGTGTCCGGCAGTAAACCATAATCCATCTCAATTTTCAATTCCAAAAATCACAGTGTTTTAAAGAGCACTCCAGAATATTGAAAAGGATAGATAGAAGCAGAGTATGATGTCAAGACTATCATCAAAATGCTTTAGAGCAGAACGGATAGCTCTCTTAAATTTTGCCTCTCAACCCCGATTCAAAGATGGACACAGCCGTGAAGAATGTCTAATGAAAAGAAAACGTCATGCCAGAGTATCAGCACTTCCAGAAAATCTACAGTCCTATAGGAGGAGGTCTTCAACAGTTTCAAGTAGAAAAAGAGAGAGACTGGCATCTGAAGCAGAGACAGAGAGAAAACTTTGACAAACAGCATCGATCACGTCCACCGACTCTACTAAACCAATGCGATTCTGTAGGGATCAGGCCACCAATGGAGACTGAGGCCAACGTGGTGGGATGGGCGGGGGGGGGGGGGGGGGGTGGGGTTTAGCCATTCCTTTAACACAGGACAACAGATCCCACATCGCGCAGAACGAACAAAAAAAAGAAGAAAGAAAAAAAAAAAGAAGAAGAAGAAGTAAGAAAAAAAAAGAAAAGAAAAGAAAAAAGGGCAATCAGAGGAGAAATCGACATCACCTCCGACTCCAAGACAGCCGACAACAGAAAGGCATTGACAGGCCCCACCGAGGACTGACTACATCGACGGTCCCGTGTCGGTTAACTGGAAGACAAGACAGACAACTCTGTGCAGTCAGATACTGATGAAGACTGGAAGACAGTGTGAGGGCTACTCCCTGACAAAGCAAACATTTACCGCCACGACTGCAAGTCGTGTGAAAGTTCCACAGAAAGGAAACTTGTCAACTGTATCCGTCATCAAAGTTGTAAACGCTTGTACACTGGTTAGGAAGAAAGGAAACTGGACTCAGGCCAACATCATCCATTCAGTGTACTTACCACGTGTCAACTTCAATTCAACCCCGAGTTGAAGGCAACATGAAGGTTGAGTGACTGTTTTCAAGGTTTGATTATAGATCAGTGGTATAATTCACCTACCAAAATTATTTGAATGAATGTATGAGCGCCAGCTGGCAGGTCTTCAATCAGCACTACCCAGGTAGGCAGCCCGTTGTGTAAACGAGCGTGGATTGTAAAGCGCTCAGAGCTTGGTCTCTAGCCGAGAATAGGCGCTATATAAGTAATAATAATAATAATAACAATATAACAATTTGCCTTGTTTCCGACCCCAACGTTCCCGTAGTGGATTTTCATGTCTTCGTACATGAGATAACCGACACATGGTTGCTACACCTCTCGATGTCACCATAGTTCTCATCTGTCTTGACTTTGCGGACTCGATAGTCGCCACGGATGGTCTGCTCGCCGACCGGTGTTAAGACGTCTTGGACGCCCATCAGAACACACCCACCCTAGTTAATGAGCGTCGTAAAAGGCGGTTAAAATGACCTCCAGGTCTGCCAGCACAAGAGCAGCAGTGTTCGAAAATGTGCATATGTGCGTGCTTGTATATGCTCTCTCCCTCTCTCTCTCTCTCTTGAATATTCACCCCCCCCCTCTCCGCCCTCATATGCCTACACATGTAAATGCGCTCGGTGCGTGCCCACACTCATGCAGGCACACACACACACACACGCACACACACACACACACACACACACACACACACACACACACACACACACACACACACACCCTGCCTACATTACATACACACACACACACACCCTGCCTACATTACACACACACACACACACACCCTGCCTACATTACATACACACACACACACACCCTGCCTACATTACACACACACACACACACACACACACCCTGCCTACATTACATACACACACACACACACCCTGCCTACATTACATACACACACACACACACCCTGCCTACATTACACACACACCCGCCCCCATCCCTCTCCTCACTCTGTTGTTCTATCCAGTCAGCGTCCTCGCTGACTCTTTTGCCTGACTTGAACAGAATCCATCTCTAAACAAAATGACATATGTTGCCGTACCAGTTCTGAGACATACATTATTTCAACACTACCGGTCAGGTTCTGGAACCTCATAGATACAAGGTTGTGTGGCTTGATCGTTTAAAACAAAATCACCTTACAGGCTTACAACTTGATCTGCACGACTTCGCGTTTTCTATTTTGGTCCTGGAGGGTTTTTAATATTTCAACAAAAATTCCTTTTAACCCAAATACCAAATCTGCAATCGGTATTTCCGACTGAAAGTCTTCTTGAATTATGAAGCGAACGGTTTTAAAACGGAAGACTGTAATTTGATTAGTAAAGCGGTTTCAAATACCTATATCGATCCAATTTCGTTTTAAGTAGCTACTTCAATCCAATCTCGTTTCAAGTAGCTAAATCGACCCGATCTCGTTTCAAGTAGCTAAATCGATCCGATCTTGTTTCAAGTAGCTAGATCAATCCAATCTCGTTTCAAGTAGCTAAATCGATCCGATCTCGTTTCAAGTAGCTAGATCAATCCAATCTCGTTTCAAGTAGCTACTTCAATCCAATCTCGTTTCAAGTAGCTAAATCGATCCGATCTCGTTTCAAGTAGCTAAATCGATCCGACCTCGTTTCAAGTAGCTAAATCGATCCGATCTCGTTTCAAGTAGCTAAATCGATCCGATCTCGTTTCAAGTAGCTACTTCAATCCAATCTCGTTTCAAGTAGCTAAATCGATCCGATCTCGTTTCAAGTAGCTAAATCGATCCGATCTCGTTTCAAGTAGCTAAATCGATCCAATCTCGTTTCAAGCTGCTATCTGAATCCAGTCTTGTTTCCAGTAGCTATATGAATCCAAATTCGTTTCAAGTAGTTACTTTAATTCTTTTTTTTTTTTTAAGTGGCTACTTCAATCCAATCTCGTTTCAAGTGGCTACTTCAATCCAATCTCGTTTCAAGTAGCTCTTTCAATCCAGTTTCATACTGATGTTTTAAAACTCAGTGTGATCAGCACAATTCAGTGGGATCAACACAATTCAGTGGGATCAATTGCAAAACAGACACCATGCTGAAAAGACGGCAGATGCTTCACTCATGAAAAACACACACCATAATACCGACATGAATATGAACAATTAGACAGCAAGTACAAAATTGGTGTACCACCTCACTAGGTCGTTTATACTCTCTCTCTCTCTCTCTCTCTCTCTCTCTCTCTCTCTCTCTCTCTCTCTCTCTTCCCTGCCCCATCTGACCCTTTCGATATCATTCCTTCCTTTCCCCCACACACACACACACACACACACACACACACACACACACACACACACACACACACACAACACGCACGCACGCACGCACGCACGCACGCACGCACACACACACACACACACACACGATAATAAAACGACTGAATTTCTCAGTGTAAGGTACTGAACTTTTGCCAGTACAAAATGAAAATGATTAGGCCATAAATGTGTCAGTGTAAACAACTGAACCATTGCCAGTCCAATATCGCAGCAGACTGACACTTCCGCCGTAAAGATGTGAACCCTTGTCAGCACAATACCATCAAAGACTGACCCTGTCAATGTTTAAAGCTAAACTATTGTCATTTAGATAGAATGAACGACTTACGCTATCAATATACTGTAAGCACTATATCATTAGAAGTTCTTCTGCTAGATATATTTCGGGTTCAACAAACATGATGTTGGGCAGCTTTTTTTTTTTTTTTTTTTTTGGTGGCATTTGCTTGAAGATTCTGATTATTCACACAAAAGAGCATGCAAGAGTCCTCTCTTCACCATCATATACGGTGTGTTTGGTATTCAGTTGAATCTTGATTTTCTCTAGTTCTTCAAATTAGCCAAGGGTTTGTCAAAAGGCGTGTGTGCCTAAATACTGATTTCCCCCAGCTGGATCAGCCATGAGTGGTCCATCGCAGCGCAATGAACAACAAAAAAATTCAACATAATGGAAATGGTATCATTGGTCTAGCTTTCTGATACATGGACAGGGTCAGTCATGTGCAGTATTGTGCTGAACATGGTTTAGTTCTTCACACTGACAGCGACAGTCGTTTGTCACATCATATCAACAACAACAACAAAAAAGTCCAGGTGTTTACAACTGCAGTGTCAACCATCTGTAATATCGTACTAAAAATAGTTCGGTTCTTTACATTGACACCGTCAACCATCTGTAATATCGTACTAAAAATAGTTCGGTTATTTACACTGACACTGTCAACCTTCTGTGATATTGTACTAAAACAATTCGATTCTTTAACACTGACATCGTCAACCATCTGTAACATCATACTGAAATTAATTCGGTTCTTTACATTGACACGGTCACCCATCCGTAACATCGTTTTGAAAGCAGTGTAGCCACCATCATCAGGTATCATTACAGATACGGAAACTGGTCTAGCTGTTTACATGGTGCAATGATGTACCGAACATCGTTTAGCTCTGTACATTGCCAGCGACCGTCGTTTGTAACATCATATTCACAAATAGCTCAGTTCTTCGCATTGACACTGTCAACCATCTGTAACATCGTTGTGAAAACAACGAAGCTCTTAACAGGATCTGTCACATTAAGGATTATCCGAGCTACTTGTCCGTAGTAGGGGCGCAAGAGGCTCCGTTGTTACGACCTGTCAGATCTTCCAAGTTCTCCGTGCAAGGACGTTTTTTTTTGTGTCTCTGGGGTGGGACAAGCCCCTTCACTGAGTGCCTTGGATGATGTGTGGGGCGGAGAGTGACAGGCGAGAGATACAC
>CM065727.1:11446884-11456884 GCA_033310375.1 Conus canariensis
TTTGATTCTGTAGACCTTTAGCGGTGTCAGACAGCAGAACTATATCATCAGCAAACAAAAGTATAAATAGCTCAACATAACCTGGTAACAATTGGATATCATGTATTCCCTTTTCTTCCACTGCCATAGCAATTTCATTTATAAAAATCGAAAAAAGTTCTGGGCTCAGGATGCAGCCTTGTCTCACCCCAACAGGACAATCAAAAAGATCAGTTATACGATCCTCTATTCTGACGCATGAAAGAGCTGATTTATAAATAGCCCTTATTGCCTTAAACAGTAAACAAGTTGGGTATTTTTTGCTCCCATAAGAAAACCTAACACAGAGTAACTTTTATTCAAGACTGGCACAGCCTTTTAAACTTGAATAAAGTCAAACAAATACATAGACGAACAATCTAATAGCGGGGGAAAAAACAAGCGCAGGCCAACAACTGAACTCTCTCCATAATAATGACTTGGCAAGATTTGGACTTAAGGAGGGAGGGGGGGCAGGAATTTGAAGATTTGGACTTAAGGAGAGAGGGGGGGCAGGAATTTGAAGATGGAGAAACTGGGAACATGAAATTAAGAAAATATGTTACAGATATGAAAACTCTTCACTAGCTGCATAAGGGAACCATCGCAATCCCTTTGAAGGCAGATATATTTGTATTGCCTGCTCCGAGGCCTTTCGTCCGCTGGGTCGGACTCATCAGGGAGACACGGCTGGTTGTGTCTGCGCTCCTGGCGTCAAATAGAGACACACCACAGTCCATAATACTGTGGTGTTCTCACCACCAAGAGTGCAAAAAAGAATCCAATAGCACCCCCAAAGCAGCCAGCGAAGAGTAGTAAATGAAACCAAACGAAAGTGTGGGAGGAAAAAAGTTGCTGAAAAACTAAAGACATTATGCAAACAGTATAAAATATAGGGGACAATCTTTGAGCCTACGCTTGAGGATCCACCCAAAGATGCAAGGGAGATCAAAAGACAAACACACAGACGGACAGAAACAAATACAAATAACCTCAATTTGATCAAAACAAAATCAGAAATGAAATGAGGCAGGGAACAGTAAACGATAAACAGTAAACAAGTTGGGTATTTTTTGCTCCCATAAGAAAACCTAACACAGAGTAACTTTTATTCAAGACTGGATTGGTACTATAATGGATTTTGTCCCTCCTTAAGTCCAAATCTTTGCCAAGTCATTATTATGGAGAGAGTTCAGTTGTTGGCCTGCGCTTGTTTTTTCCCCGCTATTAGATTGTTCGTCTATGTATTTGTTTGACTTTATTCAAGTTTAAAAGGCTGTGCCAGTCTTGAATAAAAGTTACTCTGTGTTAGGTTTTCTTATGGGAGCAAAAAATACCCAACTTGTTTACTGTTTATCGTTTACTGTTCCCTGCCTCATTTCATTTCTGATCTTATTGCCTTAATAAATTTACCATGGATTCCTGTTTTTATCAGAATCTCAAATAATGATCCATGCTGAACTGAATCAAACGCTTTTCTCAGGTCTACAAAACATACAAAAAGCTTTCCTCCTTTCTTTGAAAAACATTTCTGAATGATTGCATTCAAGGTAAAAATGTGGTCAAATGTAGAAAACCCCTTTCTGAAACCTGCTTGGGACTCTGCTAGCTTCTTATATGTTTCAATAAAGTTCATTAATCTCTTGTTGAGAATGTTAGTATAGCATTTACTCATTAAACTCAATAATGATACACCTCTGTAATTATCTGTTACTGTTTTATCACCTGTCTTAAAAATTGGTACTATAATGGATTTTGTCCATTCCCCAGGATATTGACCTATCTCGAAAAGAGTATTGAATAATTTTGTCATGAATTTGACTGATTGCTCACTACATAGTTTTAGCATATCTGGAGTAATTCCATGCTTTTCCGTTTTTCAGTTTATGAACTGCCTCATAAACTTCTCTTTCATAAATAGGTGAGTTTAAATCACTCCATTCTGATTCATAATTTTCAAAGCTAAAATCAAATGCTTTTATTTCTGGAACATTGAATAGGCTTTTAAAGTGGTGAAGCCATTGCTGGTCAGAAATTTCAGGACAAATGCGAGCCCCTTTTCTTACCAGACATGAATTTAACTTCTTTCCAAAATGATTTACTGCCTTTGCCAAAACTTGCAAGTTTTCTTGCTTTTTCACGTTTAAAGCTGCTCTATTTTCTTTTTACCAGTGTTTTGTACTCCTTTCTATCCTGAACAAATTGCCTCCTTTCCTCTGATTGTTGTGTATTTGACACAGTAGATGTTACTTGCCTTGCTTTGTTTGATTTCCTCAGTATCATCAACGAATTCCTTGCTTTATCTTAAACTGTCTACATTCAGCATCAAACCCTGTGGAGGTTTAATCTCTTTATCAATACGGACACATTTTTTCATGCAGTTACTACTTAGCACCAAAGTTCTAGAAAACAAGGTTACAGCTTGATTTACATCATTATCAATATGTGCTAGAGCTTGTAAGCACATATCTTGCATTTCCTTTGTATTGACATTTTCAATGAACTGTTGCTCTAATGACTTATCCCAACATTGCTTTTCCATCCACTTTTTTGCTTTCTTACCTTGGCTGTCCACGTTTGCCTGAGAATTCAGGGTGGTTAACAGTTTGATACAAACAGGTAAATGTGATGAATCAATAGAGGACAGAACATTTAAAGAACTAATATAATTCTGTAAACAACACCACTGGAAGTTATATAATCAATTGTGCTCCCTCCATTGCTCGATACAAAAGTGAGTGGTTCATCAAAAGCATAATTACTTAGACCATTGAGAATGGTACATTCAAACGTTGCGCATAAATTCAATAAATCTCGCCCAAAACCTGTTATTTCTTTATCCTCAGAATGCCGAGTAAGCATCTGATCTGTATCTTCTTTATCCGATTTCCACACATTGTCCGTAAACAGTTCATTCTGTAATGATGCATTCATACATCCTGTCCTTGCATCAGATCACCACATATATAATGTAGAAATCCTCGTAACATTCATACAAGTCCATCCAACATTGTTCAATGATTTCAATCCCATACCCATGGTCTGTCTGTGTCCAGTATCTGCTATCATATGGATGAATGTATGTACAAATAAGAAAAATTGGCTTATCTATTTCTAATAACGTTCGATCAAGTTGCAAAATAATAACTTGGTCCAAATGTGTATCAATGCTCTTAACAAATTGTGACAACCACTTATGCACAAACACACACACTCCACCAGAACTACGCCCTTGATTTGACAATTTAACAGCTTTTGACGCAAATACATTATAATCAATAAAAGGCAAAAATGAAATCGTATCCACGTATATGAATGTTTCATTCAATGAAAAGCTATCAAAAGACAAAAGAGTTGACACAACGTCTGGTATATCCATTTTTTGCATCAAACCTTCGCAATTCCACGTAACATATTGATATAGTTACGGCTTCGGCCTCCCCGTCATTTAGTGTTTCCATCTCCCCTCTTCTTCCCCCGCCAGTTTCCCTTCCCCCACCATCATTTGTCTCCTCCATGATACCTTCTGTCTGTCTTCCTCCCATCTCTCCATCCACACTCTCCACTTGCCTTCCCCCTCTGCCTCCCATCACCCCATCCTCCCCTTCACTCTTCCCTGCCCCTCTTCCCCCCATAACACTTTCACCCCTCTCCCTCCCCTGTCCCCCTTTCCTTCCTGCACCACTGTCACCTCTTCCATTCCCTCCTTCTCCTCTGTCCGCCATCATACTGTCTTCCCTTTCCCCTTTTCCACATTGTTATCTGAACTGCCGTTTAAGCTTCCTCATAACCTGCATTATTTTGTCTCTGCAACTCATTTTCGTTTTGCTTCGGGTAAGACGACCTGCTGTTTTGGGAGTTTCCAGTCACCACAGAACATTTCTGTGCCGTGGACTTCACCTGTGGCAAGCTACATGCTTGCAAGATGGCAGGTGATTGGCTCTCAACGTCACCTTGCTTCATTCCCACTGCCACTGCCTGTTTCACAAGAGTCAAACTGCTGTCTGAAGTGTCCAAGGGTGAGGGTATAGTCGGTACAGGTTCTGACACAATTGGTGGGATTTGAACAGAATGACCCCCCTGGGGTACAATCAGTTAGTGCCAGGGAGTTGGAGTGCTCAACGTCTATTACTTGATGAACATCTTGGTGTGGAGGGGTTTTGTCAGTCACCAGCGTGTTACCTACATGGGCATCATCACTGTGGGATGGGGCTGTAGGAGACACTTTGACGGGGGATACCAACAAGTCATTTGAGGACATGTCATTTCTACCTTCCTCTACCAGTCTCACCCCCCACTGGTCGATTTTTCGCCGGTACCTTGGTTGGGGGTTACGTTGAGGCTGGGGTTTTGCGGGCGTAGAAGACATCTGGACTGAAGTCGATGGGTGAGCCTTCTGGTTACTGTCCACAGTAACATGTGTTGTCTGAACATTGTCTTTGCCAGCTGCAGTTGAGCTGAGTATGACCTCTTCTTGTTGGTGTGTGTCAAGTCTTTTTTCAGCTGTGCTGTCTGTGGTACTCTCATGCTTTGCAGGTGAAGGGTATCTGTTATTGATCTTCGGCTTCTGACTCTGGAGTGTCGGAAGTGCGTTCATGTCATAGGGGTGGGGTGGGCTGTTCAGGCTGCAGATTACTTGGCTGGTCTGACCACTGGTCTGCTCTCCATGGAGGTGACTGGATGTGAGTTGAATCAGGTCCTCTCCTTGGGGTATACCACTATCTAGATCTGACTGTCTTTTCCCATTGTCTCGTGTCAGCTTCTGCTGGGCTCCTTCTTCCTCTGACTGCAGAGTCAACAGGGATGTCTTTAGGAAGTGATTTCCTATGGTTCCTGGCTTGCTGCCGAGACTGTCTGTGATGCAGACGACCCTTCCAGAAATAGACGCTTCTTCCTGCTGCCTTTTCTTTCTTGAGAACTTGGCTCTGACGATGAGTCAGGTCGGCGGCCACTCTGACACCAATGGAGACAGCCATTTCTTTCCTGCTCTCGTTTGCCTGAAGAATATTGAGTTTATCGTTCCAGCGGTGGATGCAGGCGATGATGGGTCTGGGGTTGTTCCAGTCCTCAGTCTTGCGACCCGTGCGATGGGCACGTTCTATGTTCATCGACTGTCCATTGTTTCTTGTCAGGGAAAAATCTGTTCAGAAGCTGAACAACTTTGCGGGTGCACTGTTGGGGGCTCTCATTTGGGCCTTCATATACGTGGAAAAATCTTAGTGTTTCGCCTCGAGAATGATTCCAGGTGGTCGATCTCCTCTTCAGCTTTCCTGCTAGCGTCACAGTGGTAATCGTTCCATTGCTGCAAGCTCTCACAATGTTCTTCAAGAAATCTGCATCTCCTCAGAATTAGTTCTGTTTGCTGTTTTAGTTTCTCATGCTGCTCTTGAAGGGAACAACACCATTCATGCAGTTGGTCCACTGAACTGGCAAGCCCATCTTCGGGTGGGTAAGCACCCGGATGATAGTTGGCCTCCCTGCGAGTCCGTGGGTAACCTGCAAGGCGCAGCATTCTTTTCTGGACCTGTGTTACAGAGACATCTGGTCAGAACGTCAGAACCTTGTGAGTTGTTTGAACTCTGTTGCTGGACTGGGTCGAAAGCCTGGTTGTGGTTTGAGTAGTCACAGAAATTCTTGGTGTGGTCTCGTCTATACTGACGATTGTACACATCTGTTGGACCAGGATTACTCTCTATGTCTCCGGAAACAAGCAGCAGCCATGACAGGAAAAATATCAAAACAAACATGTCCTTGATGATGGTTGATTCGATGCTGCACCTCACTGGCATACAGCACACTGTCCAGAGCCTCACAGTACCAGGTCTTTGGAATGTGATCTGATGAAACCTGTAGGCAGCACCCCACATGCCAAAACAACGTTTCAGCCCAGAAAGAGCATCATTCAAAGCAGCAGTTTTTTCCTTGCTGTGTGTCTTGAAAAAGAAAAAAAGAAAAGTCATTGCAGGCGCCTGTGCTCCTGTTCTCTCCAGACAAACAAACTACAGTCAGCAGTGAACACAACAGTATTGTCACAGGCAGAGTCAAAGGCCAGGAGAGTTTAATTCCCTGCGCCTGTAACCTTACCTGTCCACTGAGGTGAAAAAAAACGTGCACGTGCAAAGCGCATGTTGTGCCCGGCTGCCTCAACTGAAAATGACCCAGTCTTGAATTCTGATCACATCACTGTTTTGTTCTTTCTATGTGTTAATTAATCAGTAGGATGAACCGTCGATGCCACCATCAATCAAACCAAACCAATGGCACCACCGTCTTCAGCACACGCTCACACACCGTCTTGCAAATTTTTACCGCAGTCCAACACCTCCCAGCACCCGATTTTGCATTTCTTTCCGAGACAGACCGAACACGCACTCTCCCTTCTCGCAGAGACCGCATGTCTCATGAGAAGAGAGAGGAGAGAGAGAGAGAGAGAGAGAGAGAGAGAGAGAGACGCTTCAGACACATTTGTATTGACATTGACCTATACAGTCTTTGTGTCAAGGGGGAACAAAATCATATTTGCGGCGCCAGGAAAGAGAAGAAAAAATCTGGAATCAAGTAGGCTAACTGTATAGCTCAGTAAATGTAAACAATCAAAGCATTTCGAAATAAAGTAATAGAAAAATCAAAAAGGGATTCGTCTTGATAACAAATCAAATACATAGCAGATGTAAAGGAATGGAAAGAAAACACTTTGTACACACAGACGCGCACGCGCACACGAGAGAGAGAGAGAGAGAGAGAGAGAGAGAGAGAGAGAGAGAGAGAGACAGAGAGCAGAGACAGAGAGAGACAACAGACACAGAGAGAGAGCGAGAGCGACAGAGAGAGAGAGGGAGGGAGGGAGATGGAGAAAGAGCAGGGCAGTGTGTTGATGATTGGGTAGGGGTGTAGAAGAGGACGGAAGGGGGGGGGGGGAGCGGGCGTAAAGGTGGGGAGGAGGAGGGAAGTGGGGTGCAATGGACCACAGAAGATATGAAGGTGCGAAAGCAATAAAGCAAAAACCTAGTAATCCATCTTCAGTAATTTTGCAAGACACGGGAAAGAGAAAGATACACCTGAAGATGCGGACGAGACCCAGAGAAGTACTGTCCTCAACTACCGAACAAATCAGCCGGAAGCAATCCTGCACCAGCCTTGAAAGCTTGTGCTGTGTTCACGTAGGGTGCAGGCACGCACGGGACATTCCATTAAGACGTCAAGGGGCATAACTGCTCCCTGGCAAATGCCACTATGTAACGGCCACGGCAGAACCTCCATAGGAGGCGTTCCCATGGGTGTACCAGCCCCTATCTCATGTCAGCAGAGCGCACCGGCGAAAAATGCCACCGTCAAGCAACTGACGTGTGCATCCCACAGCCTCACTCCGTTTCTGTTCCGCTGACAGGTGAAGACAGTACAACTCCAGACACGGCAAAGCTTTAACCGTGAGGTCTTACGTGCCCTCTGAAGAAAATCCCGGGGTTACAGTCTTTCCTGCTGTCAACAGGACTTTCCCTGCGGTCAGGACATGTAAGTTTAGTCTAAAAAAAAATGAAGTGATAGCATACATGAGACAGCGTTTGCAGTTCCAGCTCCAGAGTTCCAGGCCTTGACAAGGACAGATTTGGAGGAACGTGGTGAACTGTTCTTCAGCGTGGTGCCCGGATGACTCCCCACGATGTTAAGGGAGAAGAAGAAGACCCAGACAACATCATCAGGCTTGACTGATTTTTGTTATCATTATTTTTCAAATTCATTATGCTGTGTGCAGGAAAGCGCATGGGAGAGGGAAGCCGACGAGTGAAGAAAGCGGGTGGGAAGAGGGTGGCGTTGGTGAAAGTGTACGTTGGATTTATGCTTGCATGAACAACAACAAATGAATCTCTCCCAGCTCTCTCTCTCTCTCTCTCTCTCTCTCTCTCTCTCACCACATCACTACCACACACACACACACACACACACACAACACACACACACATACATACACACGCATGCACACACCACCACCACGACACACACGCACAAGCATACACACACATACACACACCGCACGCAGAGAGAGAGAGAGGGAGAGAGAGAGAGAGAGAGAAGAGAGAGAGAGAAGAGAGAGAGAGAGAGATTCATTTGGTGTTCATACAAGCAGCTGGGGAGCCTATTGCAATACCCCCCTCCCCCTCATCCTCCACCCGCCTCCCACTTTTTCCGCCAATTTCTACTCACTCTCCTCCCCCTCCCCCTCCCCCATCCCTCGCTTTCTTTCCTCGGCTCTGTCACAAGACACTTCAGAAGCAGGGAGGGAAGACACCACGCGAGAAATGGTGATTACGTCAGATAATTACTTTGCCTCTATATGAATGGATAGCCATGTGCTTTCCGATATTTTCATTTTGTGAAAACTATTAACACGCCGAACTCAGAGGAACAAGACTATTACTGATAACTTCTAGATGATATATCAGATACCTAAAGCGAGTCCTGTGTGTGTGTGTGTGTGTTGTGTGTGTGTGTGTTGTGTGTGTGTGTGTGTGTGTGAGATGAGAGTGTGTGTGAGGGTGGTGGTGTGTGAGATGTGAGAGAGAGAGAGAGAGAGAGAGAGAGAGAGAACGAGCGAGCGAACGAACGAACGAACAAATCTTTTTTAATGAGGGAAAAGATTAAGCACAATGCAGGCTTTTTTTACATCTTGCGTGAGAGAGGCAGTGAGTGTGTGTCTTTGTGAGAGAGGCAGTGTGTGTTGTGTGTCTTTGTGTGTGTATTTTGTGTGTGTGTGTGTGTGTGTGTGGTGAAAGAGTGAGAGGAGAGAGAGAAAGAGAGAGACAGAGAGAGAGAGAGAGAGAGAGAAAGTGTGTGTGTGTGTGTGTGTGTGTGTGTGTGTGTGTGTGTGTGTGTGTGTGTGTGTGTATGTTTGTAAGTATGTGTGTGTGTGTGTGTGTGTGTGTGTGTGTGTGTGTGTGTGTATGTTTGTAAGTATGTGTGTGGTGTGTGTGTTGTGTGTATGTGTGTCTGTGTGTCTGTATGTGCGTGTGTTTGGGTGTGTGTTGTGTGTGTGTGTGTGTGTGTGTGTGTGTGTGTGTGTGTTGTCTGTGTCTGTGTGTGTGTCTGTGTGTCTGTGCCCAGTGTAGTCTGCCATTAGAGTTTTCTAGACATACCCACATTTCTCATTCGATCTTGGCCAGTTGCGGCATGATGGGCACATCAAGAGCGAACTGCTGTTGCACTTCAACCCGACATTGGTCCATTTTAATGCGTCCGTATGGCGGAGCGACTCTCTTTTCTGAGGAAAACTACAGACAGTTCAGAACGTCAGGTAGGCAATTGATTCAGACGAGGGATCAGAACCTGAAGCGCTCTCCAGAGTGGCGCAAACGACAGCAGCGCTAGTCAGACTAAGACTCATCTGGAATGACAGAAACATCACAATCAGTTCCAAGATCAGACTGACGCGCTCCCTGATCATTGCCATATTTCTTGATGCCTGTGAGACGTGGACTCTGACAGCTAAACTTGAAGGATTCAGGCATCTCATACAAAGACCACGTCACCAACTTGGAAGTCCAGACCAGAGTAAGGCAAACCATTGGATCATACGAAGAGCTGTTGTCTACGGTGAGAAGAAGGAAAATGAGATGGTATGGTCATGCATCAAGATCAACAGGACTTGCCAAAACCATTCTACAAGGAACAGTGCGAGGAGGCAGAAGGAGAGGAAGACAGAGAAAGAGATGGGAGGACAGCTTCAGTGCATGGACTGGCCTCACACTCAGCAAACTGCCTAAAGAGTGTCTGAGAACCGGGAGGAGTGGAGGAAGCTGGCTGCAACGTCTTCTGTGGCGCCCCCAACGGTCTTCAAGACTCCGGGTTAGGTGACAGGTGATATGGCGGAGCGAAGTGATGTCGGTATTTGAGGCGGGTCAAAACTCGACTGCTCGTGGCCTTTATATCCATCCCAAACAGCGCACTTGCTGTCAGGTGGAATAACTCCGCTGGGACAGCAGGTCTG
>CM065727.1:11461884-11491884 GCA_033310375.1 Conus canariensis
CGTCCAATGTGGATGATTAAATGGTCAGCAGAACGTCCAATGTGGATGATTAAATGGTCAGCAGAACGTCCAATGTGGATGATTAAAATGGTCAGCAGAACGTCCAATGTGGATGATTAAAATGGTCAGCAGATACGTCCAATGTGGATGATTAAATGGTCGCAGAAGTCCAATGTGATGATAAATGGTCAGCAGAACGTCCAATGTAGATGATTTAAAATGGTCAGCAGAACAGTCCAATGTGGATGATTACAATGGTCAGCAGAACGTCCAATGTGGATGATTAAAATGGTCAGCAGAACGTCCAATGTGGATGATTAAAATGGTCAGCAGAACGTACCAATGTGGATGATTAAAGTGGTCAGCAGAACGTCCAATGTGGATGATTAAAATGGTCAGCAGAACATCCAATGTGGATGATTAAAAATGGTCAGCAGAACGACTCCAATGTGGATGATTAAAATGGTCAGCAGAACGTCCAATGTGGATGATTAAAATGGTCAGCAGAACGCCAATTGTGGATGATAAAATGGTCAGCAGAACGTCCAATGTGGATGATTAAAAGGTAGCAGAACGTCCAATGTGGATGATTGAAAATGGTCAGCAGAACGTCCAATGTGAATGATTAAAATGGTCAGCAGAACGTCCAATGTGGATGATTGGCAAACATTGGTAATGTCAGAACGTCCAATGTGGATGATTAAAATGGTCAGCAGAACGTCCAATGTGGATCGATTAAAATGGTCAGCAGAACGTCCAATGTGGAATGATTAAACATGGTCAGCAGAACGTCCAATGTGGATGATTGAAAAGGTCAGCAGAACGTCCAATGTGGATGATTAAAAATGTGTTAGCAGCAGAACGTCCAATGTGGATGATTAAAATGGTCAGCAGAACGTCCAATGTGGATGATTAAAATGGTCAGCAGAACGTCCAATGTGGAATGATTAAAAAGGTCAGCAGAACGTCCAATGTAGATGATTAAAATGGTAGCAGAACGTCCAATGTGGATGATTAAAATGGTCAGCAGAACGTCCAATGTGGATGATTAAAAAGGTCAGCAGAACGTCCAATGTGAATGATTAAAATGGTCAGCAGAACGTCCAATGTGGATGATTAAAATGGCAGCAGAACGTCCAATGGAATTGTGAATGATTAAAATGGTCAGCAGAACGTCCAATGTGGAATGATTAAAAATGGTCAGCAGAACGTCAATGTGGATGATTAAATGGTCAGCAGAACGTCCAATGTGGATGATTAAAAACTGGTCAGCAGAACGTCCAATGTGGAATGATTAAAATGGTCAGCAGAACGTCCAATGTGGAATGATTAAAAATGGTCATGAGAAACGTCCAATGTGAATGATTAAAATGGTCAGCAGAACGTCCAATGTGGATGATTAAAATGGTCAGCAGAACGTCCAATGTGGATGATTAAAAAGGTCAGCAGAACGTCCAATGTGGATGATTAAAAAGGTGAGCAGAACGTCCAATGTGGATGATTAAAAAGGTGAGCAGAACGTCCAATGTGGATGATTAAAATGGTCAGCAGAACGTCCAATGTGGGATTAGAATTGATGAAAATGGTCAGCAGAACGTCCAATGTGGATGATTAAAAAGGTCAGCAGAACGTCCAATGTGGATGATTAAAAAGGTCAGCAGAACGTCCAATGTGGATGATTAAAAAGGTCAGCAGAACGTCCAATGTGGATGATTACAATGGTCAGCAGAACGTCCAATGTGGATGATTACAATGGTCAGCAGAACGTCCAATGTGGATGATTACAATGGTCAGCAGAACGTCCAATGTGGATGATTACAATGGTCAGCAGAACGTCCAATGTGGATGATTACAATGGTCAGCAGAACGTCCAATGTGGATGATTAAATGGTCAGCAGAACGTCCAATGTGGATGATTACAATGGTCAGCAGAACGTCCAATGTGAATGATTAAAATGGTCAGCAGAACGTCCAATGTAGATGATTAAAATGGTCAGCAGAACGTCCAATGTGGATGATTACAATGGTCAGCAGAACGTCCAATGTGAATGATTAAAATGGTCAGCAGAACGTCCAATGTGGATGATTAAAATGGTCAGCAGAACGACCAATGTGGATGATCAAAGTGGTCAGCAGAACGTCCAATGTGGATGATTAAAATGGTAAGCAGAACATCCAATGTGGATGATTAAAAAGGTCAGCAGAACGACCAATGTGGATGATTAAAATGGTCAGCAGAACGTCCAATGTGGATGATTAAAAAGGTCAGCAGAACGTCCAATTTGGATGATTAAAATGGTCAGCAGAACGTCCAATGTGGATGATTAAAAAGGTCAGCAGAACGTCCAATGTGGATCATTGAAATGGTCAGCAGAACGTCCAATGTGAATGATTAAAATGGTCAGCAGAACGTCCAATGTGGATGATTGAAATGGTCAGCAGAACGTCCAATGTGGATGATTACAATGGTCAGCAGAACGTCCAATGTGGATGATTAAAATGGTCAGCAGAACGTCCAATGTGGATGATTAAACAGGTCAGCAGAACGTCCAATGTGGATGATTGAAAAGGTCAGCAGAACGTCCAATGTGGATGATTAAAATGGTGAGCAGAACGTCCAATGTGGATGATTAAAATGGTGAGCAGAACGTCCAATGTGGATGATTAAAATGGTCAGCAGAACTTCCACCAAAGTTGTAGGAAACGTTCCCAAGCAATATGTGACTGTATTGGACCTTGTTTTCTCTCAGCAAGTTCAGGGACGGAAATTTTTATAAGAATTGTTAGTGAGTCCGCCAAACAACAGGGACAAATAAATTAAAAGACAAGACATGACGCGTTTCGACCTCTTAGGTCTTCTTCAGGCAAGAGAATGAACATTCAGACCATGAAAACAAAGAACGAGCAGTTACTTATCTTCTAATTGCCCTGAATGTTGTTTATCTGGCCTGAAAAAGACCTACGAGGTCGAAACGTGTCAAGTTTTGTCTTGTCATTTGTTTGTCCCTGTTGATTGGTGGACTCACCAACAATTCGTTTAAAATTTTGTTTCAATTTCCGCCTGCAGTCATTTGACTTTGAAACTATCAATGATGGAAGATATGCCGTGGTACAAACCCCTTCCCTCCCACTTTTTCTTCCTCACAGTGTGACGATACAGTCTGCTGCTGCTGCTGATTTTTGTTGTTGTCCCCAATCATTGCTTTGTCCCATTCACTTAGGAGGTTCAGGCTGGTGACATCATGGATTATTGTGGAGGACGCGTTCAGTAGAGAACTGATGCTGATAGCCTCCCTTTCCTCACCAAACACACTGTTCACAATCTTTAAGAACACACATCATGTGAGACATATGTTTGCTTCAAATACGGACTACCTGTTAAACATATACTTCATAGACAGCTTTCCACAGAATGAATGACTTGAAAACAACCCATGAATAAAAAGCATATGCCATGTCACGCCACTATCCAGCTCCTTCCCACATCTCATTGTGTTGGATTATTTAGCTGGTCAACAGATAGTTTGAAGAGGTGGAGAAGTGGACAGTTATTTTGAATGCCTGGACCTCATGGGTGAAGGACTGCTTGGTGAACTGAGTCTGACTTCTTGCATTCAAAGGAGCAGTCTGAACTTTTTGTTGGCTGCCTGGAGCTTGATGGTTAGTCCCACAATATACAGTCTGTTAATGGATCTGTGGTTTGAAAGCAGCACTAACTTTGTATTCTGACAATATATGACCTCGTGCTCCCACCTCAGCCCCCCCCCCTCTCTCTCTCTCTCTCTCTCTCTCTCTCTCTCCTCTTCCTCAGGATTCCAGGTTCCCCTCCTCTCATCCTCTGGTCTATCTTTTTACTGCTGGTTATGCTGGCCATGTAGGTCAGTGTCATGTGAATGAGGAAAAAGTGATGTGAATGGAAAAGTTTCATATCAATTAAGAGATTTTGTAATTTTTGCAATTGTGGAATGGAACCTACGGGTTTGATGCTTTTTTGTATTCATGGAGTGCAACCGCCAGTGATGCGGAAGAGTAGGACGCTGAGTGGATTGTGAAGTGTGTTCACCCAATGTGAGGAAGGGTGGAAGATTTTGTTACTTCAGAGGAGCTCTGGACACAGACATAGGAGGATGTCTGATTGTAACCCTCTTTGGGTTTAACATAGGACTAGGATTGTCCGATGCAACCCTGGGTTGGGTGTGCTATATTATTGGACTGGTTTGTCCGATGCAACCCTGGTTTGGGTGTGCTTAACCCTTGGTGGGTGTAATATGCCTGGCGTGGCAAGTTCACTCGAGTTATAGAGTGTAGATGTAGACTGGAAGTCTACTAGGGTAGGCTTGTCGCTTATTCCCTAGAAGGTGAGTACCAGTTGGGGTTGTAAACTGGTTAAAGCAATTACAGTAAAGGTGTAATTGTAATGATAACAGAAGTTTGATAATTATACAGATTTGATGATATTGCGCTATTTGGGAAAAAGAGAAAGATGAACGTTGAACGCGAAAAGAGAATTGAAAAATAAATAAATAAAATATTGTTGTATAAAGATTTCTCTCTGTACCCCAACTGTAGGTAGGAATAGGTTGGCGGAACAAGACTCATGTGAGTATTCTATATTGATCTTGGAGTGAATGTGAAAGGAGTTAAAAAGGAGCTATGAATAATAAGAGAGAAAGAGAAAGAATAAATAAAATTCATTTTAGAGGTTAACCCTGGACCTAGGGTTTCGTTACAGAATCCCTCAGCGTCCAGTGGTGGTCCAGTGGTGGTCCAGTGGTGGTCTAGTGGTGGTCCAGTGGTGGTCCAGGCTTGAGCTGTACGAGCCTAGTGAGAGTCCAGTCTGTGGTGGTCCAGAGGTGGTACAGCCAAGTGGAAGAAAGCTCCTCGACAAGTCAAGATGACTTGTCTTTATTGATACTATTTAATATAAGAACTGATAGTGTAACATGTGTGTGAGTGTGTTGGATTTTTGGTAAAACTTTGAATATTGCATTATTGTTTCTATGTGGGGAATTATCTTGTGAAGAGAAGAAATAATTGTTGGAAAATGCAGTGAAATGCAAAGAATAATTAAAACCCTTTTCTTTGTGAGTAAAGGGAGCATTTTATAGAAAACTCAGTTCAATTGTGGTAGTGCTCCTTTGGGTGAATGGAGTGATTGCGTGTTGTGTACGAAGTAAGCATACTGTGTTTGTGAATGCAAGTGTGTATGTTCACAAACATGGGTGTGTGACAGTGGTGACCCCGTCTTTGAATTTAGGTTAGGGTTTAATAGGATTTAGTTTTTTGAGCGAGTACTGCTGCTAAAATATTGTTTTGAACCCCTTTGTAAAAAAGAAAAATAGAAGTAAAATTACTTTGCCAAATTACAATTATAAAGATACTATTTTGTTCCCCTCTGCATTGCTGTATAATTGTTATATTTATTCATTTTCATTAGCATTTTCAATTTTGTTTTTCTTATCTATATTTATGGTGTGAGTCAATTGTTTATGTAATGTATACTTGTTCTTAGTATTCCCGTCTCCAGTTCTAAGGGTGGTAGTTTCAATTAGTGGGCTACCTAAGGGTTCTTTTGCTCGGCCTTACTTTTCCTACTTTTTTCAAATTTTCGCCTCTCTTGGTTTCTGTCTCTATTCTAATTAAAATTCTCTTGATATTCTTTACAATAAGCTCCTCTCTAGTTTCAAGTTTAGGCGGTTTTTTTTTTCTATTTTAAATAGGGTTTCTGATTAGTGTGTGTAAATGCTCCCTTTATTTTAAATGTTGTAAGGTTTAGTTGAAAATCTTTCTTGTAAAATTGTTTGCGTTTTTTCTGGCACATTCTTTTGGATTCCTTTTTGAAAACAGTGCTCTGCTTTAGTTTAAAACAATAATTTAAAAAAAAATATTCTTAGCTTTTCTTGGTATTTCGGAAATCTTTCTCACAATTCAGTCTTTCAGAGCCATTTCTAAATTTACTTCTCACATTTTTTGGCCAACTAAATTAACTTAAATAAAACATTTTTTCAGTGAGGGTGCATTTCCATACTCAATCAAATTTTACTGAAAAAAAAAAATTCTTTTCTGTCCCGTCATTGTTTTTTTTTGGTTCTTTACAAATTTGAATGTTTTGAGCTCTGTATTCTAGTAATCAGTGCCAAGTAAGTTTAAATTGTTGTTCTATTTTAAATAGTGTTTTTATTTCACATCTTAATTTCTCTACCCCATTTGCACGCTGTGGGATTTCTTTAAGCGTGATCTACACTCTCATACAACATGACTGATACAGTAGATGATCAACAAATAGAGGAATTCCAATCCTTATTTGTGAAGGAGGATGAGGAAACGGTTCGTTTCAACCGATTTTTGTCCCAGGGACAGAAATTGCAGTTGTCTGGTGATGCGTTAATGGCTTACATTGATCAGTGTGAAGAGCGTGCGCTCAGAGCGAAAGAGAGGAGAAGAAAGAGGCAGATGAGAGAGAAAGGCTTAGTAAAGCAGAGGCAGAAAAAGAAGATAAGATTAGGCAAGCAGAAGCACAGTTAGAAAAAGAAGAAAGGCTTAGACAAGCACAGTTAGAGGATAGACAATCACAGTTAGAGAAAGAAGAGAAGGATAGACAAGTACAGTTAGAGAAAGAAGAGAAGGATAGACAAGCACAGATAGAGAGAGAGGAAAAAATCAGGGCGCATGAACTTGAAATGAAAAGAACAGAAAGTCTTAATTTACTTGAAATGAGAAGATTGGAACTTGAACAAAAACGAGTGGAACTTCAGTTAAAGCAACAGGCTGTTCAACAATCTGCAAATGTAAATGTTTCTCAAACTGATGCTGTTCCTGTTCAGGGTGCAGGTAAGACTTCCTACATTCCCAAATTACCCCCTTTTGATGAGAATCGTGATGACATAGACTCTTTTCTTTTTAGGTTTGAAAACCATGCTTCATCATGTGGTTGGAGCAAGGACAAATGGACATTGTATGCTGCTTCCCTATTCAAGGGCACCGCATTATCTCTGTATCATAGTTTGGCAGTTCGTGATTCTCTCACATGGGAAGAACTGAAAGCTGAACTTTTGAAGAAGTTTCAATATACAGATGAAGGCTTTAGAGAAAAATTTCGTTCAGTTCGTCCAGAAAAAGGTGAATCATTTGCAGCTTTCCTTATTAGGACAAGTCATTTATTTGATCGTTGGGTTGAATTGTCCCAAACACAGAAAGAATATGCTGATTTGCGTGACTTGTTGTTACGTGAGCAGATTTTACAAAGCGTATCCAAAGACCTAGCTATTTTTCTAAAAGAGAGATCTTGTAAAACTGCAGAGGATATCTGTAAGCTGGCAGATCAGTATCGGACTGCTCATCCGGAAAAGCATTTTTCCAGGAAATCTGACCGTGATGTGTTTGAGGCAAATGTTGCTTCAACAGGCCAGTTTGGTCCGGGTCGTTCTCAACCAAACAGGAGATATGGTCATAGAGGAGGCCAGAGTTTTTCTCAAAGACAGAATACAAACAGGAATAATGTACATTCCTATAATAACTGGCAAGAGAATAATTCTGGACAAACTTTTTCACAGGGTAATCCAAATCCAAGAGGATATACCAATTCTCGACGGACTGGTCAGTTTAGAGCTATTCGTGGCCGTGGACAATTTTCAAACCGTGGTGGTATTGATCATAGTACAGTACCAAATACAGTATCTGGTGCGGACAATGGTTGTTGGCACTGTTCCTGTATATTTCACAAGAAGAAAGACTGTCCTTTTCTAGCACAGGGTAATGTGTGCTTAGCAACAGATCCCAAGCAAACTGCTAAAGATACTCAGCATGTTTTAGTGTCTGACACTGATGTTACAGGTCTACACATTGAATCGTGTGCTGTCAATGGGTTTGGTGCTACACTGTTGAGGGATACTGGGTGTACTACTGCTGGTGTACGCAAAGATTTAGTCAGAAAAGAACAATACACTGGGACACATCAGCAATGTCGTACATTTGGTGGCAAAATTGAATCATTTCCTTTGGCATGTGTTTATGTTTGTACTCCCTATTTTACAGGTGAAATAACAGCATGTGTCATTGATGATCCTGTGACAGACCTCATTCTTGGAAATCTCAAGGGTGTTTCCACGTCTTGTGGAGGACAATGTGGTTCTTTTGTGCCTTCTATGGTAAGCACTCGTTCACAAGAGGAAAAAGAAAGGCAAGGTCAAAAACCCCTGGTTGTTCCATATGTCCCAAAATTGGATGTGACTCCTGAACATTTGAGTGATTTACAAAAGACAGATACAACATTGACTCATTTGTTTCAGAAAGTTGTTCCTGAGGTACCTGACAAAGTGACTGATACCATGTACATAAAAAAGAATAATCTTTTATACCGTCTTTTTCCTAAAGATGAACAGGTGGTGGAGCAGATTGTCGTTCCTATGTCTTTACGTGATACTGTTTTGCATACTGCACATGATTCCATGTTTTCGGGTCATTGTGGAGTCAAACGTACTCTTCAACGTGTGTTGTCTTCATTTTTTTGGCCTGGTGTTAGTGTGCAAGTTTCAAAATATTGTCAATCATGTGATGTCTGTCAGAAAACAATTCCCAAAGGTCGTATACCATTTGCACCTTTGCAAAGAATGCCAGTCATTACTGAACCATTCAGTCGTGTTTGTATTGATTTGGTTGGTCCATTTCATGTTTCCAATTCTGGTTTTCGTTATGTGCTCACTGTCATGGATGTTGCTACCAGGTATCCTGAAGCTGTACCTTTGAAAAAGATTGATACCATTTCTGTGGCAGAAGCATTATTTTCTATTTTTTCCAGAATGGGACTTCCTGATGAAATATTATCTGACTTGGGTACTCAGTTTGTGTCAGATCTCATGAAAGAAATATTTCGTTTACTTTCAATTTCTGCATGTACTACATCTCCATACCATCCACAGTCGAATGGCCTTGTGGAAAGATTTAATGGTACTTTCAAGATGATGTTGAAGAAAGTTTCTAAGGAAAGACCATCAGACTGGGATCGATACATTCCAGCCATACTTTTTGCCTACAGGGAATTGCCAAATGAGAGCACAGGTTTCTCTCCTTTTGAGTTGCTTTTTGGTCGTTCACCAAAAGGACCTATTAGCATCCTGTCAAAGTCATGGTCTGGGGACAATGTGTCTCAAGAAGAAAAAAATGTTTTTGATTATGTTTTTACTTTACAAAATCGTATAGCAGATGCATGTCGTATTGCCCAAGAAAATGCTTATAACAGTGCAACTACGCATAAAAAGTATGCTGATCGTGGGGCAAAGATGCGTGTGTTTTCTGTGGGTGACAATGTGTTGGTGCTTTTGACAGATGACAAGAGCAAGATGCATGTGATGTGGAAAGGACCATTCGTCGTCATTGAAAAATGTTCTGATGTCAATTACAGAATTGATATGAATGGTGTGAAGAAAATTTTCCATGTTAACATGTTGAAAAAGTACTTTCACAGGTCTGATGTTATGATCAACAAGGTTGCTGTCCCTGATGATAAGATTTCAGCATTGGCATGTGACATTTCATGTCTGTTACGAATGGATTGTGTGACAGAACATTTGCAACGTCTTGACAAACCTGTGTTTCACAAGGTGCCTGTAATTCATGAAACTGCTGTTGGTGTAGTTCAGGACACTGGTGATGATGTTATTCAACTGCCTACATTATCCTTAAAAGGTGAAACATACGAGGATGTCAAGATCAACGAGGACTTGAAACCATCTCAGGTGGCTCAACTAAAGTGTTTACTACAGGATTATACAGATGTACTTACAGACAAACCAGGATCTGCAGTTGGTGTTGAACCTCATAGAATACGGTTGACAACAGATGTTCCTGTACGAATGAAGTCGTATCCTTTACCTTTTGCAAAAAAGCAAATTATTGAAAGAGAGGTACAGGTCATGCTGGATCTTGGGGTCATTGAAAAGTCAAGTTCTCCATATGTGGCTCCTGTGGTGCTGGTTTCAAAACCAGATGGTTCAGTCAGATTTTGTATTGATTACAGGGCTTTGAATAAATTGACTGTTTTTGATTCTGAACCAATTCCTGATGTGGAGGATTTGTTTTGTCAACTGAGTCAAGCCAAGTATTTTGTGAAAATTGATCTCACGAAAGGTTATTGGCAGATACCGATGTGTGTTGATGATAAAGAAAAAACAGCTTTTCAAACACCATTTGGACTTTTTCATTTTTTGCGAATGCCTTTTGGTTTGCAGAATGCACCGGCAACTTTCGCAAGAATGATGAGACAACTCAGGTTACATGAAATGTCTGCTGTAAGTTTTTTTGATGATATTTTGCTGGCTTCACAAACATGGAGTAATCTGCTGAGATGTTTGAAAAGTGTTTTTGAAAGACTCCGTTCTTTTGGTTTGACAGCAAGGCCATCGAAAATCATGGCGGGTTTTCAAAAACTGGAGTTTTTGGGGCATACAATTGCTGTGGGTTCGATGCAGCCAGAAAAGAAGAAAATGGAAAAGATTTTGGCAATCAAAACCCCATGTTCAAAGAAACAGGTTCGTTCACTTCTTGGACTCTTATCTTATTACAGGCGTTATGTCCCTCACTTTGCAACTCTTACAGCTCCATTAACTGAGTTGACAAAGGGTTCCAAGCATTCATCTATTGATTGGACTGTAGATTGTCAGAATGCTTTGGAAGCAGTTCAAAAGGTTTTGAATTCTTCTCCTGTTTTACTTCTGCCCAACTTGGAGAAAGATTTTGTCCTCCGGACTGATGCAAGTTCAACAGGAATGGGTGCTGTTCTTTTGCAAGAACATCAAGATTTATTGCATCCAGTACAGTTTGCAAGTAAGAAGTTCACTGATGCACAGTCGAAGTATTCTACTATTGAACGGGAATGCTTAGCGATTGTGTGGGCACTTGCAAAATTTGAGCGTTTCTTGCAAGGCAGGTTTTTTGTTCTGCAGACGGATCACAGACCTCTGACGTTTTTGAAGACATCAAGAACAAAGAATAACCGTCTATTACGGTGGTCTTTGGCGATCCAGCAATTCAGTTTCAGGGTTGATCCAATTTCAGGGTCCAGCAATGTGATTGCTGACATTTTGTCTCGACAGTAATAAGCAGTGTGTGTTCAAGTTTGCTGTTGAAAGTTGAATTTATATGTTTGTATTTGAGTAATGGAATGTTGTTGTGTGCAATATTGATTACTTGCGGTAGTGATAGTTGATGTTGGCTTTGGATAATTTTTTTTGGAAACAATGTTTTTATAAATATACATTTTTCTGTTCGCATGTACTCATGTCATTTTGGGAAAGTATTTTTTCAGAATACTGTCAATGGTGTATTTTTTTTTGTGAACTCCTATACTCTTCTTTGAAAAAATTTGATGAATCAAATTTTTTTATCGGAGGTTGGGGGGTGTCATGTGAATGAGGAAAAAGTGATGTGAATGGAAAAGTTTCATATCAATTAAGAGATTTTGTAATTTTTGCAATTGTGGAATGGAACCTACGGGTTTGATGCTTTTTTGTATTCATGGAGTGCAACCGCCAGTGATGCGGAAGAGTAGGACGCTGAGTGGATTGTGAAGTGTGTTCACCCAATGTGAGGAAGGGTGGAAGATTTTGTTACTTCAGAGGAGCTCTGGACACAGACATAGGAGGATGTCTGATTGTAACCCTCTTTGGGTTTAACATAGGACTAGGATTGTCCGATGCAACCCTGGGTTGGGTGTGCTATATTATTGGACTGGTTTGTCCGATGCAACCCTGGTTTGGGTGTGCTTAACCCTTGGTGGGTGTAATATGCCTGGCGTGGCAAGTTCACTCGAGTTATAGAGTGTAGATGTAGACTGGAAGTCTACTAGGGTAGGCTTGTCGCTTATTCCCTAGAAGGTGAGTACCAGTTGGGGTTGTAAACTGGTTAAAGCAATTACAGTAAAGGTGTAATTGTAATGATAACAGAAGTTTGATAATTATACAGATTTGATGATATTGCGCTATTTGGGAAAAAGAGAAAGATGAACGTTGAACGCGAAAAGAGAATTGAAAAATAAATAATAAAATATTGTTGTATAAAGATTTCTCTCTGTACCCCAACTGTAGGTAGGAATAGGTTGGCGGAACAAGACTCATGTGAGTATTCTATATTGATCTTGGAGTGAATGTGAAAGGAGTTAAAAAGGAGCTATGAATAATAAGAGAGAAAGAGAAAGAATAAATAAAATTCATTTTAGAGGTTAACCCTGGACCTAGGGTTTCGTTACAGAATCCCTCAGCGTCCAGTGGTGGTCCAGTGGTGGTCCAGTGGTGGTCTAGTGGTGGTCCAGTGGTGGTCCAGGCTTGAGCTGTACGAGCCTAGTGAGAGTCCAGTCTGTGGTGGTCCAGAGGTGGTACAGCCAAGTGGAAGAAAGCTCCTCGACAAGTCAAGATGACTTGTCTTTATTGATACTATTTAATATAAGAACTGATAGTGTAACATGTGTGTGAGTGTGTTGGATTTTTGGTAAAACTTTGAATATTGCATTATTGTTTCTATGTGGGGAATTATCTTGTGAAGAGAAGAAATAATTGTTGGAAAATGCAGTGAAATGCAAAGAATAATTAAAACCCTTTTCTTTGTGAGTAAAGGGAGCATTTTATAGAAAACTCAGTTCAATTGTGGTAGTGCTCCTTTGGGTGAATGGAGTGATTGCGTGTTGTGTACGAAGTAAGCATACTGTGTTTGTGAATGCAAGTGTGTATGTTCACAAACATGGGTGTGTGACAGTCAGTTTCTCCACATCTTCATACTTCTGCAGCAGGACAGTCTTATTTCCGCAGGACTGTTTTGTCCACAGTTGTTCCAGTGTTCATTCTCTTGATATGAATCCACGAACAGGTGGAACGTGACTGTACGTATTGAAATCTTGTTGTCATTGCCTTTGTATTCCCATGTCGTATGGTCTTTATTACCAGTTTCCGGACAATGCCTTTCCAGCCTCACTGCCATTCCTCTGGTGTCACCCAGTCGCAGTCAGTCTGCCTCATCGAGGCTTCCCCCTTCATGTGGCATTGATGAATGGCCAGTCTGTGGAAGTGAGGACGAAGCACAGGAGATAATTGAATCCATCTCTGACACGCCTTGAAGGGTCTGCCTAAAGCTACGATCTGATCCACAGCATGCACGAGTGCAGGCTCAGAACAGCCTGTCACCAACACAGCAGTCAGGCGATGTCCTAGTCTATAGGCCTTTGTCTCGTCCCCATTGGTTTGTGTTCTCATGAAGACATGTTGCTCCCTCCATATGAGCAATAATGTCAGGTCAAGGGAGGGGGGGGGGGGGGGGCTTCTAAACTAGGACATTACCAGAAAGGCTTCCTTCATAATATGGAGGAATGATTATGATCAGATCTTGGTGGGTTTTTTTTCTTCTCACAGATTTTCTCATCCAATGTGCTGGATTGTGCATCACTTTGCCTGTGTCAATGATATGTCTTGCCTTTCCTCTGTCATCCTCTCCCGCTGAAAGTGACTTTAAGGACTTTAAAGCTGCCCATCTCCCCCTCCCACTCCCCCCATCCTCCATGACAACAATGAGGCCATGCATACAGCTAGTCAGAGGTCTTGTTACAGACAGTATGAACGTGATCAAATATCGTGTGTTTGAGGGGTTTTTCAGCTATGGCTGTCAATATCTTGATGAAGATTAGTATTTCAGTGATGCCAGAACTTTTTCTTTCTTTTTTTTTTGCCAACTGTATACAGCATTCGTTACGCGACCCTTATAATAGGAGCATGGGTAATTTTCAATTTGCCTGTCCTTGTGCTTTTTGTGTCTGAGTGTCTTTCACCAGTGACTGTCTTTCACTTGTAATAATGCATGTCTATTCCTTTCCAGGTTTGCACATTACTGCTTTACGTTTGAATTCTGAGACACAATTCAAACAGACCACCAGCTAATATAGGTCACAGTACAACGTACACAGAATCAACCAAACAAATTCCTTGAATTTTTAATCTAGACGTTTAAAATACTCCTCAGAGAAAATTTCTATCTTGATATTTCAGTGTACACACAACACACACACACACACACACACACACACGCGCGCGCGCGCGCGCGCGCGCCGCACACACACACACACACACACAAAGGAAGAGAGAGAGAGAGGGGGGGGGGAGAGACAGAGACAGACATACAGACAGACAAACAGAAAAACAGAAGATGTGTGATTGAGTATGTGAGTGTGTGTGTGTGTGAGAGAGAGAGAGAGAGAGAGAGAGAGAGAGAGAGAGAGAGAGGAGAGAGAGGGTTGGTAGACAAAAGCAGGGAGCAGAGAGGAATGAGAATGGGAAGGAGCATAGACAAACAGATTCCGGTTTGAACAAAATACCACGTGACTAGGAACACAGCAGGTGTGGTGGGGGTAGCGGGGAAAGGGGAAGGAGGGAAGTGTCCAGGGAAGACAGGAGGACGGGAGTCATGACGTAAATGCTCCCGCTGCTTTCATGCTCTTAGCATTCAGCCGCCGATTACTTTCTGTGTGTATCAAGCCTGATGGTGCCCAGACAGTGCCCCCAAACTCCTGCGGACTATCACATCTGATCAAGCAGAATTCATTCTACTGCCTGCAGCTCCGCCAGTCCTGACATTGCCAGCCCCCCCCCCCCCCCCCCTCCGCTATCTTCCCCTCCATCCCACCAGTTGCGTAGCAGTCCCACCGAGCTATTACCGTTCCTTCTCTCCTAACTTCAATAGTCTTTGTCTCATCACTGAAAGTGGTTGGGAGGAGAACTAATGTGCTCCGTATCAGCCCAAGATAACTGGCTATTGGATTGCTTTTGACAATATCGTCATGGCAACTTGTCTCATTCCATCTCATCCCTCCCCACCCTTTTCTCCCAGTTCCTCTTTTTCCTCTCTCTCTCTCCTCTCCCCTCTCTCTCTCTCTCTCTCTCTCTCTCTCTCTCTCTCTCTCTCTCATCTCTCTCTCTAGTGCAGCTACCGACCATTGGGATTTTCAGGGACAGCACCTTTCCATTGACCCTCGAAGGTTGATCTTGAGTGGATTTTTTTGTGCATGCATCAACTGTTCGTTTGTTTGTTTGATTTGAAAGGATCTAGACCGCAGGGATGAAGGACTCCTTGATGTTCCTAGTCTGGCTTGCATACAATTAGCTGTTGCGTGAGCTTTAGCCTTCTGGAACTTTTTAATGGGCTCTGAATTTTGAAACCAGTTATACCCCTGGGCTCTTACTACTAACAACATTGCCCCCCCCCTCCCCTCTCCACAGCATCTTCCCCCCCTCCCACCCCTTTTCATCTCAATTCCTATTACCCCCATCCCTCCTCCACCATTTTCTCTGTCATGCAGGTCTGTTTCCCCACATCCTCTGACACTTCAGCCACATGCCGGTCTTCTTTCCTGAAGATGGTTTATCCATGTTGGTTCCAGTGTTCACTCTCTTCATATGAATCCTAAAAAACAGGTGGACATGAAGGTTGTGGAACCCTCGCATCATCGCCTTTGCATTTCCATGTCACGGAGTCTGTATTTCTGGTTTACGGGCCAAACCTTTCCAGCCTCACTGCCATTCCTCTGGTGTCATCCAGTCGTAGTCAGCCTGCTTCATCAAGGCTTCCCCCTTCATGTGGCATTGATGAATGGCCAGTCTGTGGAAGTGAAGACAAAGCACAGGAGATAATGGAATCCATCTCTGACACACTTTGAAGGTTCTGCCTTTGGCTGCGATCTGACCCACACCACAAACGAGTGCAACCTCTAGACAGACGGACGCCCGTCTCGGTCTTATTTAATCGCTCTTTCACAGAGAAACTATTCTGTCCGTAAGAGTGCCCATCAATGACGTCGAGAGAAAAGGGGCCTCTGAACTAGGACTTTTGGCGGTTAGGCAATTATTTGATCAGTTCTTGGTGTGTGTGTTTTTTTTTCTTCAGATTTCAGTTTCTTTCTCCCCATCCATCGTACGAGGTTGTATGCATCACTTTGGCTGTGACACTGACATGTCTCCCTTTCTCCTGTTATCCTTCCCATTTGATATTCTTAAAGGATTTCAAAGACCCCTGTCTCACCCTATCAACAAGGTGGGAGAGCATCCACCTAAGACAGAGATGTGTTTAAAAAAAAAACAGTATGAATATTGTGAAACATCGAGTGTTTGAAGTTTCTCAACTATTGTCCATGACACATCTCAGCGAAGATCAAACCTGTCATTAATTAGCCGATTATAAGCAGCATTCGTTACATGACTCTTATGATAGGAGTGAGCGTAATTTTCGATCTGTCTGTCTCTGCGTCATTTAAATCTATCTTTCTGTATGTTTTTGTCTTTTTCATAAGAAAAAAAAAGTACATGGCTACACTTCTGTTTTAGCTCATAACAAACTTGTAACGTTAGGCATAATTTGCACAAGTACTTTCACACTGGTTCCCATTATCAGACATAACAACATTCAATGCCAGAGTTAATTCGAACGGCGCTTGCAGACCCAGGATTCTGTACAACGTGCAAAGGAACTAATCAAATCTCTCAACATTCACTTTAGATATGAGCAATACGTCCCTGAACTTTACCTTTGATGCCTTAATATTTCACGCGCTCTCTCTCTCTCTCTCTCTCTCTCTCTCTCTCTCTCTCTCTCTCTCTCTCTCTCTCTCTCTCTCTCTCTCTCTCTCTTTTCACAAACACACTACACACACACACGCGCGCGCGCGCAACCATTTTCTTCAATGGACTTAATAAATTTAATCACATTCATTTTTCCTAACTTTTGCGAGGTATTTACTGTTTCTTTTTTATGTTTACTGATCTCTTCTTCGCCAGCAAATAAGACAACAGAAAACCACGGCCACGATTCAGACCACAGTGCCGAGGGCATCGATGCTAATAATCAGAGGATGAATCAATACAGGTTCTCGGTGCCAACGCCAGAATCTCAACTTGCCACCTGCCGGTTTTAAAGAGGAAAGGGGGAAATTAGATAATAAAGAAAATGTTCATAGACTGGATGTGACAATAGGAAAGAGCGCACACGGGCACATACTATCCACAACAGTCATTGTCTACGGAACCTGTGAGGATCCCTACGGCGTGAAGCAAAGGTAAACATTAGCGAAAGACAGACGACGTCCGGAAGAAAAAGAAGAATCTCAGCACAACTAGAGAACAGTAATGAAAGTACGATATGCTCAGTTATAAAGTTCACATATCTCCTCCTCCTGCAGGTCTAAGACAAATCTGAAGAGGGAGTCAGGAAGGCAGTCAGTTCATTAAGATATGGAATATGTCAAAACCAGCAAGAAAGGTCATTAAAATGATGCATTGTCAGCATAACCTTTACGGTATTACTCTATCCTACATGTCAAAGCCATATATTGTGAAAGGGATGTCGGAGACTTTTGGAGCTATGGTATGGTAGTGATGGAGGAGTAAGATCTCTCAAATTTTATTTAACCTTGGTCAAGAGAAAAAGATGCCAACGGTATAGCAAATGAACCCATTATATATATATATATATATATATATATATATATATATATATATATATATATATATATATATAATGGTGGCAAGTGCCAACAGAGATTTAAAAAAAATGCTCGACCGTACTGGGAGCAACATTTGTTAAAAAGGAAAGGTTTAAAATTTTATCTACAACGTTATTTCATGAAACCGCATGCGGTTGCAATCGTCAGGATGTGATGGGTCTGTGCTGCCGGAAAATCCTGGAAAATCATAAAAAGAGCAGCACCATATAACAATATTTCAAAAAGATGCAACCTATGCTCAACAGAAAAGTACATAATACTATGCAAACCACAACTGGCAACTTTAAACACCAGGATAGAAATGGTTAACAACTGCAGGCACAAGTGGAAATTCCTATCAGTGAACAGGAATCAGAAACACACGAAAAACACAGACAGCACGTGATGACAGACAACACAAGCAGTTATAAAACACCGGCAGCTCTGACCCATCACATCCTGACGATTGCAACCGCATGCGGTTTCATGAAACAACGTTGTAGATAAAATTTTAAACCTTTCCTTTTTAACACACACACACACACACACACACACACACACACACACACACACACACACATATATATATATATATATATATATATATATATAATCACGCTGTTTTTCCATCAGGCACCTTTGATCTTATCTGTCCCTCTTGAGTGTGGATGTACCAGGAATCTCTAACCACACGTAGTGAAAAATAAAAAGAGGTATCCAGTAGACTCGGTAATCAATCAGTACTAGAGCGTCGCGTCTGCCACGCCAACACCAAAACAAGCATAGATCACAATCCAAAGGAATGGAAGGGGGAATAAAACACTTTAGTATGGGCATCGCAAAGAAATGATTGGAAAATACCGACTCCCCACCCCGCATCCAATCTTCTGTTACCCCCGTCCTCTCTCTCTCTCTCTCTCTCTCTCTCTCTCTCTCTCTCTCTCTCTCTCTCTCTCTCTCTCTCTCTTCCCACTCTTTCTCTAACTTTCCCTCACACACACACACACACACACACACACACACACACACACACACACACACACAACACACACACACACAAAAGACGAATATTACCCTACATTATAGGAAGCAGAGACAGACATCACGACTCCACGCTGTCACAGTATTGACAATTCGGTGCCAGCACGTCAGCGCTCTGGCCTGCAAAGTGGCTTACACTGCCAGACAAATACACTGTCAGATTGACATGTGGATGGGAACTTTGACTAACTGCATGCATTAGTCCATGCCTGAAGACATAATTTACAAGCTTCTTGTTTGTATGTCACTTAAATGTGTAGTGAGGGGTGAGGGGGTAGGGGTTGGGAGCGGAAGGAGGCACAGAGGAAGAAGACGATGAATCGTGCAGACAGACGAGAACCACAACCACAGAGGAAGAAGATGATGAATCGTGCAGACAGACGAGAACCACAACCACAGAGGAAGAAGATGATGAATCATGCAGACAGACGAGAACCACAACCACAGAGGAAGAAGACGATGAATCGTGCAGACAGACGAGAACCACAACCACAGAGGAAGAAGACGATGAATCGTGCAGACAGACGAGAACCACAACCACAGAGGAAGAAGACGATGAATCGTGCAGACAGACGAGAACCACAACCACAGAGGAAGAAGACGATGAATCGTGCAGACAGACGAGAACCACAACCACAGAGAAAGAAGAGGGTCTGGGATCAAGGTGACTGATTGATTCTGTCGTCCAGAGTTCAAAGAAAGTCGTATTTCTGTCTGTGCTGATGTCAATAGGGGACAGAATGGAAAGTCAGGCACAACAACAATTGCAACATTTAATCCCCTGAGCAATGGTGCTTTATGAGCCGATTATATGCAACATTCGTTACATGATTCTTATGACAGAAGTGAGCGTAATTTTTTATCTATGTCTGCGTCATTTGAATCTATCTTTCTGTACGCTTTAGCGTTTTTCATAAAAAAAAAGAAAAAAGAAAAGAAAAGAAAGGTACGTGGGTCGATTTCTTCTGCTGTGGCTCATTACAAGCTTGTCACGTTCAGCCTGATTTGAACAAGTACTTTCACACTGGTTTCCATTATCAGACATGACTAACTTCAATGCCAGAGTTGCGATTTGAACGGCGTGCCTGCCAACCCAGGGTTCCGTACAACCGTGTGCAAGGAACCGGTCAGATTCCTCAACTTCTACTTCAGATGTGAACAAAACACCCAAGAACCGTACTGCTGATATCGTGATATTTCTCTCCCCCCCCCCCCCCCCCTTCTGTCACTCTCTCTCTCTCTCTCTCTCTCTCTCTCTCTCACCACACACACACACACACACACACACAACACACACACACACACACACACACACACACCACACACACACACACACACACACACGCACACACAACTATAATAAAACAGGTATCAAGAATCTCTACCAAGAGAGGATTTTTAAAAGCTTGATTTTTAGATTGAGGCTTGATGCCTTTAAAACCAAATTCTGTAAACATGTGACTTGTATTTGTGGCCAGCAAATCACTCCGTTCAATCCACTTTTTGTGCGATAGAATGAAACCCTAATTACCTGCTTGGTTGTTGAACACTGAACCGTCGATGTCAGTCTTTGAAGACATTTTTGAAGCTGTTCAAGGACTGATTAAGAGCCCAACTGGACATTTACTTTAACGTCTATGTTATTTTCCCCATCTTGGTGTTAGTTGCTTATTTAGTGTTTCTTTTAAAGCTTTGGATTCAGTTATGTGGTATTTTCTTTCTTCTTTTTTATTTTATTTTTTTATTTTTATTTTTTTTATCTAAGCCTAATTGTATTATACATACCTACGTACGCCCAAAATCAACACCAACCGTTCGCATGCATACACCCAAAAACACCACATGCACACACACATAACACTTACATACTGTCTAAGATCACTGTTAGGTGGATAGACGTTAAATTAAAGAACGAACACACAACTAAATGAATTTATTCACATTCCCTTTTTTTTAAGTTTTACCGGTGTATTTTGTTTAAGTTTACTGATCTCTTCTTCACCAGCAGATAAGATGTCAGAAAACCTAGGCCATGATTCAGACCATAGTGCCAATACCATCTGTACTGATAATCAGATGAAGAATCAATAGAGGTTCTCGGTGCCAAACGCCCAAATCCCAGCTTGCCACCCGCTGGTGTTAAAGGGGAAAGGGAAAAATTAGATGAGTCCACAGACTGGGTGTGGCGACACAAAAGAGCACACACGGGCACATACTATCCACAACAAAGAGCCATTGTCTACGGAACCTGTGAGGATCCCTACCGCGTGAAACGAAGGCAAAGAAACCTCCTCAAAAACCCAAACATTAGCGAAAGACAGATGACGTCCGGAAGAAAAAGAAGAATCTCAGCACAACAAGAGAACAGTAATGAAAGTACGATTTGCTCAGTAATAAAGTTCACATATCTCCTCCTGCAGGTCTAAGACAAATCTGAAGAGGGAGTCAGGAAGGCAGTTCATTCAAATATGGGAAATATCAAAATCAGCAAGAAATGTTATTAAAATGATACCTTGTCAGCACAACTTTTACAGTATATACTCCATCCTTCATGTCAAAGCCATATTTGATGAAAGGGATGTCGGAGACTTGGGGCAATGGTGTGGTAGTGATGGAGGAGAAAGACTCTCAAATGTTATTTAACCTTGGTCAAGAGGAACAGACGCAAACAGTATGGAAAATGGACCCATTAGATAGGTATAATCACGCTGTTTTTCCATCAGCAACCTTTGATCTTATCTGTCCCCCTTGAGTGTGGATATGATAGGCATGTCTAACCACATCTAGTGAAAAATAAAAAGAGGTATCCAGTAGACTCGGTCATCAATCAGTACTAGAGCGTCGCGTCTGCCACGCGAAAACCAAGCCAAGCATAAATCACAATCCAAAGGAATTAAAGGGGTGTGTGTGTGTAGGGGGGGGGGGGGGAGGGGTGGAGGAGGAGGGGGGAGGGGGGGATCACTTTAGTATGGGCATCGCAAAGAAATGATTGGAGAATACCGACTCCTCACACGCACTCCGATCCTCTGCCACTCCCCCTCCTCTCTCTGTCTGTCTCTCTCTCTGTCTCTGTCTGTATGTCTCTCTCTCTCTCTCTGTTTCTCTCTCTCTCTCTCTCTTTCTCTCTGTCTGTCTGTATACATGTCTTTCTCTCCCTCCTCTCTCTCTCTCTCTCTCTCTCTCTCTCTCTCTCACACACACACACACACACACACACACACACACACACACACACACACACACACACACACACACACACACACACGACGACGACGATGAATATTACCCTACATTATAGGAAGCAGAGACAGACATCACGACTCCACGCTGTCACAGTATTGACAATTCGGTGCCAGCACGTCAGCGCTCTGGCCTGCAAAGTGGCTTACACTGCCAGACAAATACACTGTCAGATTGACATGTGGATGGGAACTTTGACTAACTGCATGCATTAGTCCATGCCTGAAGACATGATTTACAAGCTTCTTGTTTGTATGTCACTTAAATGTGTAGTGAGGGTGAGGGGGTAGGGGTTGGGAGCGGAAGGAGGCACAGAGGAAGAAGATGATGAATCGTGCAGACAGACGAGAACCACAACCACAGAGGAAGAAGATGATGAATCGTGCAGACAGACGAGAACCACAACCACAGAGGAAGAAGACGATGAATCGTGCAGACAGACGAGAACCACAACCACAGAGGAAGAAGACGATGAATCGTGCAGACAGACGAGAACCACAACCACAGAGGAAGAAGACGATGAATCGTGCAGACAGACGAGAACCACAACCACAGAGAAAGAAGAGGGTCTGGGATCAAGGTGACTGATTGATTCTGTCGTCCAGAGTTCAAAGAAAGTCGTATTTCTGTCTGTGCTGATGTCAATAGGGGACAGAATGGAAAGTCAGGCACAACAACAATTGCAACATTTAATCCCCTGAGCAATGGTGCTTTATGAGCCGATTATATGCAGCATTCGTTACATGATTCTTATGACATAAGTGAGCGTAATTTTTTATCTATGTCTGCGTCATTTGAATCTATCTTTCTGTACGCTTTAGCGTTTTTCATAAAAAAAGAAAAGAAAAGAAAGGTACGTGGGTCGATTTCTTCTGCTGTGGCTCATTACAAGCTTGTCACGTTCAGCCTGATTTGAACAAGTACTTTCAACTGGTTTCCATTATCAGACATGACTAACTTCAATGCCAGAGTTGCGATTTGAACGGCGTGCCTGCCAACCCAGGGTTCCGTACAACCGTGTGCAAGGAACCGGTCAGATTCCTCAACTTCTACTTCAGATGTGAACAAAACACCCAAGAACCGTACTGCTGATATCGTGATATTTCTCTCCCCCCCCCCCCCCTTCTGTCACTCTCTCTCTCTCTCTCTCTCTCTCTCTCTCTCTCTCACACCACACACACACACACACACACACACACACACACACACACACACACACGCACACACAATTATAATAAAACAGGTATCAAGAATCTCTACCAAGAGAGGATTTTTAAAAGCTTGATTTTTAGATTGAGGCTTGATGCCTTTAAAACCAAATTCTGTAAACATGTGACTTGTATTTGTGGCCAGCAAATCACTCCGTTCAATCCACTTTTTGTGCGATAGAGTGAAACCCTATTTACCTGCTTAGTTGTTGAACACTGAACCGTCGATGTCAGTCTTTGAAGACATTTTTGAAGCTGTTCAAGGACTGATTAAGAGCCCAACTGGACATTTACTTTAACGTCTATGTTATTTTCCCCATCTTGGTGTTAGTTGCTTATTTAGTGTTTCTTTTAAAGCTTTGGATTCAGTTATGTGGTATTTTCTTTCTTCTTTTTTATTTTATTTTTTTATTTTTATTTTTTTATCTAAGCCTAATTGTATTATACATACCTACGTACGCCCAAAATCAACACCAACCGTTCGCATGCATACACCCAAAAACACCACATGCACACACACATAACACTTACATACTGTCTAAGATCACTGTTAGGTGGATAGACGTTAAATTAAAGAACGAACACACAACTAAATGAATTTATTCACATTCCCTTTTTATAAGTTTTACCGGTGTATTTTGTTTAAGTTTACTGATCTCTTCTTCACCAGCAGATAAGATGTCAGAAAACCTAGGCCATGATTCAGACCATAGTGCCAATACCATCTGTACTGATAATCAGATGAAGAATCAATAGAGGTTCTCGGTGCCAAACGCCCAAATCCCAGCTTGCCACCCGCTGGTGTTAAAGGGGAAAGGGAAAAATTAGATGAGTCCACAGACTGGGTGTGACGACACAAAAGAGCACACACGGGCACATACTATCCACAACAAAGAGCCATTGTCTACGGAACCTGTGAGGATCCCTACCGCGTGAAACGAAGGCAAAGAAACCTCCTCAAAAACCCAAACATTAGCGAAAGACAGATGACGTCCGGAAGAAAAAGAAGAATCTCAGCACAACAAGAGAACAGTAATGAAAGTACGATTTGCTCAGTAATAAAGTTCACATATCTCCTCCTGCAGGTCTAAGACAAATCTGAAGAGGGAGTCAGGAAGGCAGTTCATTCAAATATGGGAAATATCAAAATCAGCAAGAAATGTTATTAAAATGATACCTTGTCAGCACAACTTTTACAGTATATACTCCATCCTTCATGTCAAAGCCATATTTGATGAAATGGATGTCGGAGACTTGGGGCAATGGTGTGGTAGTGATGGAGGAGAAAGACTCTCAAATGTTATTTAACCTTGGTCATGAGGAACAGACGCAAACAGTATGGAAAATGGACCCATTAGATAGGTATAATCACGCTGTTTTTCCATCAGCAACCTTTGATCTCATGTGTCCCCCTTGAGTGTGGATATGATAGGCATGTCTAACCACATCTAGTGAAAAATAAAAAGAGGTATCCAGTAGACTCGGTCATCAATCAGTACTAGAGCGTCGCGTCTGCCACGCGAAAACCAAGCCAAGCATAAATCACAATCCAAAGGAATTAAAGGGGGGGGGTGTGTATGTGTAGGGGGGGGGGGGATCACTTTAGTATGGGCATCGCAAAGAAATGATTGGAGAATACCGACTCCTCACACGCACTCCGATCCTCTGCCACTCCCCCTCCTCTCTCTGTCTCTGTCTCTCTCTCTGTCTCTGTCTGTATGTCTCTCTCTCTCTCTCTGTTTCTCTCTCTCTCTCTCTCTCTCTCTCTCTCTCTCTCTCTCTCTCTCTCTCTGCCTCTTTCTCTCTGTCTGTCTGTATACATGTCTTTCTCTCCCTCCTCTCTCTTTTCTCTCTCCACACACACACACACACACACACACACACACACACACACACACACACACACACACACACACACACACACACACGACGACGACGATGAATATTACCCTACATTATAGGAAGCAGAGACAGACATCACGACTCCACGCTGTCACAGTATTGACAATTCGGTGCCAGCACGTCAGCGCTCTGGCCTGCAAAGTGGCTTACACTGCCAGACAAATACACTGTCAGATTGACATGTGGATGGGAACTTTGACTAACTGCATGCATTAGTCCATGCCTGAAGACATGATTTATAAGCTTCTTGTTTGTATGTCACTTAAATGTGTAGTGAGGGGTGAGGGGGTAGGGGTTGGGAGCGGAAGGAGGCACAGAAGAAGAAGATGATGAATCGTGCAGACAGACGAGAACCACAACCACAGAGGAAGAAGACGACGAATCGTGCAGACAGACGAGAACCACAACCACAAAGGAAGAAGACGATGAATCGTGCAGACAGACGAGAACCACAACCACAGAGAAAGAAGAGGGTCTGGGATCAAGGTGACTGATTGATTCTGTCGTCTAGAGTTCAAAGAAAGTCGTATTTCTGTCTGTGCTGATGTAAAGAGGGAGAAAAAAAATGGAAAAGCAGACACAACAAAAACAATTATAACAACAACAACAACAACAAGTTTGTGTAGGTGCGTAGTCTGTTGCGTTTAGGGTTTGCAGGCTTTGAATCTGAGGGTGGTTTCAAAGTTATTGCTTTGGGTGTTTTTCTTTTTGTGGTCTTTCCTTGTATTGTGCATTTTCTTTTTCTTACACTTTTCACGTGATTGTGTACGAATAAACAAATAGGTGACACGCATGATTTTCGTCAAAGAGACGGTCTGCGAGAGAGCGCGTCCCAGTTGTATTACGATAATAACAGTCTTTCTTCATAACGGTGTTGCAATGCGTGTTGTTAGTACATCAGTTTGAAAGCACATTTTAACTTTAAAATATAGCTAATGAGTTTCAAAATGGAGTGACTGATGGCGGAGAACGATGGAGAGGGGGTTAGTTACCGCCATGTCCTTGGCGGTAACTAACCCCCTCTCTTTCTAATTATAGCTATTGAGGATTTTGCACGCACACACACACATATACTACTCGAAACAAAAAGAAAGTAAACCACTGAAAAGGAAAGAAAAGGAAACACTGTTCACGAAGGACTAAATGACACACACAGGACAACGTTTGCAAAACGATCATCCAATGGGATACTGAACACGAAGAAGAAAGTCTCAAACGAAATATAGCTGCAAAAGCGTGAGTACATGAATGGTAATCAAATCAAGCAACATGAAATTAATTTTGCCCCTCTTCTCTCTCTCTGTCTCTTTCAGTCTCTCTGTCTCTGTCTCTCCTCTCTCCCCCCCCCCCCCCCCCCCCCACACACACACACACGCTGGGGGAAAACAAGTGCAGCTAACAATTATTGTGTCATTACACAAAGATTCAAAAGAAAATATTATTTTAAAGAAAAAAAAGTGATGGGGGGGGGGGGGGGGGGGGGGCATGGGAAGACAGAGAATGGGAACGCAAAATGAGGACAGCATATCATAAGCACAAAATCCTTCGCTAGCATTATATGGGGACCATCGTCATCCATCTTGAAGACAGAACCATCCATATCACCTGCTCCGAGGCCTTTCGTCTGCTGATTCGGACTCGTCAGGGAGACACGGCTGATTGTGTCTGTGCTCCCTCAGCATCAAATGGAGATACACCACAGTCTATAATTCTGTAGTATTCCCACCACCAAACGTTCAAAAATGGAATCCAACAGCACCTCAAAGCATGCATCTCGTGCGTGTACGTGTGTGAATGTGCGTGAGTGTACTCGCGCGCGTGCTATGTGTGTATGTGTGTGTGTGTGTGTGTGTGTGTGTGTGTGTGTGTGTGTTGTGTGTGTGTGTGTGTGTGTGTGCGTGCGTGTGTGTATGTGGTGTGTGTGTGTGTGTGTGTGTGTGTGTGTGTGTGTGTTGTGTGTGCGTGCATGTGTGTGTGTGTGTGTACTGAAAAGAGATATAACATCGGCACTGGTCTCTTCGGGTGATGTACAAAATAAACCGTATTTGCTAGACCTCTCCTCCCTCCCCATTCTTCCCCACTCCCTCCTTACCTCCGTTTACCACTACCCGCCCCTCTCCCATCACCGGCCTCACGTCTATCCTCCCTCCCACCGTCATTTCCCATTCCTCTCCTTTTTTTTTTTTTAACCCCCACCCCCACCTCCACCCCCACCCCCACCCCACCATGTCTTTTCAACCACGGCCTCTTCGTTCGGCCACTGACTGGTAAGACAGAGACGATGACTCCACTGTCGTGCCTGTTTTATCTTCTCTCCCCCCCCCCCCCCCCCCCCTCCTCCTCTGCATCTCTTCCTACTCTGTCGCCCAGCTGTCTTGGCGAACAATGGCTGAGCCGCCTAACGGGTTCGAACCCCGTGCGTGAAGGGCAGTAGGGCCAGCGGTGACGTGGACGCTCTCCTGTGTTGAAACGTCAGCCACAGTGGAGACAGGACAGTAGAACGATTTATCGATCGCACGGCAAGCACTCCTCGCCTCCTCTTCCTCCTCCCCCTCCTCTGTCGTCTAGGGGGAATGGGGTGGGGTAGGGGAAAGAATTGCCTATTTCAAAACCAAAATAAAGGGGGTTAGTTGCAGAGTGAGGCGACTGCAGGCGGAAATCTATACGAATCTTTTTCTTTTTTAATTATGTAATCAATCCGCCCAACATGAACAAATGGATCACAGACAAAACACGACGGGTTTCGACCTCTTAGGTCTTCTTCAGGTAAGATTGTACACACAAAATAGAGGGGGTAAAGGCGGTAGAGGGTGGCGGGGGGGGGGGGGGGGGGGGGGGGAGGGGAGGAGGCCAACGATCATCACATTGGGTGGGGTTGATGATGGACGTTATAATGTTTGTGGTCCTGTAGTTCTTTGGTGCTGTAGGTTTGCAGATAGAAGATGCAGACTCAACACAGTGGGGGTGTTTCGTTCTTTTTCTTTTTTCTTTCTTTTTTTTTGTGTGACCTCCAGCCTCCTACTTTGCTACTTTTTTTTTTTTTTTTTTAAAGCGGGGCCTCCATCCGCCTATTTCCCCCCACCTTTTTCCCCTTTTTTTTCTTTTTTTTTTAGTGAGGGTGTTTCTGTTTGTCAGGTCTTGGCTGAAGAAGCAGGTCAGGGTTTAATAGGGACTGAAGACGATCAGCGGGATGTGGGGTTCCCTTCTTCCTCCGCTCTCATGCCCCCCTCCCCCCCCCCCCCTCCTTCCCTCTCTTTCTGTCCTGCCTCCATCGAGGTTTTCACTGTCTATTGACAATGCAGAGACCACGTATACGTGTACCTTAATAACACACCCTTAACTACGAAATATATGAATGGAACATCACAAAAAGGAACTGAATGAAATCTCACTGAGACTGACTCAGAGCGAAACGTTTTGTTATTGTCGTTAGCTGATAAGCCCTGGTGAAATAAATACAGGCCAATAGCTGTAGTGGACATCTCTCACGCATGCTGCCACGCACACATGCAAACGCTCAATCACACACACACACACAACACGCACGCACGTGTGCGCGCACACACACACACACACACACACACATACACACACACATAACGCGCGCGCGCGCAAGCCCGCACGTACGTACGCACGCATGCACGCGCACACACACACACACACACACACACACACACAAGGTCATGGACAATGCTAAGTAAATGCAATATGTGGATACATATATCTATCCAAATTGGTTCAAGACATTAGTTTGTGATTTCTTTCACCAAAAATCTCCCGCTTCTACAATTGTACCTTGTAAACGGTATATTCTTTTTGTTTGATTTTCGTGTGTGTGTGTGTTTTTTCCTGACGAAATTAAAATTAATTGCCATTAAAATTCTTCTCTATGGGATTACTCACTCAAAGTCTGGCACATTTTGCACATATTTGCATAAGCATTAGAATTTATGAGAAATAAGACGTGTTTCAATTTCAAACTCTCTCCTCACATTGAGGACATGTTTTATTGTCGGACGTTTGACATCATTTTCCGAATGTGTTCTGGCTCAGCGTTCTAATGAAGAATCCTGTACATTATTTTGATGTAACAATCATGAAATGTTTATCACTTCCATGTAACGATTATGAAATGCATTGTTTACTTTAAAAATTACTTCTAAACTGTAGGAAATTATCATAATCTATGGTTCTTCCTTCCCCTGTGCCGGCATACCCGTTTGGCTAAGAGCAAAATGGTATGACCTTTGAATTCAGAAATAAATTGCACGTTACTGCCTACCGCCTGACAAAGCCAAACGAAACCCAAATAATTTTTGGTCAAGATTTTTTCTCTTACACAAGAAACTCAATTTACTTTTACCCGAAACAAAACAGAACTAATTACAATAGTAAGTTTCAGAGTGACGTGACAGCAAAAGGAAATTGACACACATCTTAAAAGTCATTTTCGGTAATTCCGGTCGGTTGACATGGACAAACAAAGTTACAAGACAAAACAATTTGTTTGACCATTTGAACCACTGGAGTTACTTAACATTGCTTTAAAAAAATAATTCCAGTAGCACACGAACAGCGTAATGGCCATTGCACGTGGACCTAAGCACACACCTTCCATCACTCTCCACTTTCCTCCTCTCCGCCATTCTCCTCCACTCCCTCGGCCCCTCACCCTTCCTGCTCATTGCTTGTCCGCTTCAACCATCTATCTGTCTGTCTGTCTGTTTCTGTCTGTCTGTCTGTCTGTCTGTCGATGTAACCATCCATTCATTTACCCACCCACCCACCGTCTATCTTCTGTCTGTCTGTCTGTCTGTCTGACTGTCGATGTAACCATCCATTCATTTACCCACCCACCCACCGTCTATCTGTCTCTGTCTGTCTGTCTATCCATCCTATCTATCTATCTATCTATCTATCTATCTATCTATCTATCTATCTGTCTGTCTGTGTCTGTCTGTCTGTCTGTCTATCTATCTGTCGATGTGTCCATCCATTCATTTACCCACCCACCCACCGTCTATCTGTCTGTCTGTCTGTCTGTCTGTCTATCTATCTATCTATCTGTCTGTCTGTCTATCTATCTATCTATCTATCTATCTA
>CM065727.1:11496884-11501884 GCA_033310375.1 Conus canariensis
GCCCGGCCCAGCCTCGCCGACAAACATGATAATTAGTCACTTCCCCGACATAGCGACGCTGCTCAGTAATTAAGCCAAGCCCTTGGTGTATTGTCCATTGGCGGTCGGTCCACCACGGCCCATTACGGTACAGGGGCTCTGTGTGCCCACCACTGTCCCCCCCCCCCCACCGCCACCCCACACAGCACAACCAGCTGCTGACATTTACACATCCCCGGTAAGGTGTCGACGAAGGTCAACTCAAGGAAACACTCATCCATCACACACTGTGGACTGTTTCATGCTCCATGCCTAAATATTTTGCACATACTTTTTCGCCACCTTTTCCTTTTTTTTTTTTTTTTTTTTAAATTGATAGTCATGTGGTTGTTGTTATTGTTGTAGGTATTGTTGTTTTTTTTATGCTATTATTATTATTATTATCATTATATTATTATTACTATTACTATTATTATCATCATCATCATTATTGTTGTTGTTATTATTATTATTTCCATTATATTATTATTATTATCAATATTATTTATCATCATCATTATTGTTGTTGTTATTATTATTTTCATTATATTATTATTATTATTATTATCATTATTATTATTATCATCATCATCATCATTATTACTGTTTTAGCTGTTCTTGTTATTTTCAGGGTTATGATAATCTTAGATTCTCCCCTTCCCTAAGTGTCCCCTTTCCCCCTTCGTCCTCCACCCACTCCCTCCTCCCCTCTCCCCCTCTCTTCTCCATTAATGTGCTTGTGTTATAATTGACTTTTTTTTTAATGCAATGATATGTTTATTAAAAAAGAAAAAAAAAACTGTTGACAAAGGACAATTCTGATTCTGATTCCTCTCGTGAAAAAAAATGACCTCAAAAGACGTTTCATCCAATTATCGAACAGCCGCCTGAAATAGTTGTATTATTGTGGTATAATTGTTTGCCTACAATATGAATCATGGATAATAAACTACACACAGGTCGTGCTCCTTTCCTCCCCCTATCTTCTTCTGCCGGGATGCCCCCCCCCCCCCTCCCCCCCCCCCTCCCCTCCCCCTCGCATTGGATTTTTGAGTTTTTGAAAGAAATGAATGTTTCTTTTAAATGATTTGATTTTAACTTGAGCACGACACTTTCTTTTTTTTTTGGGGGGGGGGGGTGGGGGTGGGGGGGGGGATGGGGGTGTCTTTTGATGTAAAGAAATGCCTGGTGTTGAGTTTTAACGTTGCATTGTAATTCTCTCACTTTTTTTTTTTTTTTTTTTGGTAATAGTGTTTCAGCCCTAATATGGCTTTTGTGTTTCGACAGGGCTCCAAGCAACATGATTTGATTCGATTTCTCTTCTTCTGAGAGTCACATACAACTTAAACTCCGTTGAGTAGGCCTATCACTGATACAGAAATAGACGCATTCCGTTGCTTTTTTTTTTTTTTTTTTTTCAAATTCCTCAGTCCTTTCTCCGGAGCATCATGTCAGCATGTCGGACAGGTTTGGACAGTTGAAGCCAGTCAAAGACAGTCCCTAACACACCAGTCTCAGTTTAAGCCAGTCAAAGCCAGTCCCTGACACACCAGTCACAGTTTAAGCCAGTCAAAGCCAGTCACTGACACACCAGTCTCAGCCACCTACTATCCTTTCTAACATTCATGGCGACAGTTTCCTTCTCTTGCAAGTCCTTCGCAGTGGAAGGTTGAACCTATTACTGGGATGTTCGGAACGCTGACTCGGCGGTTGCATTTGACAGATGGGTTGCGGCTAGAGTAAAACATGTAATAAAGTGTTTGCAAGTTAACATCACGACGGATGAGAACTATATGAACGATTCTAAATGTTCTGATTGCTCTAAATGTGCCGTAGTTTAAAAACAAACATAAATTCTTAAGATCAGCTACGGCCATGATTGCAGAGTCTTGTAATCACGCCTGATTTACGTGTAACCAGTGGAAATCAGCCTTTAGATCTAAATTTGGAACAAACGTCGCGATATCTGCTCAGGCATCACACGTTTTGATAGATTCTGAAATGAGCGGTTTAGAGCACCATGAATGACGTCAAATAGACACACATCAGAACAGGAGAGTGTAAATCTGCAGAGAGATCCAAGGATATGCCTCACTAGCCCCCCTAGCCTCCCCCCCCCCCCTCCCCGCCTCACTATCTCCCTACCCCCCCCCCCCCCCCCCCCCCCCCCCTTAAAAAGAAAAAGAATCCGTGCCCGTTTGATGGGAAGAAAAAGCAGTCAGCATCAGACCGCACCCTGTAGGGTTAAAACGAAATCCATATGATCGGATCAGTCGAAACCTTCGTTTCTTTTGGCTGAGTGGTGGGCATAATTATCTTTGTCATTGCCATTCGTTTTGATGTAGTGTTTTTAGTTTCAAAGTGAGGTGGCTGCAGGCGGATATTGAAACACATTTCAACAGTAATTTGAAGTAACTCCGCCGGCTAACATGGACAAACAAATTACAAACAAAACACGACGCGTTTCGACCTCATAGGTCTTCTTCAGGCAAGATAAACAACATTCAAGGCAATGAAAACGAAGAACGAGCAATCACTTATTCTCTCGAACTCCGCGCAAGTTGGGCGTTGAAATAAGTGATTGCTCGTTCTCCATCATTTTCATTGCTCTGAATGCTGTTGATATCGCCTGAAGAAGACCTAACAGGTGGATCCGCGTCGTGTTTTGTCTTGTCATTTGTTTGTCCATGTTAACCGGCAGAGTTACTTAAATTACTTTTTAAACTTGTAGCGTTTTTGATTATGAGTGTGATTTTTTTTTTTTTTTTTTTTTTTTTTTTTTTGTCTTTGTTAGACATGATGTAGGTTCTCCAATTTTAAACTGGCGTCGAAACGCCGTGGTGTCCTCCGCTTTGGGGCAGGCGATGGACACGTATTGATTTGATGGGTGAGACTTGTGCCAGAGCTGGGGGCAAAAAGCACGGTCACGTCTGATCAACACTGAAACCAGAGACTGGTCACACCAGGCCCACAGTCAACTCGTTTTCATTCGGCGACGTTGGTCAGACGTCTTTCACATGAAATCATTTCTGTAACGTTCAGTCCTCACACAGTGACTCTTTCTTCTTCTTTTTTTTTTAATCAAAAGCCAGCTCCGATGGACAGGACACGTTGTCCGCATGGAGGACAGCAGAATTCCAAAGATGCTGCTCTACGGACAACTGAAGGAAGGACAACGTGACCAAGGAAGGCCTCTCAAGAGATACAAAGACACCTTGAAGTCCAACCTCAGAAGCTGCAACATCGACACTGCTTCCTGGGAAGATGTCGCCCTTGACAGAACACAGTGGAAGCAACGGTGTATCCAAGACACAAAGACATTCGAGCGCAACAGAGCAGCCGCCATCCAGGAAAAGAGGAATTGGAGAAAACGGGGCCCATCCTGCAAGACTCCATTTCATGCAGTGTCTGTGGACGACTTTGTGCCTCAGGAATTGGTCTTCATTCCACATGAGGACCCACATCAGCAGACGACCTGTCTGCCTACTCATTCGTCAGACATGACGGGAGAATCCATCATCATCATTCTTTTATCAGGACAGGCATTGAACAGAAACCTGTGCATAAACGTTAACTTACCCTTTGATTTGCGGAAACAAATATTCCCATATCCCTAAATTCACGTTTCTTCTACGGAACAGGATTTTTAATGGAAAACAACTGAAACACCGAAAGACTAATCAAAACAACAAACATGATGATAATTAAGCTCCCAAACTCTGGAGCTTTCAATATTGAGAAAGTCTTGTTTTCTAAATGTGTATAGAAAAATATAGAATGCTGTCCCTTGTTCGTTTTCTGGTAGACTTTGCAGCCGCATAGTTGTCTGAATCGATCAAAAAGGCATACGGTGGTCTGACCAAGTAATGTTGGGATCCATGCATCCTCGTGTGAAATATACAAACGTTTACAATGAAACACACAACAAAAACAAATTAAGAGAAGGCTAACGTTCAGCGTTCTTGTGGCAGTTGATATGCTTATGTCAACAGAAAACTTTAAGCACTAAATTTCCTCTCTCTCTCTCTCTCTCTCTCTCTCTCTCTCTCTCTCTCTCTCTCTCTCTCTCTCTCTCTCTCTCTCTCTCTCTCTCTCTTCCAAGGCTCGTGGAATGCTATTTAACCGTAACGTCTGAACAAAGAGTCATACTTGAAGAATATCTGAGCAGATGTTGACCAAGGTTTGAGGTTTGGTAGTGTGTTAATTGGTTAAGTATAAATAACTGGAACAGAAGTTAGGATGAAACAGAAAAGCTTTCCCAAATAACCCTGCCCCCTGCCTCTCTCTCTCTCTCTCTCTCTCTCTCTCTCTCTCTGTCTCTCTCTGTCTCACACACACCACACACACACACACACACACACACACACACACACACACACACACACACACAGAGAGAGAGAGAGGAGAGAGAGAGAGAGCATGTGTTTTACATGCCGTTCATTGCAAGGCTACGGTATAACATCATAGTCGCTTGATTGAAGCGCATATCCTATAGAAATGCCATAGTTCACAGGATTAAGCGAAGCGTAAAACTAAGAAATGAAAAACGAAATCATAATGGGACGGACATTCATTCAAATAAGGTGCTCAATGGCTCGGCTGTGTCAAAATATGTTGGCACACACACACACACACACACACACACACACACACACACACACACACACACACACACACACACCTTTTTTATCCCTTGCATATATTATGGGAATTCTAGATTTAACGAGCTCATTCAAATGATCAACTAGTGGAGAAGAATTTTGAAGAATTACATGATCAAAGAAAAGAAAATTATCTAAATGACCTTGGTAATTCCAACGTTTAATTAGTTCTTTGAATCTTTTTTTTTCAGGTGGATACTGACAACGGGGACATGGCATTGTTTCGCAAAGTGAATCCGGAATTCTTCCCTTTGGTGTCTGTTGAAAACTTTGTCCTATTATGACTTTCTCACCATTTAATACTTCATTTCATTTTCGATT
>CM065727.1:11509384-11511884 GCA_033310375.1 Conus canariensis
TGTGTGTGTGTGTGTGTGTGTGTGTTGTCGTTTTGCAGACAGGCACTTGATTTCCCCAAAAGCGCAACACTATGAAATTTTGACAGTACTCAGTCCTACAGGATTAACGTGTTGTTGCTAGTTTCCTCTGTTATTTTATTAAATTGAGTTGGGTAAAAGAAATGTATTAATGAATTACAAACTGCTTGTCGTATCTGGCCCCCACGTGTGTGTGTGTGTGTGTGTGTGTGTGTGTGTGTGTGTGTGGTGTGTGTGTGTGTGTGTGTGTGCGCGTGGCGTGCGTGCGTGCGTGCGTGCGTGCGTGCGCGCGCGCGCTTGTGTGTTTGCGTGTGTGTGGGTGCGTGCGTAATTTTGTCGTAAAGTCAGCTGGCGTATACTATTCCAGATAATCATGGAAAAATTGGAAAGGGGGCGGGAAGGGGGGGGGGAGAGAGAGAGGGGGAGATGATGGAGCAGAGAGAGTCCTGGAACGGAAGGGAGCATGAAACAGAAAAGAAATAAAGATAAAAAGAACGGGGCAGTGTCTCCTCCGGTGGGTTGTCTTTTGACGGCTTGACATTGACTGCTCCCTGTGGATTGCCGGTGCCGGGGCTGCGGCGGGCCGGGCCGGGCTGTGGCTGTGGACGGGGTGTAGGAATAAAGCCGGTGCCGGGGCTGCGGCGGGCCGGGCCGGGCTGTGGCTGTGGACGGGGTATCGGAATAAAGCGGGCATGGGTGCACTGCCACTGAGGTGGCACCGAAAATTGGGACAGAAATAAAAAAAAAAAAGAAAGAAAGAAAAGGAGGGGGTGGTGGGGGGGAGGGAGGATACATATGTTAGCGACCTGTCATCTCTTAAAGCAGTAGCGTGCCGATTGTGGACAATGAGGTTTGACACAAAATGCGCCCACTCACCGGCACATAATGGAAATCGTGTTTAACAGGGAAAAATATGATCAAATTCTCATCAAGAAGCATGCCCCTAAAATAACTCGATTTGGTAATGGCAGCAAAACAGCCACTGAGTCACAGAGAGAGAGAGAGAGAGAGAGAGAGAGAGAGAGAGAGAGAGAGAGAGAGAGAGAGAGAGAGAGAGAGAGAGAGAGAGCTATCCTAGATTCCTACAATTTTCTATACAGAAGCATGGGAATCGACATCAACAGTACAAATAAACTACTCATCTAAAAACGACGGTTGAGTTTTAGCTGCCACGCTCATGCTCCAAGTTATATATAATGATCGCTCTTCAAGTCTACCCCACAGGAGAAAATCCTAGGCTTTGTTCAAGAGTACACACACACACAACACACACACACACAACACACACACACACACCACACCAAACTGCGACACGTGCGCACGCACGCAAGCTCGCACACACACACACACACACACACACACACACACACACACACACACACACACACACACACACCACGCACACATATCTTAGTTCTCAATCAGAAGCTTATAATGATGCCATTTGTTTGCAAAATCAACATAGTTCGTATTCATTTTTGCAATGCATTTTTCTACTTGATATTTATTTATTTTTTGGTTTGATATTCACTGAAAGCAGGAAACAGAGGAAGCACCTTAAAGGCTCTGGATTTGTAAACAAAGGACCTTGCAGAGATATTAATGTAATCAAATATGATGTCAGTTTTTAACCGAGAGTCAGTATCAAACAGAACAAGTTCCTTTGATAATATAATTTCAGTAACTCGAGCAATTGTCTCTTGAGAAACTCTAAAGGTCAACCCAAAAACGTGTTGTCATGTCGCATGTGAAAAATAAATGATCTATAGTTTCCTTTCAGACTAACAAAAAGTACATTTGTTATTGTCAATGATGTTCGTTTTTTTCAAGAACAATATTTGTAGCCAGGATCCTGTGAATTAATTTCATTTGAAACCAATTCAGTTTAATTTCTGTTATTTTGGGTGTGCGACGAAATATATTTTCCAGTTCAATTCTTTACCCGTTTCATTGGCTGTGAGTTATCTACATTTAAGATATCATAATAAAGTCGAGTCGAGCTCCTTTCTCTACGCTCCAAATAACACTGAGAGCTTTTTCAGAATTCCTAGGCATATTGCTAGTTAATCTGATATTCTTCATTCGAAGATATTTTCTGACAGATTGCACACAACCTCTGTCTGTCTGTCTGTCTGTCTGTATGTGTGTGTGAGTTTGGATGTGTACGCGTGTGTGTGTGTCTGCGTCCATGCGTGCGTGCGTGCATGCGTGTGTGCGTGAGTGCGTTCGTGTGTGCATGTGTGTGTGTGTGTGTGTGTGTGTGTGTGTGTGTGTGTGTGTGTGTGTGTGTGTGTGTGTGCGTGTGTGCACATATGTGTTCAGAGACACAGTGAGTTCACTTATCTGTGTTTCGTGATGTTTTCATTTAATAATAAACGTTGAGTTCCTTGGAATGTGTGATAGGCTACATAGAAAAAGATGAAAAGGAAAAGTAACACACACACACACACACACACACACACACACACACACACACACACAC
>CM065727.1:11524384-11534384 GCA_033310375.1 Conus canariensis
CAGGCAAGACAAACAATATTCAGGACAATGAAATCGAAGAACGAAGAATCCCTTTTGGGCGTTGTCCTGAATGTTGTTTATCTTGCTTGAGGAAGACCTAAGAGGTCGAAACTCGTCGTGTTTTGTCTCGCTATTTGTTTGTCCCTGTTGTTCAGCGGACTCACTAACAATTCTTTTGTAACATTTGTTTGAATTTCCGCCTGCAGTCACCTCACTTTACAACTAACCGTGCCATCAGTTTGTTGAGGTGATGCCAGCCAGCTTCAGATCAGTTTTATCTGAATTCAGTTCAAAGCTTATTAGTCGTCATGGATCTGGTGGAATCATCTCTAAAATGTGAAGTGATCTACTGCTGGACAAAGCAGATCCCGCTGACACGGCATTCAGTACGGGGCCTGTGATATCTGCACATTTGTGGGAAATAAGATGAAATACGGTCATATATCATTCAGCTTGCTCAAACATGCATTCTGATGGGTAGAAGGGTAACAAAGAGTGGCAGGTTTGTCTACACATTGTGAAGCTCAGTATTTTGACTGAGAGAGAGAGAGAGAGAAAGAGAGAAGAGAGAGAGAGAGAGAGGAGAGGGGGGGGGGGGGCTCTGTGCGTATAGGGGGAAAAACAGGAAAACTATTTTGAGCCTCGTCGCATTGGCAAAGCACAGATCAAGTCCGTCTCAAACATATGTAATGTTGAAAGGTTAAGTTCATGTTCAGTTGACCATGAGCTTACACTGTCCATCTCAATGGAAGAAACCATTTCTGACGTGTTACTGGAAGATGATTTTCGTCTCCTTTTGTTAACCACCTGAATACTCTGTGTTCGTGGCACATGACATCGGCTCGTATGCATTTTGTTCAACACCATACACACAGACGTAGATACTTTCGTAAACAACGCTGAACACACCCACTCTTATTTGTGTCTAGACCACTGATAACAAAATACTATAACCTGCTGCATGTACAGACAAAATCCACAACATGCATGATTCCATCCACATATCCTATTTACACTTTGGGAATGCTGACGGGTATTGGTTTGAGCATAAACTAAATCAACGTCTCCCAGAAATTCTGTGCTAGAACATCCTCTTTTCTGTCAGTCTCTTCGACTGTGCCTTATTATCTTTATTTATTTATCTAACTTATTCATTTACTTATTTGTGCATTGATTTATTGTTTAATGTCTGTTTTTGTTTTTCATTCCTATCATATCTTTACTTACTTATCTGTGTATTCATTTGTCAATTCCTATTTGTCTTTCTTTACTTTCCTCCATTGTGTTCCTGAGTTCTTTGTCACAGATGAGTTCTAGAAAATCTTTACAACTTTTTTCTGTTGTTAAACTTCATAGTAAGCTAAATGTGGTTGTAATCTGGTGTCAGCCAAGGTCGTGGGAGGTAATCACCAGAAGAGGTACTAAATGCTCATGTTGCTGTTCCATAAGTCTTCACCCTGCTGTCTGGACACTCAGACCATCTGCATAGACCAGCATTTCAAGACAACCTGTTATCACTTTGGGGAAATGGATGCAGATTAGGCCGTTGGGGAGTAAATGTACGCTTTGAAATGACCGTATTCCAGTGAGATAGTGAGAAAGGAGCTGTTTCCATCCAGCAAAATCGTGAGCAGTAGGTTTCATCCTTGGACAATTTTTCTTTTTTAAATCATTCTTGGAATCCGGGGGCACTCAGAATCAGGTGACTCCTACTGGCTTTTGCATTGTCTTTTCTCACAGACGGTGATGCTGCTGATAGGTGAATGCCATTATGACAGACAGGCCCACGGGTAACCGTTGAATTATTTGCTGATCATTTCCGTGACACAAATCTGACCGGTGAAGTAACCTTTCCACTACAGGCATAGACCACAAGTGACAGGACCCATGCGTGTAGTTTACATACATTTATTTGTGTCGTTTACATCCGTGTGGAAAACGACATTTGTTTGTCCATACGATCATACAATATCTAGATGGCTTCATGACAAGCATCCACAATTCCTCGCAAGAAACATGTTAAATGTAGACCTCCTTTCAACGGACACAGAAAGGATGATAAAATGTGACACAAAAAGAAGAAATGCAAAGATAACAAGAACTACAGGAAAAGCAGGATTCGTGACATTTCCAGAAAGAAACGATGCCAGATGCCAAAAGGAAATCGTCTACCATAGGATGATTCTCAAGATGCTTCCACAACATGTCGATCAAGTTCCGAAGTAGGGCCCTTGTTTTGGAGGCGAACTGTGCGGTAAACACAGAGAGTGGTCGTCTATCCTTCCAAGGAAAAAAATTGAGAGAAAAGGGGATGAGAGGTGGTGATACTGTGTGCAAAAAGACCCTCCTGGATCACATGCTGCACACCAAAAATTCATGCGCCAAGGCCTTTCGTAAGGAGTCGAGTATTTATAGACTGGCCCAGTTAGATTGTGTTGCGAATGTTCATTGTCTGAAAGTTGATTCTCCTCATTTTCTTTCACATGGCCATCCAGGTACGAGCCAGGTGGTTCCAAGCAGACAGATTCAAATCACAGGAGCGGGACTACTTTGGCGCTTCTTGCTGGCGCGAAGATAAGGTCACGAGTGAGTGCAAAGGTCTGAAATATGACGTCAACTAACGGGAAGGTCATGTGTTTGAAAATTGTGATTTCATCGGTGAAAATCCCCCCCCCCCCCCCCCCAAGGGAAATAACTGGTGGGGGGTGTTCCTTTGATCAATTATCAGTTTGACATTAAATGCTGCCTCAAATGTATGGTTGATCTCAAAACGCTTACATGGATTATAATTATAGCGTTTCAGTGCAAATCCTAATCCAGCCGTGTGGCCTCATGAGCTTGTGTATCTGGCGGCAAACAGCAGGGAGACAGGGGGGTGTTAGGTTTGGGGAATTGGAAGAGTGGGGTAAGAGAAAGTGGCGAAAAGCAGGAACGGAGGGGGGGGGGGGGTGTAACGTGGAGGGGGAGGGGTGGGGGCGGCCAAGAGCGGAAAGGGATCGGGAGATGTTTGCAGCCGAGAGAGATACATAGCATTAGTTCCAATTACTTTCCGCAGTGGTACCCGGACAGATTCAGATCCTCCAGAATGGTTCCTGCTTAACGTTTCCCAGGAGCTCAGCCACAAGGGGAGAGAGAGAGAGAGAGAGAGAGAGAGAGAGAGAGAGAGAGAGAGAGAGAGAGAGAGAGAGAGAGAGGTAAACAGGAAAGAAGCATGCAGAGGAATACAATCGACAGGCAGGTAAGCATGAAAGGAAAGAGAGAGAGAGAGAGTGAGAGAGAGAGAGAGAGAGAGAGAGAGAGAGAGAGAGAGAGAGAGAGAGAGAGAGAAGCAGGTAGACGCGCATGCCCGCGCATGCGCTCGCGCGGAGAGAGAGAGAGAGAGAGAGAGAGAGAGAGAGAGAGAGAGAGAATGCGAATGCGAATGATTTATTCAGATAAAGGCCATAGCCCATACTGAAGGGGTGACACCCGTAATACAACACACAAGAAGAATTCTCAGTAAGAAAATGGAAAGAAAAAGCTATTACACGTATATGCACTACGCAAACTATTATGAATAGACTGTTCGTATTCGCTTTTGCGCTTCATATATGTACATAGCAAGATCGAAAAGGTCATTTTCATTTCTTGTTGCTAACAACAAGTTGACTCTAAAACTACAGGGGTCACAATAATACTTGGCCTTAACAAATTTAGCTCTAAGGTCACTGAGTGCAGGACAGCAAAGTAAACAATGTATTTCATCGTCCTTTGCCTGATTACACAAGCGACACATCAATTCCTTATCTTTCAGAACACTGTATCTAAACCGATGGCAAGCAATGTCAGAGACACCAAATCTAAACTTACTCAATGCACTCTTAATATACCTGTTCATATTCATTTCAATGTATGGTTCAACCACATGTGCTGTTTTAAGGAGTCTGTATTGTGCAAATCTGTCACTGCTATAGATATGGTCATGCCAATCTTGCCATCTGCAATCGATCATTCTTTGTTTAAAACATTTCAAAAATCCCGATATACTTTCAACGCCCTGGTTATCCCAAACATAAGCAAGGCCGTAAGAATTTAAGCACTGACGAACATTGGTAGCCCATGTCTTCTTGCCATTACCATCCAACTGTCGCAATGTCTTATAAGCTTTGAATGGTATCTTACTTTCCTCCATTCTGGTTATTTTCAGCCAATCCTTAATACATCTAAAAACAGAATTGATATAAATTGGATACCTTCCGAGTTCACCATAAACTAAATCATTTGGTGTACGATTGTCTACATTCAAAAATCTTTTCATTGCATACAAATGAACATTCTCCATTTCGACATTTTTCTCGAGAGCCCAAATTTCAGCCCCATATTGTAAGATTGGCTGCACCTGCGAATCGAATAACTTCGAAAAAACAGAAAATGCGCTACTATTCAATTTATATAAAATATGAAGAATAACTGTGACTGCTCTCCTTGCCCTATTTGCTATATCTTGACACCCAAAAGTGAAACTTAGTCTGGTAGTAAAATAAAATCCAAGATATTTGTATGCGTTGACTACACCAATGAATTCACCCCCGTAGGTCCATTTTTCATTACGTGCCAAATATCCACCTTTACGAAACACAACGATATTGGTCTTATTCATATTTACTCTTAATTCTAAATTAGTAGCAGCTGTATGCAAGCTGTTCAGTTGCCTTTGCAGACCAACAACAGTTGTAGACAGTAAAATAATGTCGTCAGCAAAAAGTAATACAAACAGTTCCAAGAGATCAAAAGTAACACCATGTCGTCCATTTTGAATAATCTCCAAGGCCAATTCATTTATGAACAGAGAGAATAAAACTGGACTACAAACATCCCCTTGCTTAACCCCTCTTGTACACTTAACAAAATCTGATAATTTTGCTCCAGCTCTAATTCTTGCTTTTACCTCTTTATACATGCTCTTTACGCAACGATACAACTTACATTTAATTCCATTTTTTAACAAAATAGGCCACAATATATTCCGTGAAATTGAATCAAAAGCTTTTTCAAAATCTACAAAAGCCACATACAGCTTCTTGTTATTTACAAATTGTTTTTGAACTGCAGCTAGTAAACTAAACATATGATCAATGGTAGAATAGCCTTTTTTAAATCCTGCTTGATGTTCTCCAGTTATACCATTCTGAGATACCCATTCATGAAGTCTATTATTAATAACTTAACTATAAAGTTTACTACATACATTGCACAAAGAAATGCCTCTATAATTATTTACATCGTTTACCTCCCCTTTCTTAAATAACGGTAATATTATGGATTCTTTCCAATCTTCAGGATAAATCCCTGTATCAAATAAATGATTAAACAATTTAACTAGAAAACTTAAAACAGTCTCACCAGAATTCTTAAAAAATTCCCCAATTAGGCCATCAGGTCCGGCAGTTTTACCATTCCTTAATTTCTTAATAGCTGATGATATTTCCTCCCTGGATATTGGTCTGTCGAAAGTATATTCTTTATTACTCAACGCATTGTCAGTTTCAATGGACTCCACATCGTCCTTATCCAAAAGATTTTTAAAGTGTAGGAACCAATCCTGCACCGGAATGTTATTTGTAAGTCGGATTTTCTTTTTAGAAATCTTGTGTACAGTATTCCAGAATAACTGCTGATTTTTGGCCGAAGACAAAAGATCATTCAAAAGGAAATCATTATATTCTTTCTGTTTTCTTTCATTTAAATTTTTATATTCCCTTCTCGCAATGCAGAACACTACTCTGTCATTTTTGTCCATTGTTTTAAGAAACATTCTGAATAATCTACGAAGTTTGCTTTTTGCTACTCTGCATTCTTGATCAAACCAATTCTGTATATAACATTCTTGTTTGTTGGTATAGTTTTCCTCATAATTTCTGCTTGCTCTTTGACAGTTGTGTTAAACAAATTTATTGCTTCGTTTACGTCAGCAGAAATAAGATTTTCAGCGACATTTAACTTTTCTAGAACATTTGGTGAATTCATTGATGAATAAAATTGTTGACTGAAGTCTTGGTTCCAGCAATATCTAACAATAAACTGATTACCATCTATATTACGAACAAAAATGTCATGTGACTGATCATTTTGCATTCCAATGCGCAGTGCTAGTGGTAAGTGGTCAGACTCATATCTTTCCATCACATTCAGAGTCAGTTGATTACACATTAGTTCAAAGAATTCTACTGATGCTAAAAAATAGTCGTTTACACTGCTCCCTACATCCGAAACGTATGTGAATCGACCTTCGAGATCGCCATTACATAACCCATTTAAAATTGTCAATCCCAATACAGTGCACATGCCCAGCAGTTTTTTCCCATACATATTCAATACCTTGTCTTGAGAACATCTTTGATATTTACTATCTGTTTCCTTAAAGTTAGTATATAGATCACAATCGTATACAGTTTCTGGAGAAATATTTGAAGTTCTTGCATTCATGTCACCACAGAACAGTAACTCAGTATCATCAAAGGACAACAACGTATTAACAATACAATCTTCCAACATTCCAATTCCATTATCAAACCCATTTAAAGCATAGAAGGGTGCATTCTCTGGAGGTACATATGTACATACAAGTAGGACAGTCTTATCAAAGCAAAAAAAGTCTTTATCAAATCTAAATAACATGGTATACAGACTGTCACAATTCACTTGGTGCACGTAAGGGACAAGACTTTTACGTATCATGCAAACCAGTCCTCCTGAGCACCGTCCCTGCTTAGTAAATTTTACGGCCGGTTTTATAAGTAATTCATGGTCATGAAAAAGGTTTGACTGAAACGACTCAGCAAAAGTTTCCACTAAACAAACAAAATCAAAGGTAGAAATAAACTGAATAAAATCAATATTATCTAATTTTTTAAATAAGCCACATATATTCCAGTGAAGGAATGATACACTATTTACAAGCTTGTTGATATTTTTTACACCACGTGCACTTTGACCGACATGTCTTAACTCGTTTGTTTCACTGTACGAACTGCTGTCACATTGAACACGACGACACACATTGTCCACTTCATGATCATTGACGCTCGATGTAAAAGAGGTGTGTGAATAATTCATACAGTCAGTCATACTTTTCGTTTCATCTAAATATCTTGCCACACATTCACCGCCATGTATTGCCCCAGTCGTTGTCGTAGTATCAACTATAGTCACAGGGATAATCATAGTCGCTATGTCAGTTCTAGTCGTGGAGTTTGTTACTGACGCAGAGTCTCTGTTGACATCTAGTACATCCGTTGTCAAACAGTCAACTATTCTGGAAGTTTCTTTCATATAACTATTGTCACCGATCTCATTCACACAGTCATCAGCATTGAAAAACTCATTCAAATTTGCAAACTGATCGCCACTGTTTCTTTCATTCACACTGACACATTCAGCCCTTTTCTTTGTTTCATCAACATGTGTACTCTCACCACCACACTCATCCCGCATAATCACACATTTTCTCTCTATATCACTTTTTCTTTCTAAATCACTATGTATGTCTTCAAACTTATCAAACTGCACAACAGATAACAAGACATTGTTGTGTACTATAGAAGTGGAATCATTCTCCACATTTAACACATTAGCTGAAAGTGTGACGCTGTGATCTGGCACGCCTTCATCCCCACCGATGTCAGTGACAACCTGCACGGGATTTTCCTCGCCTGTCCGCTTCAAGTCAACATCGTTCCCTGCCCCAGTTGAAATATCTTCACGTGAATTTGGAACAGGCACTCTATACGGTGATGGCTTAAATTTCACCTCCCCCTGACTCTGACAGCAGAACAATATCTGATGACAGGGCCGGCCAGAATCCTATTTCAGTTCTACCAGGTTGTCACTGATGTCCAGACCGAACTTCTTACTGTTGATCACCAGGTGATCATAGACCATGGACACTTTCATGCCCTGTGACCTGGCGGACTTAAGGTGTGGCACAAGCTTTTTTCTGGTCTCCCTAACCCGAAAGGAAAAGTCCTCACTCACAAATATATCAGTTCCTTTTAGCTTTTGTTTTGCACGCAGAATCTTATCTTTGTCCTTGAAGAATGTGCATCGTGCTATTACTGGCGAGTTCGGCTTTGAATTCAGACGGTGCACACGGTCGAAAGGAATGTCGTTTGAGAGTTCCAGCGTATCCGTTATCATGTCTTGCACCAGCTCTTCACATTCTTGCCAAGACTCACCGGCCTTACGAGGAATGCCATGGATGATTATGTTGTTTCTCTTCGATCTCCCTTCCAGGTCGTCTATTTTCCTGTCCAAGGATTCCACCCTACCGGCGTGTCTCGTGTTTTCTTCCCTCAACTCGTCATTTTCCTGTTTCAAGGCGGACATTTCCTGTTTTACACCGGACATTTTGTCCTGCAGATTTGCACACATTGTTTTTACGTCCCTCACGTCCTCTCCAAGCCGATCAAATTTACCAGTTAGATCATTCAAAATGGCCATCACGTCTTTCAAAGTGGGATCGGACGGTAACGCAGAGAGGCAGCAGGGACAGAGCCCGGTCCATGACCACTGTCTCTACGGGAACTTGCTGTGCTCTCCAGACGGGTTTGCCGTTTGCTATCAGACTTAACAGTGGTAGGTCCTGGATTCAGCTCCACGTCACCACATCGTTGGAGCAAATGTCCGTAGCAGAATAGAGACAGTAACAGGCCTAGAGTAACACCGTCCATGCGCGATCTCAACTTCAGCACAGACATTTTCATGGCGGATTTAAATTTCATACGTTTCAGCATGAAAGCTGCGAAAACGTGCGCAAATACACCACACACAAACCTAAAAGTCAGCGATGCAGCAGGCATAGTCCACCACAAAAGTCACTGCCAACTGACAAGACACAGCACTACACACAACTAGCAGAAAAACGAGAAAAAGCACAGAGCTCAAAAAAGCGTGTCACTCAACTCCGTGTACCACAAGCGCCCCCCCTAGAGAGAGAGAGAGACAGAGACAGAGACAGAGAGACACACACAGAGAGAAGAGAGAGAGAGAGAGAGAGAGAGAGAGAGAGAGAGAGAGAGAGAGAGAGAAGAGAGAAATCTTGGAGGAAGGGGCATGTATTGTGTCAATTTTTCATATTGTTGTTTTAAAGAAGAAAGGGCGAAAGAGAGAATGAATGAGAGTTGACATATCTGCACATGCACAAGCAAGATCCGGAGAGCTTTAGAGATCTCTCTCTACATTTGATGCTTTATGCTTTGTTTATGTACTCATACTGCTCTATGCTTTGGAAAAAAAAATCTAAAAAAAAAAAAAAAAAAAAAAAAGATCCGGAGAGCTGGGGTGGGGGTGCGTGGGGGGAGGAGGAGCAGCTGTACAGAGACAGAGATCAATGTCGCACTCTGAAACATTCTCCAACATTTTCCGTGTACAATCCGCTTTTTTCTCTGAAGCGAAAACAAGATTACCATGGTCGGATGTACAAACAAATCTGCTAGTGCGCTTTTATTTTTTGTTGTTGTTGTTGTTTTTTGCAGTGTTCTTATTGTCTTGGCCCTGTTTTGTTTAGTGTGTGCGCAAGTGACAGCATGCAGAGTAATATGTAAGTAAGAACAGCCGACGTGAGGTTCCAGCCGAGGAGGAAGAGTGAGGGAGTGGGGTGGTCAGTGACAGAGAGTCCTGGAACCGGAAGGAGCAGAGAGAGAGAGAGAGAGAGAGAGAGAGAGAGAGAGAGAGAGAGAGAGAGAGAGAGAGAGAGAAGAGAGAGAAAGAGAGAGCACACACACACACACACACACACACACACACACACACACACACACACACACACACACACACACACACGGCAGAGGGGAAGGGGGGAGGGGGAAAGACACACATCGGGAAAACAGCTCCTAAAACAGTAACATGCTGATTCTGTGGCAAATTAGATTTGACGCAAAATGCGCCTAGTCACTGTCATGAAATGTAAACTGTATTTAACAGGAAAATGCAGTACTGTAGTCTCATCAAAGACCAAACACCT
>CM065727.1:11546884-11554384 GCA_033310375.1 Conus canariensis
TCGTATGCAGTTTTATTAATTCTGTCTTGATCTCCATTGCATCCTTGACTGGATCCAGCATAATGACTAACCAGGCCCCTGGCAGACAAACGCTGGGGTTGATACTTGACAAGCTTATAAGATATGAATCACACGTTCGTTTTCTTTCAATTTGTACAGAAGAAGGAATTGTACCAAGGGGAATGAGAATCAAATTTGGTGTGGATGCTCTTCCTAAGAGTGTCTATCTCCATAGACACATTGATAGCATCATGAGTAGAACTTCATTTGATGTGATGTACTCATGCCTACAAACCTACAGATCTTTGGTCACAGAGCAACGCGCAGCATTGCACCAGTACATGTACAATGTACAACAAGACTCTGATTACTACGAGTTTGAAGCAGCTGTCATTGACTTGAAATGGCGATCAAAACGACTGGCTGACAAGCTCTGGAATAAGAAGAAAAAGAAACTAGCTAGTCTCCGTCAAACACAAGAGAAAGAACCAAACAGACACATGCAAGAAAGTCAGCACAAGCGTAAATGCAGACGATTCAAAAGCCGACACCAAACCAACCAAAAACCAGAGAAATCTCCAGTGGATAATCACCTGGTGGTCAATCTCTCCAGCACAACGCTGACTGAAGACCAGATAAAAGTGCTCAGTCTGGGCCCCAAGTTTGTTCCCACACCCATGACCTTCAACCAGAAACAGCTAGAGGATGATATAAAAGAGGGATGCCGACTAGTAAGGCTAAAAGAGCTACATTTTGATGAGGAAGCTCAGGACACTACCACCCAAATCCTACACCACATTTCTACAAGAAAACACACTACGATCCAGGCAAAGGCAGAGACGCGGCTCTGGACACCTACTGCCAAAACCTAGATCTGAAGGCGGCCACCCACCAATGCCCTGGGAGACCGAAAGACAATCTTAAAGTGAATGAAAGAAAGGCACTTAACCAGCTACAGGGGAAAGTGTTGAACCGAGAAATACGCATCAGCACGGCTGACAAAGGGGGAGCTGTAGTTATTCAGGACGTTCAGGACTACATCCAAGAAGCAGACCGACAACTGAACAACCAGCTACATTACAGCAAAGTTGACAAAGATCCCACAGTGCAGGTGGCCAAGAAGTCCAATGAACTTCTCAACAAACTCCATGATAACAACTACATTGATGACCAGACGTACAGATGGGCCGTACTCGAACCGAACAAAATACGTACACAGCGTTTCTACCATCTACCAAAGATCCACAAAACACTCAATAAGCCCCCAGGAAGACCAATTGTGTCAGGAGTGGAAGGCCCTACAGTCAAAATGTCCCAGCTAGTTGACTCCTGGCTACAGAATCTAGTTGTTGGGCTCCCCAGCTACATCCAAGATTCCACTGCAATGCTAAGGATGCTTGAGGACCTTAACGTCAGGGAGGGTCCTTTTGGTCCTGAAGCAACTTTGGTGACAATAGACGTAGTAGGGCTGTACACCAACATACCCCACGACGACATGCTAGAGGCTATCACCTTTTTTCTGACGCTCCACCATCCTGACAATACCCCACCGAACTCCGTCATTATAGATATCGTCTCTCACGTCCTCAGGAACAACTATTTCACCTTTGAAGGACGCATGTACAAGCAGGAACATGGGACGGCAATGGGCACGCCCATGGCGCCAACCATTGCCAATCTCTTCATGGGCTGGCTGGAAAAGAGGATGCTGGAAGAAAGCCCTGTCCACATCGACAACAGCATGTGGAGACGCTACATCGATGACATCTTCTTGCTGTGGCAGGGCTCAGAGGAAGATCTGCAGACCTTTTGCCAACACATCAACACTTTCCATCAAACCATCAAATTCACAGTCCAGTCATCCAGACAGTCCATCCCATTCCTCGACATTCTCATCAAATTTGATGATGGCTTCATCATCACTGAACTGTTCACAAAACCCACAGACACTCATGCTTAGCTCCACCATCGCTCATGCCATCCACATCATTGTAAGAACAACATCCCCTACTGCCAGTTCCTGAGGCTCCGTCGTCTTTGCTCCAAGACTAAAGACTTTGATAAACATGCTGATACCATCATCGGCATGTTCCTCAGCCGTGGCTACAGACCGAGCAAGCTACAACAGGCTTTGACAAAAGCACGAAACCTCCCCAGAGCTGAGGTGCTAATGTACAGGGCAAAAACTGTCAACACCAGGGTCCCCTTCGTCATCACTCATCACCCTTCCAACCCACCACTACGTGACTGGCTCAGGGAGCAGCAGGCACTACTCCACACAAGTGCACGCGTGAAAAAGGCTGTGCCTGAAGTGCCTGTTGTGGGAGAGAGAAACTCCAGGAGCATCCGAAACCTGATCATGCCCTCCTCCCTTCCCCAAGTCAAGCCTACGCAAGAACAGGCTGGGGTGATGAGATGCAACAACAGGTGCGTCATCTGTAGGGAACATCTGGTGGAGAGCAAAATTTTCTCCAGCGACACCACCGGAGAAGTCTTCAACATCAGACACAGCATGACGTGCAAGTCTTCAAACATCATTTACCTGCTCTACTGCCAGCATTGTCGTGGGGCGCAGTATGTAGGAGAAACAAAGAATGCCCTAAGAACACGCTTCTACCTCCACAGAACCCACATACTGCAAAACACAGGCACTCATGTTACTAGCCATTTCAACAGGAAAGACCTTCACTGCAGGACATGAGGTGCATGCCCATAGAGCAGGTCTTCACAAACAACCTTGCTCACAGGCACGCAAGGGAGCAGTTCTGGATCAACAAACTCAGGACATTCTATCCTCGGGGTCTCAACACTCTCTGACTCTCCTAACTGGTTAGGGAGGGAGAGAGGTGAAAAGGGCAGATAATGGGGGGTATGGTGAGTGGAGAGAGAGGGGAGATAGGACAGAGACGGCGATAGGGTTGGAAGGGGGAGGTTTTGAGGCAGACGGCCCCATGTGCAAGTGACAAACTCTATCCTTGGGTCAGAGAGGGAGATGAGTGAGGGGAGAATAAGAGATGGCCCAGGGGCTGGGGTCAGGGACCCAAGAGTGGGGGGCCTGGGGAATGGGCTGGGGACCTCGGGGGCAGGGAGGTGGGGTCCCTGGGTGTTAGGGGGTGGGGGAGTTTAAGGGTCTTGGGTGCTTGGGTCCCCAGGGATCGGGGATACAAATAATTAGGGGGTCCCGGGGGGGGGGGGGGGGCGAGGGACTGGGGGATGCGTGACTTGGGGGCTAGGATGGGGGCGGGTGTTCTTGGGGTAGGTGGGTGAATGAGTGAATGGGTGTGGGGTGAGATGGGGAGTTGGATGGGGGTGTGGAGTCGGGTGATCTGGGGGGGGGGCTTGGTGGGTTGGGGTGATGGTGAGGGGCCTGACACCCCCCTGAATTTTTTTTTTTTCTTCTTCTTCTCTTCCCCCCCCCCCCCCCCCCCCCCCTCCCCCTCTCCTCCCAGTCTTAGAAAGAAATTGAAAATTTGCGAACGTGGTTATCATTGTGAGCTTGACGTCATTGTAGGGTTTATAGAAAAACGTCATTATACTGATGACGAGCTCTGCAATGCGTCACTATCAATAAGCATCGATAAAAAAGGCAATCGCCGAAATATTTGCAGTCCGGAAAAGTGTTGTTGTTTTGTTTTCTTGTGTATGATATATATATATATATATATATACATATACATATATATATAATTTGCAGAGCAGATATCCTTTTAAGCGCTCTTTGAAAATATCAAAACTTGATATTTCTTTCAGAAATGGAGGCAAATTGTTCCAGTACGTACCACCACTGTATACGAGAGAGAGAGAGAGAGAGAGAGAGGGATACACGATGTAATGTATAGGCCTTTACAAGAGAGTGAAGAACATTTAAAGAACAGAAATCTCATTTAAAACTTCAGTCTACATTTTGTTTGGTTTCATGTTTTTTGCACGAAACTCGTTAAATGCGTCACAGCAAACGTATGTTCAGCGTCTGGAACATACAACTTGAAACAAGAATGGATGTTTGTGCTGTTTCAATGGAACGAAATCTTTCCTGATCTCTCTGTGTTTTGAAAATTGGATTATAAATAGTACTTCTCTTTCGGGTAAATCCAATTAAGAATGAACAAGAAGGATTGTCTGTACTCGCACATGTAATGAATTGTAGACAATTGCAATCGAAAGGGGACATTCAAATTTTAGATTTAAATAGACTTATTTCATAGAAGTTACTGATACAGCTCAGGTATGCACTGGGTGATGCTGACCACTTAAAGTCAGCATAAACATTAAAGAGAAAATCATGCATATTAAAAGCATGAGGCCAGTCTTGACCGAAACTTCAGTGTATGAATGGATTCAACGCATTTGGCTGAAGGAAGTGCTAAGGTTGCCTAGCATTTACCTCTTTTTTCTGAACAGGCCCATGCGAAACGTGCAGACAGTTGACGTCGTTTGTTCCACACCACAGAGTACATGGCGGCGGACCAGCGGAATAAGCTGTAACCCCTGACCCCGATCCTTCATCCCTTATCATCGGCATCGTTCCTAGAAATGAGAGGCCCCATGATGAATGGCAGGTGATAACACTGTCCGCCCCCAGCTCACAAGCCCTCACGCACAGGGTTACCCTGATGGCAGAGAAGTGTCTCTCCATTTCACACTGGCTCGACCACGATGGAAGGGCAGCGAAGGGTAACAAATAGGACATGGCTTTTTACACCCCTCTGTAGAAAGGAAGGTGTAGGCGTCAGTCTCTATATCTGTCATTAATAGTGACGTGCACTCACGCTCTATTGGCGTTAACCACTGGACATTAAATTTAGCTGCCTGTTTGTCTCATATGAGTAATATCATTATACCAAATATGCAATGGATCTTTTGCATTATACAAGAATTATGCTCAGTTACAATCCAATCATATCAGACAGACAAAGCAGGCAGCATGGAATCTTCTGTGTTATTTCCAATTCCAAACCACTAAAATGTGGTCATTGACCATTCAGTATTGGATCAAATATGAAGTTTTTTTGTTTGTTTGTTTGATTACATTGTGTTGGGTTTTTTCAGGTATGAAGAAGGCCAGGTTAGTCAGGCTATCAAAGGTCAATACTTACTGAAAAAAAGTTACAGCTGTACCTTTCATTCAGGCAATGATTTTACAAGAAAGGGTCAAATCTCACATTTCCATGAAAAAGAAATGCGTCTAACCAATGGCGTGGATAAAAAAAATGGCAACACCGGTTCAGAATCGCAAATACTGACCTATTGGTTATCTTTCAGAGCTCCACAGTAGTAACTGTGATATAAAAAAAAAATCTGTATGCACAGTTCCAGCTTGACAATGAATTTCTACGCTAATCTCATGAAGGTATGTCATTTATTGATCAACAACCAGATGGTTATCTATGTGCTGGTGCTGTGTACCTCTCATCCTTTCTCCCTCTCTGTGTCTGTCTCTTTCTCTATCACTGTCGCTGGCTGGCTGGCTCCCTGTCTGTCTGTCACACACACACACACACACACACACACACACACACACACACACACACACACACATTGCATTTTTATGTGTTCATGTGTAAGTCAGTTTCAATCCATCAGTCGATTCATTGCTTTTCACTGAAGGAAATGTATAGCTTAATGGACCATTCATCATCTCTCTGGACAGGCTGACTGGGAACTGTGCAGACAGTTGACGTCGTTTGTTCCACATCACAGAGTGAGTGGCAGGAGAGCATCAGCATAGACTGTAACCCCCCGACACCCATCCTTCATCCTTTATCATCTCCATCGTGCCTGGAACGAGAGGACCCAGGATGAAAAGCGGTTATAACATCGTCCGTCTCTGACCTACAAGCCCTCAGTGGCCTGGTGCATGGGGTTAGCCAGATAACATAGATGGGTCTCTTCATTTCACACTTGTTTAAACGCCATGGAACAGCAGCCAAGGGAAAGTATCAAAACAAGGCTGTTGTTACACTTCCCTTTACACATGGGAGTGTAACTGCTTCTGACTGTTCGTCTGTCTGTGTTTTATCAAACGATAATCACACCCTCGCGTTCTAATCTAGAAAGCTTGCACTCTTGTGACGTACTGAGTATTTGTTGTGTCTAACAGGTTTGTGGCGAAAATAGAATGGATCTCTTGCTTAATTATACAATAACAATCGCTTTATGGCGGGAACACTACCAACAAGGAAACGGGACAGTGTCAAATTATGACTCAGTATCCTTTATGGTGTACCAAATGTTCCATTGGGAACAGAACAGGACTTTGCCTGTGAGGCCAATGGTGAAAATTCAAAATCTAAACATTTCTTATCTTAAATAAAGCGCTTATTTGTCAATCATTGATGCACTCTCCTGTGTGTGTGTGTGTTTCTTTGAGAGTGTGAGCGTGCGCGGCGCGCGCGGGGTGTGTGTGTGTGTGTGTGTGTGTGTGTGTGTGTGAGCGTGTGTGTGTGTGTGTGTGTGTGTGTGTGTGTGTGTGTGTGTGTGTGTGCATCCTGCATCCATTCATGCGCATACGTGAGTGTGTGTCATGTCTGTGTGTGTGTGTGTGTGTGTGTGTGTGTGTGTGTGTGTGTGTGTGTGTGTGTGTGTGTGTGTGTGTGTGTGTGTGTGTGTGTAGTGTGTGTGTGTGTGTGTGTGTGTCTCTGTGACTGTGTGTGTGCAAGCAAGCGCATGGTGTGTGTGTGTGTGTGTGTGTGTGGTGTGTGTGTGTGTGTGTGTGTTGAAGAGAGAGAGAGTCAATTCATTCAATCTAGCTGGAGGCAATGTCATCTTAGATTGGTATTAATCATCTATCTGAGCTGGCCTGCTGCGTAATAATCTGCAGCCAGTTGACGTCGTTTGTTCCACACCACAGAGCGGGTGGCGGCACAGCAGCGGAATAAGCTGTAACCCCTGACCCCGATCCTTCATCCTTTATCATCGGCATCTTTCCCGAAATGAGAGGCCCCATGATGAATGGCAGGTCACAACACTGTCCGCCCCCAGCTCACAAGCCCTCACGCACATGTATCTCTTTCATTTCACACGTGCATGACCATGATGGACTAGCAATGAAGAGTGGCTTGCAGGACATGGCTTTATCACACGCTCTCTATGCAGGGCAATGTGCAGCTTTCTTTCTGTCTGTCTGTCTGTCATCAAATGACATGCACGCCCACCTATCTTAGCCCTCAGAACTCCAGTCGGGCACACTGAATGCTTGGAACGTCTTGTACGTTTGTGGCAAGTGTGGCACAGGGCCTGCTGCTGGAAGATGGTGTCAGGGATATCTGCCGTTTTGGTCTTTTATATCTGTCCATCATTTCTTATTCTTAGACCTTTCACCTCTTACTAGTTTTCCAGTTGGGCTGTGCACCCTTTTGACCTGTGAGTAGGGCTCATGGGATACATGCCTCAACTTGCCACCCTCAGCTCCAGCACTGTAATATGTGTATCTAAGCTGCTTGACGGCCCAGTTTTCCATCTCAATGATGTGCAATGTGTTTGTGGAATGGCATTTAGAAT
>CM065727.1:11561884-11564384 GCA_033310375.1 Conus canariensis
TGCCCTGAAGAGGATGCTAAACTAAAACTAAACATAATGAGTCTTTTAAAAAAAAAAAAAAAGGATGTATAGCTCAGTTTCAAATCATCCTTTCGAGATTTCAAACACGACGTACTAATTCTGTAGCCAAAAAGAATTTTGCCTTAAAAAAAAAAAGAAAACAAAATGCGATGAAGAAGTTGCACTCGCGAGGCCAAGCATCCCAACATCATCGCTGTGATCACACTGTTCCTGTCGTTGGACATTACTGCATCTGTCACAGACCGTCTGTTTCGGGGGCTATGCGGACATGAATTAGACAAGCTTGAGAGCACAGAACAAAAAAAAAACCCGTCCACTTGGACAGACAGGAGTGGTCAAAACACATGTTAGACAGCACAAAATACACATTTACTTGAAATTCAATAAACGCTTTCAGATCTCACGCGTGTTCGCACGGTCAATTGGCCACATGATCACGTGTACAAACTCACAGCAATCCAGGAGACAAATCAATGTTTAGCAGACTTGGAAGACTGGGGTTTGCCGGAGGGTGTCAGCGGGAAATCCTAGTACTTGAGGGCCGTCCCGAAGAATAGTTTCCAGTTGCAGGGACAAAAGTGATTGTAGCCATGGCGAGACGCACAGTGAAAATGTCGTCCAAACACTCCTTGGCATATAAAACGCAAACAAACTGCTTGACCATACAAGAGGTTTTATTTAAATAAGCTAAAAAAAAAAAAGTCAAACAGAACCAAGAACAAAAACAAGAACATCATCATCATCATCATCATCATTATCATCATCATCATCATCAACAGCAACAACAACAACAAACAACAACAACAACAACAACAACAACAACAACAACAACAATTTGCCTAGACTGAAAAAAAAGTTTTCCCAAGGGGAAATAAAAGGCTTCCCAGCGGAAAAACGCTTTATAAAAAGAAGTTTTACGACCCGTAACTCCCGTTCCCGAGAACAGGTACGATCAGCCAAACTCAAAAGTAGAAAAACCTCCAAAATCCTGGGGTCATTTCCACAGAAAATTCCTTTACACACATTCTGTTGCCGATGAGCGCTCAGCTACAATACAAGGAGGACATTTCTGTATGATTGTATTGAAACAATAAGTTGGAAAACATTTTCAAGTTATAAAAAACATGACCTCAACCGAACCATAACAGTCACTACAAATCGTTTCTTCAAAAAGGAAGAAGATTAATTAGAGGGACCTCACAAGTCCTAAAAAAAAGTCCTTGATCCTTTTGTGCTCCTCAAGACACCCAGAGAAAATTAGTTTTCACAACAGCCTTTCCCTTCACGCACAGGGAACAGTACACGAGAGGCGTACAAGCCAATGAGGAAGTGTGGAAGGTGAAGGGGGGGGGGGGATTCCACAGTTCAAGTTGTAGATGGTTCAGATTGCCATCAAGATCTTTTCCTTGCAGCTAACTTCTGCTGCTTTCAATACTGTTATCACCGCAGCGAAGCAGTGCACACCCACGCTGAAATTCACCACCAGCCCATCCGGGTGACCGAACAGGCCACATTCCACAACTAGGATTTTGTACCAAATCACTGTATAGTTCATGTACGCGTTTTGAAGCGCGGTATAAAATTTGAGTAGTTGACGGATATCAATTGATAACCGATCAAATGAACAACCCAACACCAATCATTTGACTTGTTCAAGGGATTTCTACCTACGATATCATGGGTAGTTTTTGCATGCTTTCAGCTACCTCTTACCTGACGTCACAGTTCAGGTCCTTGCACTCATCCGCGACCAGATGGTCTCCCCAAAATAGTGCTATTCCTTTCATTTTAATCTGTCTGCTCGGAACCACGTTGGATGTACCATGATGGGCATATGAAAGAAAAGAAAGAGAATTAACTTCAAACGCAATAAGAAAACTGAAAACAATACAACTTCTCCTGTCTGTAATGAGTAGACTCAAAGCGCATCAATTTCTGGTGTGTAGCTTGTACATGCGAACAAAAAAAGAAACTTCCCTCAGCAGACAAACCAGGAGGTTGTGTGTGTGTGTGTGTGTGTGTGTGTGTGAGGGGGTGTCGGGGAGGGAGGACTACTGCTCCAACCGGGAAAAGAGAATCGCCTCAACTGGCGCCGTGCTGGCCTACGCACAGCGAGTCGCCTGCTTGGGACTGGAAACATTCACTCTCACTTTCAGTCCCTTTCCAGCGAATTCAAAGGTCAGGATAGAGGAGAGGCCAGAGTTGAAAACCCTAAAATGATACAAAAGAAATTCTGGAAATGAACAGTTCTGACGCTTTGAATGAAAAGAGTTTTAAAAAATCAAGTAACGTGGGAAATTTGAACTCCACATTCTAAACGCCACTCCCCAAACACACTGTCCATCAAGTGAGAACTTCGCGGTCAAGCAGCTTAGATGCACATATAACAGTGCTGGAGTTGAGGATCACAAGTTTAGGTGTGTGTCCCGTGAGCCCTCCTCACAGGTCAAAAGGGTGCACAGCCCAACTGGAAAACTAG